>NMRB01000011.1:408322-426839 GCA_002633025.1 Notospermus geniculatus | reverse complement strand
ATATGTTTTCATATCAATTTGTTTAGAGTGTGCAGGCTTTAGCTTAGGCCTACAATGCCTCTTTTGTCTTCTGTAGCCATCCGTCGGCTTTCTTAATTACACAAGCCATGTTTTGTATAGGAATTCACACTTGCCTTAATTGATTAATCTCTTTTCTTTCAGCTCAACCAGCCATCCATTTATTACAGACACCCTTTCAGGTCCAGCAACCTTGTGGGGCTTGGACCTTATTCTTTTCTTAATTGCTCACTCATCTTGTTTGCAGGGATATTTAGATCTACTTCAGGGACTCAGCTCAGTCTATTCTAGAGTCTTGTACTGTTAAGTGCCAGCCTGAAGAAGACCCCGGTTGGGGTCGAAAATTTGCAAAATCTGGAAGTTGACTTCCTGTATATTATCGCAATCCTAACAATGTTAGGATTGGGGTTGACCCCATCCCCCTCATCCTAAGGAACATTGACAACTGACCATTGACCAAAATTTGAAAAAAATGAAACCAAAAACAATTTGTCAGATTTTCGGTTATCCTGATTCTCACTTAATTCTGTCTCCCCCGTTGCACTCCACTTTTCGTTTTGATTTTCTTTGCACCGAGTCCATTTGCCTTTGCAACTTGACAAATCTCACAGTCACATGAACTCAACCTCGGACTAATCCATGGTTGTGTTCCTTTAATTTAGAAACATCTGGGATTTTTCGATTTCGACAGCGGGTGTCTGAATGTGTCCCTCCCTGTCTCCAGATGTAAAAACAACCGCCGAATCATGGGATAACAGGGTGCAGCACTCTCTTCCCTTGAGAGACAACCTGAAAGCCCTCACAGCCAGGATGAGAGCATTCATCTCCAGAATATTGATGGTGAGGTGTGTCGTCTACTCTGACCACCGGCCTTTGGTGGACAGATGACCCTCTTCCACTTGAGCACCCCACCTGTAAAAGGAGGCGTCCGTGAAGAGCGATGTGCGTCTCCAATCCCCAAAACTTCCATACCTCCTGTAAAAGGTCCTCTGGGGCCAACAGAACCTTGTGCAGTGATCCCTGTGAGAATGCCACTGCGACAAAAGGAGGAGCTGGAGAGGCCACGCATACAGGGTGCCGAGAGGGACGTGATCTGCCGCCGAATTAAGCAGCCCCAGCAACTGCAGGAAATCCTGGCAGGGTGCTTGGACGGAACTTCCAGACCCTGATCAAGGAGCGGATCTTGAAGAAACGGTCGTGGGGTGGGGACATCAGGTCCTCCGCAGTGCGGAACCTGACCCCAAAAAGACGAAATCCTCAGATGGATTCAGATCGGATTGATCAGAATTGACCAATCAGCCCGTCTCGCGGCATACCTGAGGAGGAACTTCATCTGACGGTGGGTCACCGCGAGTCGTCCATGGAGCTTGGAACCCAGAACATCGAAGGGGTCACGAAGGCCCGAACTGGGCGAGGCTTGGGCACCGACCGGTCCCAGTCCCGGGAATCCAGAGGGAGGTTCCAGTTCCGCCTTGGGACGGATCTTCCCCTACAAAGATGGGGCCCTTCTCCTTCTCATGCTTATAGAGCTTATCCAGCTCTTGCTGAGAATGCACCACGTCCGGGAGGTCATCATGAAAAAGGAACGCACCATTTAAGGGTCCCACGAAGCTGTAGAGACTTGACCTGTTTGATGTCCTCCAACAACAGCTACCTTGGCAGCAAGGTGGGTGCATGCTGTGTTGGAAGTCGGCACAAAGCCAGTGAAACAGATTCGCCTGTTCCTCTCAGGTCACTCCCTTTCCGAACGATCTGGCAAGGGCCACCAGAGGGAGCCACATCTAACTTGCAATCCTTGGAGGACTGTGCAGACGACAAGTACTTAGCCGGGACCAGGTCATCTTTGCAACACGCGTCATCCCCGCAACACAGTCACAGAAACTGATACAGGCTGATCCGCCAAGGGACCGATCTGATAGAAATTGGACCGGTAGGCCTACCATTTAACTGGAGGAAGCATGGCGAAGAAACACTTCTCTGCATGGACCCAGGCGCCCAGTCCCACCGAAAGTAGTATGGTCAGTGGCACGTAGGCAAGAAATGAAATGAAATGAAATGAAATGAAATTTTATTGCCATAATACTATACAGTACATGAGGCAAAATTGTATGACCGTCCTCCCCATCGCCTGACCATTCCCTATAGTCTGATCCAGCGAGGCAGCCACCTCCTGAAGAAAGGTCCCGGCCGGGTGGGAGCTCCTCCAACATGTCCAAGGTACGAGAGGTGCGGGGGAGTCCAACTCCGCAGCACGCACCCCACCCCCAAACAAGGAGAATAACGCCAGCAGGCAGAGGGCTGGTCGAGAGGGAGGGGCACACGTTGTGCGAAACAACGAAGTGAATATTGCACTCCTAAGTAGTACAAAATATAAATTTACTGAGGATCCGACCAACATAAAGGTGAAGCCTAGCGTCATCGGCCTTGCGTCTGGAAGCAACTATCGATGTACACTACAATGCAGTGTACCCAAAAAATGTTATTTACATCTGATTGAATCCAATTCTCTATCTTTATTCCACAGAATTTCCAACTGACCAGCTACAAACGATAAACGTAAACGTTAACGACAACTTTATTTTTTTTACCGAAAATGCAATATATTAAATAGTGAGTTTAAGAAACCATACGTTAACACTAACGCTAACGCTAATTACGTCAAAATGACGTCACCCCCAGAAGAAATACAACAGATTCATTCGATGTGACGTCAAAATGATGTCAATAACGTTAGCGTTAACGTATGGTTTCTTAACCTCACTAATATCTGGTGAATGTGTAGTATGAAAAATAACGTTGTCGTAAAGTTTACCTTGATCGTTTGATTTTTTAACCTGAATAAATGAATTCGCCAACAGTCAATTCATTCAAAAACCGCCTGGATCGGTACTGGGCGGAGATCGGAGTGTCGAGATATTAATTTCTTAAAATGATGATCGAGTATCTGTTACACACGGACTTAAAGGAGTGATCACGCATACAAGGACAGACTGTAAATAGTGTACATAGTTTTTGAAGACGTCTATCAACCTGTGCTGCGCACACATATTGCGTAAATAGTACCGTATAGAGGAACTTCACGTGACGTCATCATTGACGTCATAATTCGCACGTCAGCCATGTTGGACGTCATCTGAAGCTACGAATGCGTTGGACGTGACGTCCAGCATGGCGGCATCTCGTCGCGGCAGTGACGTCACAATCGTCAGTGGGATTCCTCTATACACGACTGTAAAGGCAAAGACCCAGAAGGGTCATAGACGCCTCAATGATGATGATGATGATGAATTGGAACAAGAGACTTTTCTGAATGACAACGCTTTATTCACGAAGCATGCACATCGACGGTATAAAGAACAGTATCAGGCACTATTCCCAGTAACCAAAAAGGATTTTGAAATCTCTGTCGACGTTTATTGCAGGTTTATACTGTTGTTCTAGAAACTAGGAGTCAACTTCCAGGACTTAGCAAATTTTCGACCCCAACCAGGGTCTTCTTCAGTCTAGCACTTTTGCACACTAGATTTCAGAAAAGACTTTTCTGAAATCTAGTGTGGAAAAGTGCCAAAAGTCTTTTCAGAAATCTGGTGTGGAAAAGTGCCAGCCTGAAGAATACTTATACCCCGATTGGGGTCGAAAATTTGCTAAGTCCTGGAAGCAGGGAAGTTGACTTCTTGATATTTACTACTTTGTGTGTCAATTTTTGTGCTTTCTTCTTTGGGTTCTAGAAACTAGCAGTCTTAGATATAAAATGCACCACTGCCGGCAGGCCATTCTCGTAAAAAAACACCAAATTTGTCCCTTTTTGCAGAGTGTTTGCTTTTGTATTAAAGAGGCTTTCTCCCCTTAGGGACTCCCAGTACTGTACTAAAATGATAATGGCGAATGATAATTGGTGCAACACCTTTCATTCATGGGTTGTAGGCGCTTCAAAATACATGAATATGTTTTTTTTCTAATTTTTACATACATGTACATGTACTCCTTCACCAAGCTTGTATATGCATAGCAGGTTTTATTTTATGTAATGTTGGTTTAATTGAACACACTCTTTATACAACATCTAGATTTTTAGAGGTACGTGTATGCTTGGTTTCAAATTTCAGTCTTTTTACATGTAGGTGAAAGACATGTATACCAGGGCTAATACATGTACTTAGGCTGAAGGGGTTATTGTCGTCCTGGGTACACATAAAGTGTACCCAGGTTCGATGTCGTCAAGTGAAATTGTACCCTGGGTCCACTTTCGTGTTACAAACTGTACCCAGGTTCAGATTTAGAAACCTAGGGACGAGCTCATTCTCAAGATTTCGTGGGATACGTGAATTAGCGTACATGTATGTTGGTTCCAGGATCCTGTTGCTATGACCTTGGAGGAATTATACTGACAGGAGGAACAGCGAGCTAATTGCCCCTCTATAATCCGATTATAATCCGGGCCCTTTTTCACACCTCCCCAAACAATGGAACACAAAGGCCCGCAGTGTTTGCCCAGATATGACACATGATCAAACAAACCCATCATGGCCATGCACAATGGCACATGCACATGTAGGCCTACATGGAAATGACATGTTTTCTTGTCTAGCTGGCGAGTTGATGAACTTCCTCTGTAACGAGGTTGAAAACTGTCCAGCTAGTCAAAAATAAAATTCTTCCAACTTCTCTTCTTTAGCTTTTGGCCAACTTGCAGGCACAATATCAAGTGACTTCACCGAGAACAACCTCGTCCCTAGGTCTCTAAATCTGAACCTGGGTACAGTTTCTAACAAGAAAGTGGACCCAGGGTACAATTTCACTTGACGACATCGAACCTGGGTACACTTTATGTGTACCCAGGACGACAATAACCCCTTCAGCTGTACTTAGTACAGCAGGTGCCTTTTCCAAAGTGTACAAAGAATTTGGGGGTGACTGAACATGTAGCTCAAGAGTTGTAGTTCCGATTGCCACCCGTCAATCGGTAATCCATAAATACTAACACCCACTCTAAATTTGGCCCCAACAAGGGGTTCGCCAGAGGCTGATTTGTGGATTTAAAAGTTAGAAAGCAATATTTTTAACCCCTTCAGTGTTGAGTTTTTCCCCAGGATGCCCCCGTGTCGGTTTTCTGCAAAAAATACTTTTTTTCATACATGTATATGTGAGTGGCTCCCACAAAATCAGTCACTTCTACATTTTTTCACAAAGTGAGGTTTTTACATACATGTACTTGTCCAATATTGTGCCATTTTATAACTTATTTGTATCTGCTTTTAACCATGATAAACGTAAGCAGGAACAATAAAATCTGTTAAAAAGACCCAGAGCTCTGTTTTCTTCCAAACTGACATTGTAATTTGCCTTGTGGTTTTGTTGCTGTAGAATGCATTGTGTTGCAGTGAAAGCCAGGACCCACCGAAGCTGGAAGTCGGAACGACACTACGGGCCATATGCACCAACGAAGATTATCCTGAACTCAGGTTGAGCCACAACTTTACAACTGTTCAGGTTTGCCACGGCATGATGTGACAATGGAAAAGTTGTGGCTCAACCTGAGTTCAAGATAATCTTCATTTGGTGCATACAGACCTACATGTTGTGTAAATGTACAACGAAGACCACGAAACATACATAGGATCGAGGTTGTCTTCATTGAAAGACAGTAAAACTTCGAACATAGGGTTTAATTTTGCCATACATGACTTATCTCTGAGTTCACTCAGGCCAGATATTTTTTTGGTAGAAAATTGTTCCTGAGTTGCTGCGCATTGAAGTGCCTACCACTTCAGTGCCGATTCCTGCTATACTGGGACACCACATCACAATGCAGAATGCTGAAGGTTCTGCAACCAGGGACGTCATTCGGCCATTGTCAAGTAAAATTTCGTTAAAAAAATAAATGTCGCAGCAACTACATCTTTGCCCCAGGTAAACAGGATTCGGCATTCCTCAAAGAATGCTAACAAAGGCCCCGTACTGAAATTGTTCAAAAATACAAGAGGCCATCCAACAATAGCACTGATTCATTATGGATTACAAAAGTAGTCTTGGGACCATGTGCTCATCCGGGTACAATGTACCAGAAAATGTTAAAGGAGCTGGACGTCCAAGTTGTAAACACTCACTCACTCGTTCTCTATCCACGCGACGCCTGCAGTGCTGCCACCTATTGTCGGTGATATGTACTGACGTGAATGAGTTGCATTGGACCGGGCACCAGTCTAACGATCACAGGGCGCTACTGGTGCTGCCACCTTCACGAAGGAATAAAACTAGTTTGCCGACCACTGTTTGTAAACAAACTGGTTTGTTTACAACTTGGACGTCGAACTCCTTTAAGTGGAAATATTCCAGGGATGAGGGTCATATGATCATGGTAAAAAAATTGGCATATGCCTGATGCATACAGATACGTATAAACGGTAGCCTACTGACTAGATACAAATTCATACGAGGTTACAACAACCTTAAGCTCAGGCTTTATTTCCCTTTAAGGGTTTGGTTTTGGCCACCTAGTGGCTAAGCTAAGAATCGAATCAGAACAAAACTTGGTGTCATACGTCATCTGACCTATGGGTACCGTACATAATATGTAGAAAGTTTCACATCAATAGCACCAGCGGTTACGAAACGTGCCCTGCTAACGGACGATAACGACGACGACGGACGCTGCACCACAATAAGACTCACCCCAGGTGAGCTAAAAATGTGTTTTGCTAATAGGCAGCGACAGACGACACGAAAACAGACACACGTTAAGAACTCACAGTGAATGTACAAAGTCAGGGTATCATGAACCCGAACAATCATGATCAACACGTACCTTTGCCATAAAAATATACATCAATTTGGTCAAGGCAAATGAGAATTATTTTAAGTGGACGACATTGACATGTGGATCAAAATACCACAGACAGGCGCAAATCCAAGGGGGGCACACCCGGACCGTGCCCCCTCTATTTTGGGGAAAATCTTTAAAATTGACCGGGAAATTTCCAAATTTTGAAAAGATGTTAAAATTTGACCGAGGTTTTCCATGATGTGCGCTGGCTGTGCCCCTCTTTCCCATGATTCTGGATTCGCCCCTGGCAGATTACGGTAAGCATGAAGGGGAATTTTCCAACAACGCACTAACAAATAAACATACACACGTCATTGGTCATCAACTCTGAATCAAAACATACCATTTTAATTATCATTCATATAAAATATTTTGGGTCCTTATCACAGCATAAGCCTTAATTTCACCAATGAGTGCGAAGCTCTTGAAACCAGAGTACCGGGTATTGTTTAAAGTATGATTCACCGACACCCTAACTTCAACATGGGCAAAGTGTCAGGCCTCTGCAACAGACACTACAAGTGAACACAATGATTAAACCACAAACTACAGTAGTTGACTGAGCACAACCTTGGATTTGCTATAGGTTCATGGAAAGCAAGGGCGTAGGCTGGGGGGGGGGTGCACAGGGTGCGCATGCACCCCCCCCCCCCCNAATCAAGCAGAACCAGCCGGAATGAGAAAGTTTGCAAAATTCGAGCCGGATTCGGGAGAGCTTCGAAGGACACTTGGAATGCACCTCGATAATTTCGAACATGTCCAAGACATTCTGACAGACTACAGGAATGGGCCGGAACATTAGGAATGCAGTAAGAATCCAGTCAGAATTTTTAGAATGTTCTTCGAATGTCCAGGAATGAACTACGAATTGTCATTCCAACGGCATTCCTGCTCATTCTGCCTCTAGTGTGACGGGGGTATTACATTCTGCTGCGGTTGAAGTGTACTTAGGAATTTAAAACAGTCTGGTGTTCAATTTGGTCTTGTGTTTCTCGACGCTCCTTATAGCCCCTGGACCTTGAGTTCTGGTTCCCAAAGATGTGCACCCCCATGGCCAGACCAACCTGGTAACAGGACAATTCGCCCCTAGGACATTTGCCCCCGGACAACTTGTACCCGGACAACTTGCCCCCAGACACTTCACCCCTAGGACAACTCGCCACTGGGACAACTTGCCACTAAAGACAATTCACCCCTAGGACAACTCGCCCCTAGGACAAATAACTGCAACAATGGATGACCTGTGCACATTTCCAAGCTTGGCACGTTGCCCTTGTTGAAGTTAGGGTGAATCATACTTTAAAGGGAATTCATGAATTAGTCACGGCAGTCGAAATTCACAATTTCAAAATTACGAATTTCCAAGATGGCGGACAGTGATCATGTGTTCAGACACTTTGGCTGGCACAAACTATTCGCTTTATAATACACATTGCCATCAAAAAATCTCGAAATGCAAATTTTTGGAGACACACTTCATTGAGTTCTTATTTCGATGTATGGCCGGTGGGTGCTAGTGCATAAAATGCGGCAAGCAGGCGTTTTCTGCTCCTCTGTGAATCGGCAAGTAGTCCATTTTATACGACAGCGCGATAGCGAGAGCGATGAACACAATAAATAGGCAAAGGAAGAGCTGGAAGTTGTATATCCGTGAGAGTTGTTCCTGGTAAGACTGGTTGGCACAAAGGACACGGTCAAGCTGAAAAGGAAATGAAACAATGAAAGTTGAGACAACCTACAAACTTGAAGCATCAGAAAGAGTACATCTGCATTCCTATTGAGGACATCAAAAATGTCTGATTGAACCTTAAAGCGATTTGTCAGCCAAAAAATCTGAATGCAAAAGGGGACGAATCTTTGTTTACAAACACCAATTGATCCTGCATTCTGATTGGCTGTGAGGGCAATGTTTACAAACATCATCCTTCTGTTTACAAAATGACTGTCGATTTGCTTTAAGCAAGGAAGTCTGCTGAGCTAAAAATCTTAGGTGTTGTCAGTTTTGGCCACCTCGCATTGGACCCAAGCTTATTTAGAAAGTTTGAACTTAACAGCCACGGTGGCACTGTTGTTACAAAACAGACGCCAACAATGATGGACACCACACCAAGGAGGGAGTTCACCGATTAGCACTCTCCAAAGGCTATTCGAATACCCATTCTTGACAACACTCGTGTTGGGACCCAGTTTATGTAGTTGCTGACTCAACTCAAGAACGGCAGTCTGGAAAGCCGAGAACGCAACTCAAATCGGGCCAAGAACATGTTCTTCTCAACCCTCCACTGAATGGGGTGTGAGGATAACACGTTCTCCGCCTAACTCGGGTTGCGTTCCCGTCGTTCGAGACTGCTGTTCTCGAGTTGAGTCAGCATCTCGATGAACTAGGTCAGCACGGGCGTTGTCAAGAACGAGGATTCGAATGGGCCCCAAGATGGCAGGGGTTCAATCCTGCGATTAGACACTTTGTTGGCACGACCTGTTTGCTTTACGAATGTTCCCTTTTTCATGAACTTGGAGAATACCCCAAAGCCCATCTTATCTATCTACTGACCTTTCTATTCATTTCATCCATCTTTCTCTCAAATTTTGACAAACTTTCTTCCTTAATTCCTGTTGGCTCTGTGGGTTCTGGCGTTACTTCTTCAGTGGGCGATTTCAATTTTTGTGTGACATTTGTGCGGAGGCGATATTCCATTATATTTTCCCGCGGTTCTGATTTCCACTTCTCTGCCAATTCGCTGCCGCTTGAGAAACCATCAGTGCCGATATCCATGGCCATGATGAGGAATTTGTCACGAGCGACAGACGTAATTCCTGGAAAAAAATATTTAGACTTACTCCAAAAATTGCGATTTCAATCAATTAACCCTATAACCTATTCAGCCTGATAGCCTGAGAGCCTGATAGCCTAGTGGTTATCACGTCCGCTTAGCAAGCGGCAGGTCCCGGGTTCGAATCCAGCCCGGACCATTTGGCATTCCCGGCTCTTCACGTCCGTCGCATGGGACAGTAAGCCATGGTGCCTTGTACCTTGTGTCTTTGCAAGAGCAAGTAAAATACCCCATCCAAGTGAGGAACATGAGTAGCTTGTGATGGCCTCCTCCGTACTTAGCAGGGCCAATAATGCTATAGCGTCGGCCCTGACGGAAAAATGAAATACAAATACAAAATACCCATTCACTGCGGCAAGCTGCAATTTTTGTTCGGACTTTCATTTTAGTTTTGTGCGCTCGTCGGATCGGATGTTGAAGCTGCCAACCACATACATGGCATATGTACATGGTACATCATCATGTAGGCCTGTACATGATAATAGTGGATGCACATGATGCATGCATTGCTTGTGGGTGCACTGAACCGGCAACCTATACATTCAAGAGCACCACCGTCCCCTTCGCATCTTTGTGCTAGTGGTCCACAGTCAATAAGCATGGTAAAAAAGTTCCAGAAGGAACATAAATTCGGAATGATGATGATGATGATGATGACAGTGATGATGATGATGATGGTGATGATGATGGTGATGGTGATGGTGATGGTGACGGTGATGATGATGATGATGGGTTAAGATCAGATGAGTGTACGATGGTAGCCAACTCCAGTGAGGGAGCGCGACACGCCCTACTCGTCAATTCTATCAGGATTGTTATGCATGTATGGGTGGGTCATCAGAGATATTGTTAAGAATAAAAGACTTGTTACTCAGCAAAGAAGCTGCAGAGATGACAAGCTGCAGAAGCTGTCTAAAATCTGGAGGAGAGTTAGTTAAGCTTGACGATAGACTCTGATGATGATGATGATGGGGATGATGATGATGATGATGATATCCCGAGCCATATTATTATTGCTATGAATCGATGAATCAATATAAAAGACCTACAACTTCCACACAGTAGGGCCTATATTCTATACATGTACATCCTTTGTGAAGAGGATCAAAAGATCAAGTTCCTTACCTTGATACAACACAACACAGGCAGGACAAGCGCAGTCTCGTACCGTGGTAAGCCCTATAAGCTAGGGTTACACCTGTTCAAAATACCCGTGTTTTTCCAGACCCGTGTGAAACTTGTGGGCACGAAAAGCCCGGCGAGAGGTCGCACTACTCAGTAGCCCGGCGACAGGTGCGCTGCATGTACTGTTCCTGCACTTCCACTCAGTGTTCCGAGCCATGCGTACCACGCAACCGAACCCAGCGCCATCTGTCGCCGTGCTAAGAACTAACAAAAACACAGGGATTTCGAATAACCACGGAGAACTTGCCGTGTTTCAAAAACCTGTGTTTTTCAGACACAGGTTTCTTGAAGCCCAGCAATTCATAGGTGTGACTGCAAAAAACCTGGGGGTTTTATGTGGTGTAACCAAGGCTAGTAACCTCCACACGCAATATGCACCTACTTTGCAACTCAGCAAATATATTCAGTGCAGTAGGCGAAATGGGAAGTACCGGTAGGTGAAATGGGTTTCGGCGAATTAGCAAGTACATGTAGGTGAAATGGGAAGTAGGCAAGATAGGTATTATAGACGAACTGGGAAGTAAATGAAATAGAGTCCACCATGTCAATCAAAACCCTTTGGCAACAATGCTGCAAGTGACTAGAGCAATGTTCACCGTGAACAAGACGCTTTCATCCTGGATTCCATGGATCGGTCCATGGAATCCGGGGTCCAGTTGTACCGCAGTCCTCCAAAAGGTTGCGCCACTGGGTGAACACGAGGGTGCAAGAAACGAATAATAAGCACCTGCAACGTAAATTTGGCGAGGATTTTATCGGCATCACATGACGTAAAGAGACAATCTGATGGTACAGTGGCAAGAGATTGCCATCAAATTCCAACAATGCACAGGCGGTGAGTGGTGCATACTGCTTCCACAGCCTTGCGTCCTATGGCTGCGGTGACATTTTGATCCCTGCAATTCCGAATGCACCTCCAGTGTTTCTGCCAGGAATTTTTGTGAGGGGGATATCCAGAAAATTTGACGGAATTGTTGGTCAAAAACACAAATTTTGACTTTTTGAGGGGGGATATTACCTCATCTCCCCCTCTGGCAGAAACACTGACCTCAGGACGCAAGCACTAACTGCTTGCAGATTCAGGTGCACACAGACATTTCTTGTGGATTGTGTCCTCTTGAAGAAGATTGCAGCTAAGATCGTGCAGTCACTATGCTCTGTGTGCACATAGCTTTTGGGTGCTTAGGGGCCGTATGCATAAAACATCTTGAGTGTAAAATTCCCCTTAAACTACAATGTATTGTTCCAAACAAAAGATAAGGGAAATTTTACACTTAAGATGTTTCATGTATCCAATACAGAACACAAAGATATATACATGTAAAAGAAAACGTCGTCTCCAAATTTCGCAAATTTTCGACCCCGGAAGACCCTGCCTGAGAAAGACCCCGGAAGACCCTGCCTGAGAAAGACCCCGGTTGGGGTCGAAAATTTGGAGACGACGTTCCTTTTATAAGATGTTTTATGCATACAGCCCCAGGTCCTTATTTTTAAGGTGTTGCCCACAGTTGGCAGTTCCCAGTGGGAGTAGAAGCAGTTAGTCAAAGTGAAAATTTTCATAATATTGATTACTTGAGGTGAGTTTTGGAACATTATACTGAAGTTATGATGATATTTGTAAGCGACCAGTTAACATGGGTAGAGGATGGTGGGGTTGTGCAATAGGGATCCTGATATTCACTTTCATTTCATTTATGTTTTTGTTCATGTGACCCGGTGTAACGTTTTTCACTGAGGGCTGTGAGCCAGTGTGACAATACAATAGATTGACGGAATAAGCGGCGACTGGACAATGGGCGACACACAGAGAAACAGCGAGTTCGTTTCCCAGTGTGTCCTGAACAATGGGAATCACACAGAAAAACGGCCACACTGAAAAACGTTACACCGGCACAGCAAAATGAATCGGAAGTCGCACAGAAGACCAAAGGTGGAACCAGACAGCAACCACAGAAATCGACAAAGTCAAATTTCACAATAAGCAGACAATCCTGAAATCAGCGAACCGTTGGTGTCACCTTGGACATGTTGGGTCTTCTTATGTGTGCATTCCGACTCATTTTGTCGTGCCGGGTCACATATGTTTATATTTTTGTTTCAGTCCCTTGATGTAAGATTAAGGAAAATCCTGAAGTAACTTCAGGCCTTGCCATTTGAGGAGTGGGAGAGTGATTGCTCTCCTCATGAACAATAAAGCTCTATTGTTCATGAGGAGAGCAATCACTCTCCCACTCCTCATGAACAATAAAGCTCTATTGTTCATGAGGAGAGCAATCACTCTCCCACTCCTCGTGAACAATAAAGCTCTATTGTTCATGAGGAGAGCAATCACTCTCCCACTCCTCAAATTGCAAGGCCTGGAAATACCGGTATCCCACTGCTTCAAGACTTCTCAAGAGATCGCAAAGAAACAAGCCAATATTTACCTGATGCCATTGCATAGATTGTCACTTACCAGGCTGAAGATAGACACTGACTTCTGTCGATGACCCTGAGCGAACAATGCCTGTACTTGGACGGACTCTGTATTTTTCTGGCGATGTGGTTTTCACCTGGAAAAACACAGACAATCATCACCATCAATGTGAAATTTACAACCATAAATCCATTATACTGTACAACGCTAAGGGCCGTATGCACCAAGCGAAGATTATCTTGAACTCAGGTTGAGCCACAACTTTTCAATTGTCACATCATGCCCTGGCAAACCTGAACAATTGAAAAGTTGTGGCTCAACCTGAGTTCAAGATAATCTTCGTTTGGTGCATACGGCCCTAATTGTTTGCGTGCCATTTATTTTCTCGACTTTCGTGTCTGGCCTTTCATTCGCATAATTAAAAGGATGCTAACTTTATCCAACATATCATAAGAGGTCCTGGTTCATGAAAGAAATGTAAACAGCCACCTGCAGGGAACACTTGACGAGGGCCGAAATAAATCAACCAAGATCTGTGGGGCAGTAGGTCAAACAGGAAATTATTACCACAGAATTTAGTAACTGGGAAGATCAAAGCTGGTCTTTTTTAGGTAACAGTTGCATTGATCACCCAATCGGGAAGTTAAATGGACGCATAATCTCCGAGTCTGGCCTATCGCTAACTTAAATGGATGCTAAAAATACCGGTCCTACAGTATTTCAAACTCAGGACAATACCACTCTGTTGGCTGGTTGGTCATTCATCACCATAATGACCAAATGATTTGCAGCATGACAATTTTGACGAAGGAACAACAGCGTAAGAAAACTGAAGTTAAATGTCAACGAGTTTTAATTCTCGTGTACTGCAATGTCCGCCTACATGTACCTTGAAGGCCACTCTGTTTGCTGGTTGGTTATTTGTCAATGTGATAATGTCCAAGGTTTCCTTTTTCAAATCGGTCACTTCAAATTCAAGCTGAGTGGCAGGACTGGAAGAGAATCATGCAATTTTATGTGACAGGGATTCTCATAGCCTTCCTCCAAACATACCGGGGATAATACAGTAGAAAACGCATAAGTCAGATTCAAGTGAACCAGACAATTTCATCTGACTTAGAAGAAATCCGTCTTGTGTAAGTCGGATAAAAATCCGACTTGTGCAACTTGAGGAAGGGCAAAACGGCCGAATTGGAAATGGATACAAAGCTCCACCGTGAATAAAAACACATGAACTGAAGAGGAGTGAGGCGCGATACGTCTTGCACGATAGATTTTATTGGAAGGGACCTGGGCATTTCATCAGAGATAGCCGAAAGTCTGACTTGTAGTGTCCAACTTATGCGATCATTTTTTATTGGAATAACGTTGCAAAAAATCAGGACTTCTCGAAGTCATCAAAGATGGGTGATTTTCTGACTTGTGCATCTCCAACTAAGGCATTTTCTACTGTAGTTGTTAACAAGAACAACAAGTTGAGTGGCGAAATGGGGTGCTTCAACCAATGCCTGGGTAATGATTCCCAGTCAAACCAGACAGGGTGGCTCAGTAGCCACAGTTGTTAAAGGCTGTTTACTTTACAGGCTGCACTTTCCTCCAGCCATCCTGAGGACATTCAAACTTTGTAACCAGTCCATTCCCTACCTGATTGATAAATATTTGCCCTCGTACGTGCTCTCTCCTCTTTCCTTGTGATGGGTGAGCAAAGACGAGGGTCGGTTTTTAGCTGGGCCATCAGGCTGAAAAAACAAGATACATTTGCCACAAAAATTATTTGTACACTTTGAAAAGAGGCGACAGGTGTTAACTGTTCATAAATCCTTTAATGAAATGGCCCACGTACCATGTGCTCACCTGTGGGTAAATCTACCAGAAAAACAGAGGATAAGATTTTTGTTTACTTCGATTCTTGACATTTTAAATCCTATCCTATCCAGGTGTTGAGGGTTTTGCCTTTTTGCCATAAGGTCCAGTAAGCCCCTCCATGGGATGGCGGGCCCATTTCATTAACGTTGTTGTCGGCCTAATTGGGCCAGTGCAAAAGCTCATTATTTACAAACCTTCATTGGACTTGTTGGACTAGCATCGACTTCCTCTGTTTCTGATGTGAAACTAGCATACATGTTTTGCTCCCGGCCTGCAAATGTCACCTGCAGAGAAATAGAAAGACCACTATGAGAAATGATGAATGTTAAATTAAAGGGAGAAATATCGTTGCTACATTCAAATTCATTGATATCTGCAACATGTCATAATTTTTCAACACCAGCAAACTCATCATTTTAAGTATTTTAATTACATACCAAGGTGACCATTGCACAGTACATGTGATGCAGTATGTGACTCGGCACAACAAAATGAGTCGGAAGTCGCACAGAAGAAGACCGAAGGTGGAACCAGACAGCAACCACAGAAATCAACAAAGTCAAATTTCACAATGGGCAGACAATCCTGAAATCAGCGAACCGTTGGTGTCACCTTGGACATGTTGGGTCTTCTTATGTGTGCATTCCGACTCATTTTGTCATGCCGGGTCACATATGTGCTCAATGCATGAAGGTACAACCAATAGGCCTAGGCAGTCACAGTATTAGCTCATTCACTACAAAGGTTGTCGGCCTATTGACACTAGTGATATCACAACTCATGGCAATAGTCTACATGGATTGATAAAAATTCAAAAGTATACAATGAATGTAGAGTCTCCCTTTAACAACTTTAATAAGATCCTTTTCTTCCATGTAGCAGTTTGCGCCAATAAGATTTGTAGTGATGACTGAAGTACAAAAGTATGGTAGTCTTCTATAGAAAGTGCATTTAATGTTTCTTTTTATGACTTACCCTCTTCCGTGTGGCAATATCTAGGGGTGATGATGGAGGTATCCCATTTTGATTTGGAATACTAAACTCCATTGGCGAGCTATCACCAGCATCCAGTGGTGGAGGGACATATGTAAACTTGTATGTGTCCTAGACAAAATAAAACACAACTAACATATGTCCACAGGTGGCGATTTTGAATATGAGATCACTAACAAAATCAATAGCACACCTAATCCCAACCCATCCCACAGCAATATAAAATCGATCAGCCAAGCAATTCAGCAATTACAGCTTGGAATACGAAATCCGAGTTGTCCACCTGGCATCAGTATTGAATATCGGATCAATATTTTATTTTTTCTGTTTTACGTAATGTCTTAGCTGTCCTTTTTTTATGCTTTAGTCCAAATGCTATAATTTTATGTACAGTGCTTAGAAAATGTAGTACATTTTAAGGTCTTTAATATAATAAATATTAGTATTATTATTATTATCACAGTGTTATATATTGGATTTTTAAAAAATTTCCACTTTTCAAAGTTCAATATCTCCCAAAGTACCGTATCAAACCGAATATGATGAACTGCACCAAAGGTAATGCCCGTGTCACACTGTCCCGAAGTTGACACCCGATGGCCATACGAATTATGGAAACTTTTGGAAATCTTACTGATAAGTGCCAGCCTGAAGAAGACCCCGGTTGGGATCGAAAATTTGCAAGATTCTGGAAGTTGACTTCGGGGCCATTTTCACGCGAAATTCAAAATTCCATATTCGTGTGGCTATCGGGTGTCTAATTTTGGGACAGTGTGACACGGGCTTAGGGGTATGATAAGATGAAGGAGATGGTGTGACTTTCATATATCAATATCTCTTTTGAGTACGGTAACGTCCGGTACAATGATGCAAGTCAGAAAGTGCAGTATCGGAGATGCAGATTCACTGGCACCATCCAATTCCAAAGGGTTGCCACTAGTCAAAATGCCATTACCAGACAGAAAAGCTGTGTTCTGGGATCATTTTTGTTTAATCCATGGCAAGATGCATTCAAGGCCACTGCAATTTTGTAATCCTTGGACAGAGTCAGTTTGGAAAGCCCAGATGATGGTGGACAAATTGATCATTGTTTCTAGTACGATTGTGAGCTTTCATGCTCGTTATTTCACTTTTTGACTTGTGCTGTTGCAACGGACATCATTCCACACTCAAGATACTGATAGGAAATTTACATGTATGCCATTGCTTGACCAGAGCATCACCTCAATTGTGATGTAGTTCTGTGGAATTCAGTATACTACATGAGGAGATATTACAGTTGATTTCTTTTTTGGATAGTATCACTGAGTCTACATCCATGATCCTGGACTTACCGGATATTATTCCAAACTCGAGAAGGATATTAAGATGATATTCATATCATCTCTTTATCTTATCATACCCTTTACTTCGGTGCAGTTTTATTGTATTCAGTCATAAATGCAGACGATATTGCAGTTTGAAAAGTGGGACGTTTTTTTAAATAACCCGATATAGTCCATGCTACATCATAACGGCAAGAATAAATGGCAGTCTGTGCCCATTTTTGTTGTGGAATGGAGAGTAGCACCGTGGGGTTGGAGCAGCAAAGACGGGAACGAGTCTAAACTGAAGTTGAAGTTGATACCGAGTACTCACTGTGCCTCCCAAATGCTCAAATAACTGGTCTTTATTGATGTATTCTTGAATTTCACCCTTCCTCTTGAAGATGACTTTCTTAGCTGACTCCTCACTCAGCCAGGTCTTGATTATCTTCCATACAGCTAAGAATTAACAAAAAACAGGATCAGAGAAGGACGCATCAGCAGGATTGATGATATCTTCAGAATTCGCAGGCGATAGCAGTGACATCTGGCAGATTTTTTACCAATTAAATGTTCCTAGGCAATAACAGTGATATCTGGCAGATTTTTACCAATCTATATTATAATTGACGGTGGCGCTTTAACTTCGAACACGAACTCCTCCGTGGTTTCTGATCGAAATGGCACCATTTTCACAGGAAGTGTTGAAAATGACATGCGGGTGGCATTACATTTTTTACCCTTAAGCGAATAAAATGCAGGAAGAAACTTCCAATGATTTGCAATGCCCACTAGCCTGGTTTCGCTGGCCACCGTGTAGATGGCGCTGCGTACGCAACACCATCTACACGGTGGCCGATGGAACCAGGTATAATGCATGGTCTTCAACCAGGCAGGGTGATCAGAAAATAGGAACTTCAACACATAAATCTGCTGCCATCTGCTTCCCATAGGCCTAGATTATTGTCCGAGGAGTTGGCCCCCACTAAACATTTTCCTCCTACACAGAGACATCCAGCAAAATGCCATCCTCTGGCCACATGCATCCTGTGAATGTGCTCGCCACGGGTACCATGCTAGT
>NMRB01000011.1:371462-391875 GCA_002633025.1 Notospermus geniculatus | reverse complement strand
TAGAATGTTCTGAACTTGAACAAGTATGTATCTTTGTAGCCTTCATGTGTACAGCAAATTTCAGCGTGATCGGACTTCGCAGACCGCTGCGAGGTAGCCATTTTGGAAAATGGAACTTTGACCTGTGTGACCGATAAACGTTGTTCAACTTGAAAACCCGTATAATATATCATGTATCTGCATTAGATGTACCTATGATACAAATTTGGCAATGATCCGTCGAATAATAAGTTAGTTATTGCACTTTTTGTCCATTTCAATGCCGTGGAGCCATCTGGTGACTATTCAATGAACTACAGACACACAGAGACAGAGGTGGGGTCAGTCAGTACAGTGACCATGGTAACAGGGAGACCTAGGCCTACAGTCAGTTCATGCAGTGTTCACTGGTTGTGTGACTATCATTAGGCCTAGGCTATGCTGATATGGTGTACTGGATGTGCTGTGTCAGGGGGATCTGATGATGTTGCCTTTGTTTGGACATGACAAACCTTGTGCAGGTAGGCCTTGGTATTTTGACACGTTCTTGGTCTTGGATACAACCATGATAAGTCAAAGACTTTGATTTCTTTAATGATGGACCCAATCTACCTAGGCATAGGCCCTTCCCCAATATTTTGATGGCAATCTAGGCCTAGTAGGCCAACAAGGGCCTAGGCCTACCCTGCCCTGTTAGGCCTAGCAAGCTGTACAAAACAGGCCTAGGCCTAGGCGTACACTTGAACACGCAGTTGTCATCTGTTGGACATATTCACCCACAGGTGAGCACATGGTCCATGGACCATTTCATTTTGTTTTCAGGTCAGAAAGATCCTGAGTGAGACTGTTCCTCCGCATATACTGAGCAGCTCCAGCCACATGGCACAGGTCAACGTCACCTCTTCCTGTCCATGCGAGGTCAGTCGTCTTCCGCTTGGAGTGGAGTCGCCTGTTACATGTACCTGTGCATGATGAGCGGGCCTCAAAGGTAAGCTATGAATGAGGAACCCGCGTGCCGTTTATCCCGACAGGTCGGCGCTGCGAGCAGTGCGACCGAAGCGACGTCATTGACGTCGTTTTAGTGTTGACGTTACGTCATGAAAACAAATACCTGTACATTTTCTACATGAATAATGAGATAAAGACGTTGCCATTATCACCACCCATTTCTTCATTTTAAGGAAAAAAGCAGTGAAAAATGTAGAAATTTTCATCTGCTACAAGATGATGTAAATTTTAATGCCAGGCGACCGAAACAAAAGGGTTGTTTTCACGCCAGAAATAAATGGAAATAACGTTAGAAAAAAGAAAGTTCGGTCGGACCGCTCACAGCGCCACGTCGTGACGTTAGTTCCTCCGGTTCCCCATTCAGGATGAGGGGGGGAGCTTCTCGAATTTCAGTGATTGTCAGCATGAGGGTTCCTGTCCTCTGCATCAACTGAAGTGACTTGCTTTCAATGCTGAATCTGAAGATGCTTCTGTCTTTGGCTATTTTCCATTTGAAATCTCATCTCTATCCATTATGTCCAAGATACAAAAAAGCACAAAATTGACACACAAAATGATAATAAGCAAGAAGTCAATCTCCAGAATTCACGAATTTTCGACCCCAACCGGGGTCTTTTTCAAGTGGAACTTTACAATCTGAAACTCTAGAAAACTCTATCCATTATGTCATATATTAGATACCAGTAACTAAAATGTCAATGTGGACGACAAAAAATATAAAGTGTAAATGGTGAAAACTAATGAAATAAAAAAATGACCAGTCATTATGGCTCAAGTGGGATTTGAACCCACCACCTGTCCAACTCCCAGTTCAACCTCAGCTTTTGCACATTGGTAGGTCATGACTGCGCATGCTAACCACTAGGCCACCGAGGCTCTTGTTATGTCGCTAAACCATTATCGTGGCTTGCCTGGGAAAGCTTAAAAATTTTCTAAGAATGCAATGTTTTTTGTCATTAATGGAGAAAAATAAATAAATGGAAGTAAAATTATCGAAATAAAAAAAGCCTTTGTCATGATGCCTGGAGTGGGATTTGAACCTGTGGCCTCCAGTTCAACCATAGCTTTGCCAGTTCACGACCATGCATGCTACCCACTCAGCCACTGAGGCTCTTGCAGGGAAGGGGCAATCAATAGATACCAGTAGGCGTAAAACATTATAAAGTGACAGTGGGCATGTGGGTTTGGGTTTGTTCTTGGATATCAACCATTGTCAACTATGCTGCAGGTTATCATTAGACTTTACACTTTACACTTCAACCCCAGTCTATCCTGAAACCTTTCAGTAGAATTCTGATAAGCTGTTCATTCAGCGCCACAGTCTGAGCCAGTACGGCAAGTCAAGTCAACCCGAGATATTCTGATCGCAAGTCGGCGACCCGGTCCAGGCGTACATGTACCTCGCTCGGAAAAGCATCGATCGATACAAAAATGTTTACCCTGGTGGTGTTTTTACTTAAAGGAGTTAGACGCCGAAGTTGTAAACAAGCTGGTTTGTTTACAAATATGGTCGGCAAACTAGTTTTATTCCTTCGTGCAGGTGGCAGCACCCGTGATCGTTAGACTGGTTCCCGGTCCGATGCGACTCACTCACGATATTCATGTCAGTACATATCACCGACAATAGATGGCAGCACCGCAGGCGTCCGTGGATAGAGAACCAGTGAGTGAGTGTTTACAACTTCGGCGTCTAACTCCTTTAAACGTTTTCATCAAGGATAAAAAATGTGGCTTTGGCTAGATATACATGATACCAAAAATGTTAATATTGTTGTACATCATCTGCTGGAATGAAGCTCTTTGATTGGCTGGTGTGTTTACGAAGGTGTGAGTACATGTAAGATCTGGTTTGGAGGTTGTCCCCACCGTGACGGTACGAGTACACCGTTCTCGATTTTGCAGATCTGTGCATGCACTTCCGCCAAAATCTCAACCATAACCTCAATCTGAAACTGGTTGATGTGATGCAATCATGATTCAGCTGTGGTTGACTCTGATGCAACGTCTTCGACGTCACTTTCGTTGGGGTTGTCTGCGTTACGTCATTCGGATTCAGACTGAGGTTGTGGATGAGATTTCGGCGGAAGTGTGCAGATCTTTGTTGTTTACATCAATATTTTTGTCAATTGTCTATAGCCTGTGCTTTCTGAATAAAAGTCACAGCCCCCCCCCCCCACCCCCTCTACATAAAATGCTGACTGCACACTGGTTTGAATATGATATCCTGTGGAAACACAATTGCCAGTATTTCAAAACAGGATTATGATTTTGTGAACTCCAAACCCAAGGTAGTGACAAAAACTTGAACGTCTGTGTTTGATTTCTTCTTCAGAATGATGTGTCATCCAACCAAAGGAAAATGATGGTGATCTCCTGATGTTTGCTTTAACATCCTACATCGTGATGGTCCAACATCCTACATCGTGATGGTTCAACATCCTACGTCGTGATGGTTCAACATCCTACATCGTGATGGTTCAACATCCTACATTGTGATGGTCCAACATCCTACATCGTGATGGTTCAACATCCTACATTGTGATGGTTCAACATCCTACATCGTGATGGTTCAACATCCTACACCGTGATGGTTCCTGATGGCAAAAGTTAGTGTGCCTGGAGTTTCCACTCTTACCAGTTTGATTGATGTGAGTACGTCTGGATCATTATATTTTCTTTCGTTTGATTGTTGTGGTTGCTGTGTAACCATGGCAGGAACCGTACCAGACTACAGGAGATGTAGCCCAATGAGCAATCTGCACACAAAACTTTTTATCATGAGAGGGCGGCGATGACAGTGGTCGTACATACATATAAAAAACAAGAGTAAAATGTTGTGCACGCTGTCCTTGATGCAGTGCAATACGGATGAGATGTCAATAAAAAGGTAGGACACATTGCCTCCCAGTAGCAGTAATAAACCAAATGATGTACATGTACCAACAAAACTAAACAGTCTCGGCTTCAGGCCCCTATCCTGACAAATCCACTCTTATTCTGAATGGATTGAAAACAAATAATGTACGTCCACGCCTAAAGATTCCCAGCTTCTTCAGCGTCTGTCTTCAGACCCCTCCCTCGCGCTGAACTTCGCGATCGATCCTCGAGAAGTGCCCACAAAAACACGATCAAAGTCACCCAAATTAAAAAATAAATAGCACTTTCGCCCTGCTGTCTATATAAAGTTATGATACAGGACTGTAATATAACCAAATTTCATTGAAATATATTTAAAAATAAAGGAATGCGCACCATTTGAAAAAGTTCAGCAGAATAAATCAGCAAGTTCAGCAGGAAATCAGCACGAAATCAGCAGTTTACACCTACCCCTAGCCCCTAGCCTAGGCCTAGGCCTAGACCTACGGGTATGCCGGCAGGCAGGGTCAACGTCAGTCACTGAGTCAGTCGGGTCCCGCCGGCCCTGGTGGCACCGACTTGCCCTAAAGTGCATCCGGAGACCTGGGTCATTCACTTGTCTGTAGCGCTCCCTTCTAAAGACCTGTGAAGGAGGAGACCTGAAGGGCCTGAATGACCCTTTGAGAGGATTCTAACGGGCTGAGCTTGAGATTTTTCTTCTCGATTGGTTCCCAATCCGTTAGGACCAATCTGCTGACAAACTCGACTGAAGGAACGAAAGTGGAGTAGCTGCACAGACGTCCAGCCGGGAGGATGGACGATATGGTGGACATGGAAATGGTCAGGTTGTACACTCCGCTATTCATAAAGAAAAAAAACACCACGGGTGGTGCAGAACTGAAACAACAGAAAACAAAAAAAAACATGCCACTTTTCATGTTTTGAGGTGCACAACACAGTTTCGCATGATATCTGACAGATTTCTTGTAAGTTAGGCCTAGGCCTAGCCTAAAACGAAATAAGCGGCATGCTATATGATGATGTGGTCATCATCAGTGGACACAATCACGCTACACCGTGACTGTACATATTCGCCTGTACAAAATGTAGGCCTATGGCCCAATTTTCAAAAACTTTTAACTTCATTAAAAAAACTTTTAATTGAAAAAAATCAGCCATATTCATGTTGAACACGTTTGCGGATAAAGTGGACAAATGGGCTTTTTTGAAAAACAAAATAAATTCGCTATTTTTCTCACAGATTTTTGGCTTGACCCCGGCCCCGACTTAAAATAAAGTATCAGCAGCACACTTTTTACATCATGAAATGAATTATTTCCGTGTTATTTTTTGTTGTTGACTTGTTGATGTCAGTCCCGTAACAAATGGATTCATTGTGATACGGGGCGTCCAAGGAAAACCCGAAAAAAAATGTTGTACAGTATTGCTGGTGTGTGGTATTGATAGGTGCAATAGGTTCCTAAAGCCGTGTTCTCACCTAAATCTGTTCTGGATCGCATTCCCCAAAGCGACCTGCGGAAAACGCTTCAGCATAGATCAATTTAGGGGTGAGCATTCACACACGCCATTAAGAGCGTTTTGAGATGGTGCCAAAGCGACTCAACTTGTTCATACTCGAAGCGTTTTGTGCGATTCAGCACCACCTATGATCAGATAGCACATTGTCGCGGAGGCGACGATCACCATTACAGTCATTTTGTGAAAACACTCCGAATTTTCTAACGAATATGCAAAAACTGTATCATTTCAAACCAACCTGCTTTTCAGCAGTCCTGTGGCTAAAAAGGGAAGCTCCTGCGCATGTGCGAAATCCGGCAATCTTGATAAATCGCCTTCGTCCATTCAGATGCCATTGTCAAAGCGATTTGGGTACATCGTTCCAGCTGAATCGATTCCAAAACGCTTTCCAATGTGGTTTGGATATGGCGATTTGAAAACGGTTTGAGTGCGAATGGCTGAATCGCTTTGGCCGTGCTGAATCGGTTTGGACCAACTCCAAATCGTTTTAGGCGTCTAGTGTGAACGCAGCTTAACTTTTCTGGAGCACGCTTACAGGTTAAAGTTGGCTATGTTACGGTAGGCCTACTGACTTCCAGGTTTTGTTACGGTACTGACATTCTAATGGATAAAGTACGTTAGTACCGTAACTAACCTGAATTTTATTAACAAGCACCACCACATGTGGATGTGTGTAAATGACTTCTCTGTGCCTTATAATATCCAAATACAGTCAAACCTCGTTATACCGCCCCCCGTTATACCGCCACAGACAATTGACTTTCTCACTTGAAGGCACTTTAACATTGCCACCAACAACACCCTCGCTGTTCCGCCACTGGCGGTATAGCGAGGGTTGACTGTATATAATTTGTTCTAAGCCCGCTAAATGCAAAAGTCCCGAAATCTCCACGTCGTGAATGTTGCATGGTGTTACGGTACTGATGTTACGGTACTGACCTTTTTCTAAAGTAAAATGACCCAAAACATTTTTCTGTGCATAAAAATATCAGGATATTTGCCCTGTAGAGGGGCAGGGCACGCATATTTACCTATATAATCCAGAAACAATGTTGTATTATTTTAATTTCTTCGCAGGATCTTCGTTACGGTACCGACATTTAATAAGCATACTGTGGCATCTTCAGATGCCAAATGAGCAAGTCAAGTCGGGCACGTCCGAACAGGAGTTTATTCCAAAAACTAACCAACATAAAATGCAGAATGCACATTTGAATATGCTATCCTGTGGATACATGATTGCCACTCTTTCAAAACAGGGTAAATGATTTTGTGAACTCAAAACCCAAGGTAGTGACAAAAACTTTAATGATTTCTTCTTCAGAATGATATGTCAACCAACCAACATGACCAAAGGAAAATGATGGTGATCTCCTGATCCGTTTGCTTAACAACATCCTACATCATGATGGTTCAACGTCCTACATCGTGATGGTTCAACGTCCTACATCGTGATGGTTCAACGTCCTACATCGTGATGGTTCCTGATGACAAAAGTCTGAATGGAGTTTCCACTCTTACCAGTTTGATTAATGTGAGTACGTCTGGATGCTTACATATATTTTCTTTCGTTTGATTGTTGTGGTTGCTGTGTAACCACATGGCAGGTACCATACCAGACTAAAGGAGCTGCAGCCCAGATAAGCAATCTGCACACACAACTTTTTATCATGAGAGCGCAGCGATGACAGTGGTCGTAAAAAAACAAGAGTAAAATGTTGAAGCTGTCCATGGCGCAGTGCAATACGGATGAGATGTTGATAAAAAGGCATGAAAGGTACTACGACACATTGCCTCCCAGTAGCACTGAGTAAACCAAATGATGTACCCACAAAACTAAACAGTCTCGGCTTCAGCCGCTGTCGTCAGACCCCCATCCTGACAAATCCACTCTTATTCTGGATGGATTGAAAATAAATAATGTACATCCAACCATAAAGAGGCCCAGCTTCAGCGTCTGTCTTCATATCCCCTCCCCCTCCTGACAAATCAGCTTTAATTCTCGATGAATTGAAACCAAATGATTTATTCCCAAGACAAGAGACCTGCTTTACCCTCTGTGTTTAGACCCCTTCTCCCTCCAGACAAATCAACTCTGATTCTAGATGTATTGTAAAGCCTAGCGCACATCGACCTTGCGACTGGAAGCAACTACCGGCAATGGCGTTTCCGGCAACGGTGGGCGACTGGCTGGAAACAGCAGTAACTGATCAGATGTTCAAACAGGTCGATGTGCACGCCTCGGCAAAGCTATTGCCGACCGTTGCCGCTAGTTCCAGCCAGTTGCTCATGTTCTACTCATTGCCGACCGTTGCTTCTAGTTCCAGGCTCTCCAGCCAACTTCTGGAACATTTTAGGGCAAAAGGTGCTGGGGACTTAAAGCTGAACTGCATGCATAAAACCAGGGCCTCGCACGTTTTTAAAAAATGCCCGCGCCACAGCGCAGGCAGTGCCTGAAATAACTTGGGACGTCCGCCATATTTTAGTGGGACTCCAAACATGATAGAGTACCCAAGCACCTTATTTGCGTCCTGACCATCAACAAGTGATCAACGCTGTACATGTAAGTGTATGTGCCTGTGGGCCTACATATCAGAAAGCGAAATGCTGAAAAGTATTCGAATGAAAAAAGGAAGAGCCCGGATCCGGATTCGAACCTCCAAGTATTGGCTTGGAAGACCGGCGCGTTTTCCACTACACCAGCGGTCCGCTGCGTTTATGCGGGCCCTTTTTCGCGGCGAAGTTATTGCGTATTGGGGTATAGTCGTTCCCAGGTTTCGCAAAAGTGTAAATGCCTATGTAGGCCTATGGTCAATTCATCGTCGAGTATTGATCATATGGCCGAGGTTACAGGAAAGCCACAATAGGGCAATGACACGTCAACATTCGGCAGTTCGGTGCGAGGAATACTTGTGAAAAAATTTTTCCGCTTTTGGCTACTTTTGACTCGTGATACTATCAGGATGTGTTTCAGGTGAGCATTCATTCCTAGTACTGTTTTCCGTCTTTTTTCATTTCGGCTTCGGCTCTCATGACATATTTGCTAGGCCTAAATTGGTGTGTTTTTGTTTGTCCCTTATCTCAGTGTGTGCATGTTCCGGAGGCCTAGTATGGATAGGCGGGGCCCGATAGGTGAAACATCTGCCAAGTGAATGCTGTAGGTCAATTTTTGAGGGTATGATAGTCTGTCAGGCCTAGAAGTACAACCAGCTTCTCAAATATTTGTTTTATTACAGCTGTTCCACCATTTCATGAGATGGGCGTGTACTGTCTCTATAGCCTGTACATACCGATGGCCTACATAGGCTTCTGGTATGTAGGCCTACATGCACATGTACACCCTTAGTCAATAATAAATGCCCAGCTAATTTTCCGGCATATCTCCATGAATATTTTTCATAGCCACGTTTTCTTTTCATACACATAATCTAAGGCCACTAGGACACCTTTTAAGCCCATAAAATTTGAAATCATTAACCAACTGTATTTTTGGCAAAAGTTTGAAATTTGGCCAAAATATCATGTTTTTTTAATACTCACTTGTTCGGATTGAAACTGGCACTGTTTTGTAGCCAACCTGTTTCTTGACACATGAAAATTTTCAGAATGCTAAAATTCTCATTTAAAGCAAAGTTACAGATGATTTTGTAAAATGGTTTTCCCAGTTCTTACAATAGCTTACAATACATACATGCAATTACAATAGACATGATAGAATCAGTTCGTGAATCAGTTCATCCATCATGTCCATTGTTCGGCCCACCATGTTAAACCACTGCGCAGTACTTTATACGCATCTCGTTACTAACCTCGTCAACAGGTGCATACTAGCTGGCCCTCGCTACACTAAACCAATGCAATCAAGGTTAGATTGGGAATGAGGTTTAAGTCTCGCGATATGCAAAAGAAAGATGGCGCGGTCCATGGGCGCAGCCATGTTGGTTGTCTCGTCGTGGTTGCAGGTAAAATCTGTCTTGCCAAACGAAAACACTCAAAATCAAGAATACATATTCGGCAGACCAAAAATCCGGAATTCCGGATAAATCCGGAAAAATCTCATCCCTGGTAAATAACAGACCGAAGAGCGACGTCATTGATTCTGAATGACGCATTTCACATAACGTCACGACGTCAATGACGTGTTCAACGTCGCAACGCATCCATTCTTGTGAAACAAGAAAAGGACATCGGAGCGATGTCAATGGTTTCCGATGAGAAGTTTACTACTCTAGAGCTAGTTAACTGTGACCTTGACCTCTGACCTTGAGAAGTATTGCGTAACTGGAACAGGGATCCTTGATTTAACTTCAGGAAGGAGATGGTTAATTCTGGCTTCTAATACGTTTTCTCCTGAAATTCTGAGCTACACTTTAGAACTGTTTGACCTTGACCTTGACCTCTGGCCTTCAAGGTCATTGCGTAATCTGGAAGCTCATCCTTGATAACCTAGGTGCAGGTGAAGGTTTTAGGCTTCCACCATCACCAGGTTCTGACTTATGTTATTTGTGACAGTTGACTGTGACCTTGACCTCTGACCTTGAGAAGTATTGCGTAACTGGAACAGGATTCCTGATAAAACCTGTCGGGGATGGTTAATTCAGGCTTCTTTAATCGTTTTCTCCTGAAATTCAGAGGAGATTTGCACTTTAGAACTGTTTGACCTTGACCTTGACCTCTGACCTTCAAGGTCATTGCGTAATCTGAAAGCTCATCCTTGATAACCTAGGTGTAGCTGAAGGTTTTAGGCTTCTACCATCACCAGATGCTGACTTATGTCATGTTATCAAATTTGAATATCAAATCTCACCATGATATCAGCGAATATCATGCGACCGAGCAGGTGCAAACTGAAAAATTCAATTGCAATAACATCCGTGGATGAGCTATGATGTTGTGATACCAGTTTCAAGTCGCTTACTGTGGCAGATCTCCCGATATGTCAAAATATCAAATTTGATATATCAATATCATTATGATGCTGACACTGGAGGATAAATTCGTTGATGCCAGTATCTTGCGAAGGGTCATAAACATAGGGAAGGAACTTGTTACTAGTGCTCTACCTGGCCTCGGAGACAAGTTATTCAAGAAACAAAAGTGTGACAGACAAAATCTCAACTTTTGAAATATCATTTTCACCATGAACCAGGTATCGGAGACCGGAAATTTTCATTCCATCTTGTAGCTCAGGTCATGAAACCTGGGGGTAGGTCACATTTCCAGGTCTGTAGCTCTTGCAGGAACAAAGTTACAGGTGTGACAGACTGAACAGACAGACAGACAGACACACAGACAGACACCATGACCAAACACAATATGGTTTCCGATCATGAGATCGGAAACCATAAAAACTGAGTTGTTGCCCAGCGCCTCCTTTTAGCACGCCGGTTCCCCATTGAAACCAAATGATACACTCCCAAGACTTAAGAGACCTTGCTTCAGCCACTGTGTTTAGACCCCTTCTCCCTCCAGACAAATCAACTCTGATTCTGGATGGATTGAAACCAAATGATATACAGTAGTCCCAAGACTGAAAAGACCTGGCTTCACCCTCTGTGTTTAAACCCCTTCTCCCTCCAGACAAATCAACTCTTGATTCTGGATGTATTCTAACCAAAAGGTGTACCAAGACTGAAGAGTCTCGGTTTCATGTCTTTAGACCCCCATCCAGACAAGTGAAATCTGATTCTGGATGGATTAAAACCAAATGATGTACTCCCCAGGCTGAAGAATCCCAGCTTCAGCTTCTGTCTTCAGACTCCTCCCCTCCAGACAAATCAATCAACTCTGATTCTGGATGGATTGAAGGCAAAAGCTTACTCCCAACATGCCCAATACTGAAGACTGAAGAGGCCTGGCTTCAGTCTCTATCTTCAGATCCCCTCCAGACAAATCAACTTTTATTATTCTGGATGGATTGAAAACAGACGATGCACTCGCAATCACTGAAGAGTCCCGGCTTCAGCCTCTGTAGACCCCTGCACCCCTTCTGACAAATCAGCTCTGATTCTCGGTGTATTGAAACCAAACGATGTACTCCTAACATGCCTATGGAGTCTTGGCTTCAGCGTCTGTCATGTCTGTCTTCAGACTCCCTCGCCCTCCAGACAAACTCTAATTCTGGATTTATTGAAATCAAATGATGTAGATGGTCTTGCAAGATTGAAGAGCCTCAGCCTCTGTCTTCAGAATCCCTCCTCCTTCAGACAAATCAACTCTGATTCTGGATTGATTGAAACCAAAGATGTACGTACTCCCAAGACTGAAGAGTCTTGGCTTCAGCCTCTGTCTTCAGACCCCCTCCCCTTCAGACAAATCAACTCTCTGATTCTAGATGAATTGAAACCAAAGATGTACGTACTCCCAAGACTGAAGAGTCTTGGCTTCAGCCTCTGTCTTCAGACCCCCTCCCCTTCAGACAAATCAACTCTGATTCTAGATGAATTGAAACCAAAGATGTACGTACTCCCAAGACTGAAGAGTCTTGGCTTCAGCCTCTGTCTTCAGAATCCCTCCCTTTTCAGACAAATCAACTCTGATTCTGGATGAATTCAAACCAAGGATGTACGTGGTCCCAAGACTGAAGAGTCTTGGCTTCAGCCTCTGTCTTCAGACCCCCTCCACTATTGGCAGGCAATCTGAGCAGTTGTAGCCCTTTTTCTCACCATCTTGTCTGTGTTGCACTGATCGAGGATGTCATGACGAAACATTTTACTCTTGTTTTTTCCATTCGGTAGGACCACTCTAGCACCACTGCCCTGTCATGTTTAAGTTGGTGCAGGGTAATATTTGGGTTAATGAAGAGAAGAGTCAGACTGACTTGTTGAAACATGTCAACCGGTGGAACTAATCAGTGATGTGGCGCTGACGAACAACTCAGTCACGCCAAAAGTCAAGCCAATGTTATTCGCCATTTAATTCTGAAACTACAACCTACTTGTAGCTCTAATATACCCGAAGTAGTCCATTGAATTTTGAAGTTACATCAAGTATAGGACTGACTCAATATATCTGAATATTTTCAAATGAAAATTCAAGCAGGAACATCTTGAATTTCATCGATAAAATTGACTACAGATATTTTAGTAGAACAGACCGAAGTGCAACGTCATTGATTCTGAATGAAGCATCATCGCACACAACATCATGAACGATGTGCGACGTCAATGACATTTTAACGTCGCAAAGCACGCACTTTTGTGCTAAAACTGAGTTGTTCCACAGCGCCTCCATTGAGCACACATCGCCGGTTCCCCATTTAATTCAGCAGGGATGAATTGTCCTATTTAGGGACGAATTGTCCTCTAACCGCGTTGTTTCAGTGTCCTTGCCCTAATATCTGTGGGTTTCTTGGTTGTGTTTGGTATTTATGTTGAAATGGTCTGTTTATTGCAGGCTCCGATGATGGATGATCAGGCTGTTGATCAAGTCCAGACGTTGGCTGATTCTGACAGGAGACGTTATGCATCGTTGTGTGAAGCACTGTTGAAGAAGATGTTATGTTTTGGTAAGTATGGGTGTTGTTGTGTGATGTTATTGGCAATCCTGAAATATTGTCTTCCAACTTGGTGTACAGGGAGTCTTCGCCAATACCATCTTCCTATGCTGGCTGTACAATCTAAAGAGGCCTGTACAGACCTGATTCTGATTCTGGATGGATTGAAACCAAATGATATACGGTACTCCCAAGACTGAAGAGACCTGGCTTCACCCTCTGTGTTTAAACCCCTTCTCCGTCCAGATAATGATTCTGGATGTATTCTAACCAAAAGATGTACCAAGACTGAAGAGTCTCGGCTTCATCCTATGTCCCCCCATCCAGACAAATGAAATCTGATTGTGGATGGATTAAAACCAAATGATGTGTACTCCCCAGGCTGAAGAATATCCCAGCTTCAGCCTCTGTATTCAGACTCCTCCCCTCCAGACAATCTATCAACTCTGATTCTGGATGGATTGAAGGCAAAAGCCTCCCAAGACTGAAGAGGCCTCCTGGCTTCAGTCTCTATCTTCAGACCCCCTCCAGACAAATCAACTTTTTATTCTGGATGGATTGAAAACAAACGATGCACTCGCAATGACTGAAGAGTCCCGGCTTCAGCCTCTGTATTCAGACCCCTGCACCCCTTCTGACAAATCAGCTCTGATTCTCGGTGTATTGAAACCAAACGATGTACTCCTAACATGCCTATGAAGAGTCATGGCTTCAGCGTCTGTCTTCAGACTCCCTCCCCCTCCAGACAAACTCTAAATTCTGGATTTATTGAAATCAAATGATGTAGATGTACTTGCAAGATTGAAGAGTCTCGGCTTCATCCTCTGTCTTCAGAATCCCTCCCCCTTCAGACAAATCAACTCTGATTCTGGATGGATTGAAACCAAATGATATACAGTACTCCCAAGACTGAAAAGACCTGGCTTCACCCTCTGTGTTTAAACCCCTTCTCCCTCCAGACAAATCAACTCTTGATTCTGGATGTATTCTAACCAAAAGATGTACCAAGACTGAAGAGTCTCGGCTTCATCCTATGTCTTCAGACCCCCATCCAGACAAATGAAATCTAATTTTGGATGGATTAAAACCAAATGATGTACTCCCCAGACTGAAGAATCCCAGCTTCAGCCTCTGTCTTCAGACTCCTCCCCTCCAGACAAATGAAATCTGTTTCTGGATGGATTAAAACCAAATGATGTACTCCCCAGGCTGAAGAATCCCAGCTTCAGCTTCTGTCTTCAGACTCCTCCCCTCCAGACAAATCAATCAACTCTGATTCTGGATGGATTGAAGGCAAAAGCTTACTCCCAACATGCCCAATACTGAAGACTGAAGAGGCCTGGCTTCAGTCTCTATCTTCAGACCCTCTCCAGACAAATCAACTTTTATTATTCTGGATGGATTGAAAACAAACGATGCACTCGCAATCACTGAAGAGTCCCGGCTTCAGCCTCTGTAGACCCCTGCACCCCTTCTGACAAATCAGCTCTGATTCTCGGTGTATTGAAACCAAACGATGTACTCCTAACATGCCTATGGAGTCTTGGCTTCAGCGTCTGTCTTCAGACTCCCTCCCCCTCCAGACAAACTCTAATTCTGGATTTATTGAAATCAAATGATGTAGATGGTCTTGCAAGATTGAAGAGCCTCAGCCTCTGTCTTCAGAATCCCTCCTCCTTCAGACAAATCAACTCTGATTCTGGATGGATTGAAACCAAAGATGTACGTACTCCCATGAAGACTGAAGAGTCTTGGCTTCAGCCTCCGTCTTCAGACCCCCTCCCCTTCAGACAAATCAACTCTGATTTTGGATGGATTGAAACCAAAGATGTACGTACTCCCAAGACTGAAGAGTCTTGGCTTCAGCCTCTGTCTTCAGACCCCCTCCCCTTCAGACAAATCAACTCTGATTCTGGTTGGATTAAAAAGATGTACGTACATGTATACTCCCAAGACTGAAGAGTTGGCTTCAGCCTCTGTCTTCAGACCTCCTCCCTTCAGAAAAATCAACCCTGATTCTGCATGTTCCATCTTGTCCAAACAAGGCTATCGACTCCGTATCAACTCCGTCTTTAGCCTTGTCCGAATCATGTCATCTTTTCCGTTAATGCATAAATTATTAATGAACCTGACCCCTACTTGACCCCGCCTCCGAGCCAATCAGAACTCGCGAAACAAATCACCGTTGGACACTTTCTTTGCTCTTCACGCTCGCATCTGTAACACGGATTTTGATTGGCACGTCGATTTTCCTTCGCACCCCGATGATTGGCTGAGGCTCTCACCCCTCAGAAACGGGAAATGTGGTGGATTCGAACCAGGCTAGATGGCCGTCAGGCCAGATAGACTGGTGGGAACCAGATGGCATGTTCTGGATGGATTGAGACCAAAGATGTACGTACTCCCAAGACTGAAGAGTCTTGGCTTCAGCCTCTGTCTTCAGACCCCCCTCCACTATTGGCAGGCAATCTGAGCAGTTCTAGCCCTTTTCTCACCATCTTGTCTGTGTTGCACTGCATCGAGGATGTCATGCCGAAACATTGTACTCTTGTTTTTTCCATTCGGTAGGACCACGAGCACCACTGCCCTGTCATGATTAATGCAGCGGTCAATGGAAACTCTGTACCCCCCCTGGTCAGGAATTCGACGTTATTTCGACGCCTAGGAATTAGCTGGGGGTCAGAATTTCGACATTTTTTCACCCCAGGGCACAAAACCAATCGTCAGGAATTCATAGCTGCCCCCAGGCATGTGGGGTCAGAGTTCGTCAATTTTTCACCCTTGCTTTGAAAACAGTTCGACAGAAGTTCACCTTGGGCACTTGGGCCTACATGTTGGAAAAAATAATCAAGGTGGTCATAATACCCATGCAGTCAATGTCATGGTGCCTTTTGAAATACTTTTATCCTTGTTCTCGCGCGCATAGTCTCGGCTTTTCCAGACAAATGTACCCGCCACATTACAACAACTACTGTTAGAAAGCTATTATGAAATTCACAAAGCTTTATAGGCATCAAGCATCGATTTTTTTCAGCAAAATCTTGCAAACTTTGCGCGTTTTCCCGCAGAACCTGGCACGAGACAGCAGCGCATCCAACAACGTTCGGTATACGTTACCGGTAATATTGTGCTACAGCTGTGCACGATTTCCAACCACATGTATTATTTCGACAGGATTTCGACGCGAATTCGACACGCTCTCATAATCTGTTTCGACAGGAATTCACCTAAAAACATATCCACGTTTTTCAGGCATTCGACGATTATTCACCATCGTATTTTCTTCATTTCGACAGGTTTTAGACGTTTTGCTAATTCAGAATTCGACAGAATTTCGACGGTCTCGGCGTCGAAATAACGTCGAATTCCTGACCAGGGGGGGTACAGAGTTTCCATTGACCACTGCATAAGTTAGTGCAGGGTAATATTTGGGTTAATGAAGAGAAGAGTCAGACTGACTTGTTGAAACATGTCAACCGGTGGAACTAATCAGTGATGTGGCGCTGACGACCAACTCAGTAACGCCAAAAGTCAAGCCAATATGTTATTCGCCATTTAATTCTGAAACTACAACCTACTTGTAGCTCTAATACATGTAGTATACCCGAAGTAAGTCCATTGAATTTTGAAGTTACATCAAGTATAGGACTGACTCAATGCGCCATATGCACCAAACGAAGATTATCTTGAACTCAGGTTGAGCCACAACTTTTCCATTGTCACGCTATGGCCTGACATGAATGTTTTCAAATGAAAATTCAAGCAGGAACATGTTGAATTTCATCGATAAAATTGACTACAGATATTTTAGTTTACACAACAGACCGAAGAGCAACGTCATTGATTCTGAATGAAGCATCGCACACAACATCACGAACGATGTGCGACGTCAATGACGTTTTAACGTCCCAAATCACACACTTTTGTGTTAAAACTGAGTTGTTCCACAGCGCCTCCATTGAGCACACGTCACCGGTTCCCCATTTAATTCAGCAGGGATGAATTATCCTATTTAGGGACGAATTGTCCTCTAACCGCATCCTTTCAGTGTCCTTGCCATCCTTGCCCTAATATCTGTGGGTTTCTTGGTTATGTTTGGTATTTACAGCTGTATGTTGAAATTGTCTGTTTATTGCAGGCTCCGATGATGGATGATCAGGCTGTTGATCAAGTCCAGACGTTGGCTGATTCTGACAGGAGACGTTATGGCATGCATCGTTGTGTGAAGCACTGTTGAAGAAGATGTTGAATATGCTCTGGTAAGTATGGGATGTTGTTGTGTGATGTTATCGGCAATCCTGAAATACTTATTGTCTTCCAACTTGGTGTACAGGGAGTCTTCGCCAATACCATCTTCCTATGCTGGCTGTACAATCTAAAGAGGCCTGTACAGTTTGTGAACCTGCGACATGGGTTACTTTTGGCATGGTTGATCTGTGTTCGCATTTACCATGTTTACAATAAGACGCCTGCATTTTGAACTAAACTCGTCTCCTTGTGTCCTGTCGTCAGTGTGTCCTTCGGTGAGATTAGTACAGGCATGAAAGCTAAACATGTGATTGGTTCAGACTATAGCCGTGGTTACACCTATCCAAAATCCCCGTGCTTTTTGAGCATCGCACACAACATCACGAACGATGTGCGATGTCAATGACGTTTTAACGTCCCAAGCACGCACTTTTGTGTTAAAACTGAGTTGTTCCACAGCGCCTCCATTGAGCACGCGTCGCCGGTTCCCCATTTAATTCAGCAGGAATGAATTGTCCTATTTAGGGACAAATTGTCCTCTAACCGCGTCGTTTCAGTGTCCTTGCCATCCTTGCCCTAATATCTGTGGGTTTCTTGGTTGTGTTTGGTATTCATGTTGAAATTGTCTGTTTATTGCAGGCTTTGATGATGGATGATCAGGCTGTTGATCAAGTTCAGACGTTGGCTGATTCTGACAGGAGACGTTATGCATCGTTGTGTAAAGCACTGTTGAAGAAGATGTTATGCTTTGGTATGTATGGGATGTTGTTGTGTGATGTTATCGGCAATCCTGAAATACTTATTGTCCTCCAACTTGGTGTACAGGGGTCTTTGCCAATACCATCTTCCTATGCTGGCTGTACAATCTAAAGAGGCCTGTACAGTTTGTGAACCTGCAACATGGGTTACTTTTGAAAAGGTTGATCTGTGTTCGCATTTACCATGTTTACAATCGCCAAATCTTCCATGTATAGTAAACATGGTAAGGCCATGCGTAATTAATTCTATGTTTCGTGTCCCACTGTCACCTAAAATTGGTGCGCGCGCGCTCCAAACACAACACAAACTGCATTTTTAACACGGGCGGAAACACGAATCAATACAGTACATGTCACACAGATTGATATCCTGGGGGGATTTTGAATGGATTTAAGATGAAAAATTGAGGCATCCTGACCATGAAACAAGAGCTCTATCTGTTGGAACTTTGTTTTAATCTGTCAGCATCCTGGTTTTGTGACCAAGGATAGGAACTACAGCTTTCTCTGGAGGTATTTTAACACTTATTGGGCCTATTTTTTTACCGATAGTTGTGTTGGTAATCTTGAGAATCTCGGAAAATGGATGCGCAATGCATTTCTATTAGCAGACAGTCAGAAATAGGTGCGCGCGCAGGACGCGAAACATAGAATTAATTACGCACGGCCTAAAGGCAGATTTATGCTTCTGACACCGTCATCCCGCCGTAAAACACTAGACGCTTGACATGCTTGGAGTTGGCATTTGCATTGGGCCAACTAACCCAGCGTATTATGGTGGGTGATGGTGTCAGAAGTATAAATCCGCCTTTAAGCCTAGCGTACATCCCACTTGTGACCTGATACAACTTTTCACCTGTGAGCTACCTGGTGACTTGATCGTCAGTCAACTCAAATCACTGCTGTCCACTACTGTTGTCAACCCACAGTGATATACATTTCAGCTACAGCTCACCCTCGCTATAACGTACTCACTGGGATCCATGGCAAAAGTACGTTATAATGTGGGGTACGTAATAACGAGGGAGCTCCGTTCCCGGCATGTTACGGGACAAAACGCACTGTCATGCAACATGAGATTTGCCTTGCAGAACCAGACATTGATTTCATGGGCTTTATCATTGCTAAAAGGATATTTTATTTTATGTATTAGGAAGTGTAAAAACTGATTGAGTTTAGAATATCAAGTAAATTTGTCTTGAAAAATAGAATTTTTGACATCTGTGACCTAGACAGGAAAACAGTTTGAATGAGATTGAATGAGATTGTTGTTTGTTGTGTATCGAAGCTGGCAGATGTAAGTCAAGTTTTCTATACCAGTTCTCAATATGCACCATCTTTATATTTTCCAGTGTGTTGTGGAGCTGATGTATCATCACTGGGGGTTAACATTTTGAGGCAATGTTAGACGATCTACCAGTTTAATGTTGGAGAGTATCATCAAGAACAAGAGAAGAGGACCATGTGATGTAAGTTGTGCTTAATTCAGACAATACTACTTTGATATTGACTGGAGTTTGCCCATTTTTTCTTGACTCTGGCAATTTCCAAAGTTTAGGGAATCCTGAAGTAATAGGGTCTTCCAACATGGAGTATGCATGTTCATGTTTAAGATGACATATTTGTGAAGCCTCCTTAAATGTAAACCTTAGGCCGCTTTTCCACGAGACGTTTGTGGATGCAATTTTGGTGGCGGGCGCGCACGAAACGGAAGGTAAAGGGAAACACGTTAGATCGATTTTTTCCTCCCGTGCCCGTCTCCTCTTCCGTGCCCACAAACTTCTCGTGGAAAAGCAGCCTTAGAGAAAGGAAGCTTCAGGAATATGGCTCAATATTACTTGATATACCTGGACTCTTCCCATGCTTCCTGATTTGAAAGTGTGTTTGGTATCTCGGGCACCCCTGAAGTACATGTAATAATGTTTTTTCACCCATGGATGAATTAGATTTGTCATTAATTTGACAATTAATGGAGAAGAAAAAAAATAAATAGAAAGGAAATTAACGAAATAAAAAAAGGCCTTTTTCTTCATGCCTGGAGTGGGATTTGAACCTGTGGCCTCCAGTTCAACCTCAGGTTTGGCAGTTCAATACCATGCATGCTAACCACTCAGCCACTGAGGCTCTTGGTGGAAAGGGGCAATCATTGGATACCAGTAGGCGTAAAATATTGAAGTCAGAATTTGGGATTTATCAACTACGGTACAGGTTCTCATCTGACTTAACACTTCAACCCTGATTAATAACTGAAAACACACGTAGTGACAAAAACTTTAATGTCTGTGTTTGATTTCTTCTTCAGAATGATGTGTCGCCCAACCAAAGGAAAATGATGGTGATCTCCTGATGTTTGCTTCAACATCCTACATCGTGATGGTTCAACATCCTACATCGTGATGGTCCAACATCCTACATCGTGATGGTCCAACATCCTACATCGTGATGGTTCAACATCCTACATCGTGATGGTTCAACATCCTACATCGTGATGGTTCAACATCCTACATCGTAATGGTTCAACATCCTACAT
>NMRB01000011.1:359490-371183 GCA_002633025.1 Notospermus geniculatus | reverse complement strand
AATGAGATTGTTGTTTGTTCTGTATCGAGGCAGATGTAAGTCAAGTTTTCTATACCAGTTCTCAATATGCATCACCTTTATATTTTCCAGTGTGTTGTGGATCTGATGTATCATCACTGGGGGTTAACATTTCGTGGCAATGTTCGATGTTCTACCAGTTACACGTTAGAGAATATCGCCAAGAACAAGAGAAGAGGACCATGTGAGGTAAGTTGTGCTTAATTTAGACAATACTACATTGATATTTGACTGGAGTTTTCCCTTTTTTGTCGACTCTGCCAATTTCAAAAGTTCAGGGAATCCTGAAGTAATATGGTCTTCCAACATGGAGCATGCATGTTCATGTGTTGACCAAGTTGGAAGGTGACATGCCTGTATTCTTGAAGCCTCCTTAAATGTAGGCCTTCAAGAAAGTTTTCTTGGAATTTTAATGTGTGCTCAATGAGATTGTTGTTCTGTATCGAGGCAGATGTAAGTCGAAGTTTTCTATACCATTTACCAGTTCTCAATATGCATCACCTTTATATTTCCCAGAGTGTTGTGGAGCTCATGTATCATCACTGGGGGTTAACATTTTGAGGCAATGTTCGACGATCTACCAGTTTTTTTGTTGGAGAGTATCATCAAGAACAAGAGAAGAGGACCATGTGGTGTAAGTTGTGCTTAATTCAGACAATACTACAATGTATCCTGAAGTAATTGCGTCTTCCAACATGGAGCATGCATGTTCATGTATAAGACGACAGGCCCGTATTTGTGAAGCCTCCTTAAATGTAAACGTTAGGCCGCTTTTCCACGAGACGTTTGCGGATGCAATTTCGGTGGTGGGCGCGCATGCGAGTGAAACGGAAGCTAAAAGGAAATACGTTAGATCGATTTTTTCCTCCCATGCCCGTCTCCTGTTCCATGCCGCAAACATCTCATGGAAAAGCAGTCTTACAGAAAGGAAGCTTCAGGAATATGGCTGAATATTACTTGATATACCTGGACTCTTCCCATGTTTCCTGATTTGAAAGTGTGTACCTTGGGCAACCCTGAAGTAATAATGTTTTTTCACATGGATGAAGTAGATTTGTCATTAATTGGACAATTAACGGAGAAGGAAAAAATAAATAGAAGTGAAATTAACGAAATAAAAAAAAGCCCTTTGTCATGATGCCTGGAGCGGGATTTGAACCTGTGGCCTCCAGTTCAACCTCAGGTTTGGCAGTTCAATGCCATGCATGCTAACCACTCAGCCACTGAGGCTCTTGGTGGAAAGGGGCAATCATTGGATACCAGTAGGCGTAAAATAGTGAAGTCAGAATTTGGGATTTATCAACTACGGAGGTTGGTTCTCATCTGACTTAACACTTCAACCCTGGTTCATCCTGAAACCTTTCAGTAGATTGTAGATTTTAGAGGTCAGATTGTTGTTGATGCGATTGTTTTGATCTCTCTCTCAGCCTATGGGACGTCTCGTCACTCAACTAACTGAAGACGTTGTGTCTGTTGTGAACTTATGAGGTCAGATTTAGTTTTGATGAGATTGTTTTAATCGCTCTCAGTCTACGTTTTGTCACTCGACTGAAGACGTTGCATCTGTTGTGAACTTTTGAGGTCAGATTTAGTTGATGAGATTGTTTTAATCTCTCTCAGTCTACTTCTTGTCACTCGACTGTAGACGTTGTGTCTGTTGTGAACTTTTGAGGTCAGATTTAGTTGATTTCTTTGATATTTTCCTGGACTTTTCCCAATTTTTTTGTCGTGTTTCCCGATTTCGAAGTGTCTTTGGTACCTCAGGTAACCCTGAAGTAATATTATTGTCCGACATGGTCTATAGCCGTTTTTACACTACGCAGAATTTTGGCCCGGATGAACCGTGCCGTGCTCGACCCGGGCCAGGCCCACCTCAGAAAGAGCATTTTACCCCATTTACACTGCACCATGATAACCGCGCCAATATCTGAATCGCCGGCTCTCCTTTCTGTGGAGGTACGAAATCTCCGTCATTTTCAATATGGCTGCGCCCATGATCATTCGCGGCAATGATGTATTGAGTTCAAGGCCGATAAATGAGCATGCGCATTCACTAAAGGCGAGTCATTCAAGTGGGCCGAGCCCAGTAGCGTGTTTACACTGTGCAGTTTTCCAGCGGAACCGTGCTCGACCCGGGTCGAACCCACCTCCTGTTGGGGGGTTCGGCCCGGATGAAAGTAGCACCGTGCCGAGCCCNATTTAGTTGATGAGATTGTTTTATCGCTCTCAGTCGACGTCTTGTCACTCGACTGAACCGTTGTGTCTGTTGTGAACGTTTGCCGTGAGATTTAGTTGATGAGATTGTTTTATCTCTCTCAGTCGACGTCTTGGCACTCGACTGAACCGTTGTGTCTGTTGTGAACGTTTGAGGTCAGATTTAGTTGATGAGATTGTTTTAATCTCTCTCAGTCTACTTCTTGTCACTCGACTGTAGACAATGGGTGGTATTTATAAAAGCTAGCAAATGGTTTTCCTTCATCTATTGTAGTACATTTACATTGAACCTCACTGTGCAAATCTTAAGTAAAAGCATTTGCTAACTTTTATAAATACCAGCCGTTGTGTCTGTTGTGAATGTTTGAGGTGAGATTTAGTTGATGAGATTGTTTTATCTCTCTCAGTCGACGTCTTGTCACTCGACTGTAGACGTTGTGTCTGTTGTGAACTTTTGAGGTCAGATTTAGTTGATTTTCTTTGATATTTGCCTCGACTTTTCCTGATTTTTTTGTCGTGTTTTCCGATTTCAAAGTCTCTTTGGTACCTCAGGCAACCCTGAAGTAATATTATTGTCCGACATGGTCTATTTTGACTCTGTTGGAAGACAATATTACTATGCTTTGCCTGTGCTTCTGAAACTTCTCGTCTTTCCTGATTTCAAAGTGTCTGTTGCATTCCATGCAAATAGCGAAGTGATAATTTACATTTGTTTTAGTATTTGCCCATTGAGAGCCAGCTTGCACGGAAAAGGGAAAAACTGCGCAAGCAATCAGTCTTTGGATACGCAGTCTTATTTGTTCACTCCCGATCCCGCCACTATTGCTTCCATTTTGTGCAGTGATGACGGGAGAGAGTGCTGACAACAGTTCTCAACCTCTTATGATGCTTTTTTCCTTCTTTCTTGGAATTTTAATGTCTGCTGAATGAGATTGTTGTTGTTCTGTATCGAGGCAGATGTAAGTCAAGTTTTCTATACCAGTTCTCAATATGCATCACCTTTATATTTTCCAGAGTGTTGTGGAGCTGCATGTATCATCAGTGGGGGTTAACATTTTGAGGCAATGTTCGACGATCTACCGGTTAAATGTTAGAGAGTATCATCAAGAACAAGAGAAGAGGACCATGTGATGTAAGTTGTGCTTAATTCAGACAATACTACTTTGATATTGACTGGAGTTTGCCCATTTTTTCTTGACTCTGGCAATTTCAAAAGTTTAGGGAATCCTGAAGTAATAGGGTCTTCCAACATAGAGTATGCATGTTCATGTATAAGACGACAGGCCTGTATTTGTAAAGCCGCCTTAAATGTAAACCTTAGGCCGCTTTTCCATGAGACGTTTGTGGATGCAATTTCGGTGGCGGGCGCGCACGAAACGGAAGGTAAAGGGAAATACGTTAGATCGATTTTTTCCTCCTGTGCCCGTCTCCTGTTCCGTGCCCGCAAACATCTCGTGGAAAAGCAGCCTTAGAGAAAGGAAGCTTCAGGAATATGGCTCAGTATTACTTGATATACCTGGACTCTTCCTGATTTGAAAGTGTGTTTGGTATCTCGGACAACTCTGAAGTAATAATGTTTTTTCACCCATGGATTAATTAGATTTGTCATTAATTGGACAATTAATGGAGAAGAAAAAAATAAATTGAAGTGAAATTAACGAAATAAAAAAAGCCCTTTGTCATGATGCCTGGAGTGGGATTTGAACCTGTGGCCTCCAGTTCAACCTCAGGTTTGGCAGTTCAATACCGTGCATGCTAACCACTCAGCCACTGAGGCTCTTGCTGGAAATGGGCAATCATTGGATACCAGTAGGTGTAAGTCAGAATTTGGGATTTATCAACAACGGAGGTTGGTTCTCATCTGATTTAACACTTCAACCCTGGTCTATCCTGAAACCTTTCAGTACCGGTAGATTGTAGATTGTGAATTTTAGAGACAGATTGTTGTTGATGCGATTGTTTTGATCTCTCTCTCAGCCTACGGGACGTCCCGTCACTCAACTAACTGAAGATGTTGTGTCTGTTGTGAACATAATGAGGTCAGATTTAGTTTTGATGAGATTGTTTTAATCGCTCTCAGTCTACGTGTTGTCACTCGACTGATGACGTTGCATTTGTGGTGAACTTTTGAGGTGAGATTTAGTTGATGAGATTGTTTTAATCTCGCTCAGCCATGTCAGCCAATGAGTTGTCACTCGACTGTAGAAGTTGTGTCTGTTGTGAACTTTTGAGGTGAGATTTAGTTGATGAGATTGTTTTAATCTCTCTCAGTCGACGTCTTGTCACTCGACTGTAAACGTGTCTGTTGTGAACTTTTGAGGTCAGATTTAGTTGATGAGATTGTTTTAATCTCTCTCAGTCTACTTCTTGTCACTCAACTGTAGACGTTGTGTCTGTTGTGAACTTTTGAGGTCAGATTCAGTTGATTTTCTTTGATATTTGCCTGGACTTCTCCCGATTTTTTTGTCGCGTTTTCCGATTTCAAAGTGTCTTTGGTACCTCAGGTAACCCTGAAGTAATATTATTTTCCGACATGGTCTATGTTGACTCTGTTGGAAGACAATATTACTATGCTTTGCCTGGAGTACTTCTGAACTTCTCGTCTTTCCTGATTTCAAAGTGTCTGTGGTATGCCACGCAAATAGCGAAGTGATATTGTCCTCCAAACACGTTACATTTGAAACGTGTTGGAAGATAATCTTATGTCTGCTGTACACGATCTAATTTTTCATCAAATTTTCTGAATATGCTCAATAAAGGCCTATGTGGGTTTACATGTATACTTTGAAGCCCCACCAGGCTCGGAAGTTGAATTGTCAAAAAATTTGATGGAAAATTTGATCGTGTACAGTGTGCATTACTTCAATATTTGTGTTGAGTTGTTGAGATACATCTCGTCTTTCCCGATTTTACAGTTGTGTTAGTATTTGTTCATTGAGAGCCAACTTGCACGGAAAAGGGAAAAACTGCACAAGCAAACAGCCGTTGGATACGCAGTCTTATTTGTTCACTCCCGATCCCGCCACTATTGCTTACATTTTGTGCGGTGATGAAGGGAGAGAGTGCTGAGAACAGTTCTCAATCTCTTATGATGTATATGATCATTGATGGCGGATAGCCATTCTGTTGTCGGATCACTCAAGCAACTTCAATTGCAGAATGCTTTTAGGCTACTTAACTTGAAATGAGATTGTGCCTTGGCACAAGCTCTGGTATCATTGAAGCCTGACCCTTTGGGTTGTCACTCCAGGTATCTTTGGTCGATGTAGTTGTACTTGTAGTGATGAGACACGTTGGCAAGTGCACCATCTGTAGCAGTTGTGGTCTTGATCGTGATGCCAGCAGCTCAGACAAAGTGATATCATAAGAAATCTGATGTTCTCCAGGCAAAATTGGCTGTTGACGCCGTGCAGTCTGTGCTGGACAGTGATTTGTGAAATCTTCTTGCTAGCAGTTGTCGCCCAATATCGTACGTCACTTAGGGCCGTCTATGCGCCAAACGAAGATTATCTTGAACTCAGTTTGAGCCACAACTTTTCAATTGTTCAGGTTTGCCAGGGCATGATGTGACAAAATGGAAAAGTTGCGGCTGAACCTGAGTTCAAGATAATCTTCGTTGGTGCATCCCTTGGTTGGTTCGTCCCTTACTGCGATGGCTGGGGAGAAGATCACTGGTGATCAAATTGATTTGTGGCTGAAGCTAATGGGATGTCACTTCATTGGAGAAATTGACGATTTTATTGTTGGATGTTCTTTGGCTACGTGAAATGAGATTGTGCCTTGGTGAGATCACTCCGTGATGGCACACGCTTTGGCACGATTGAGGCCTGACCCTCTGTAATGTCACTCCAATGACATGATTGTCGGGCTTCGTGTATCAGTTATCTGTCCATAGTGTGTACTTGTATACCATGTGCAGCTGTGGTGTGGTCTTGATAACGTGATATGAGATTGTTTTAATCTCTCTCAGTCTATGTCTTGTCACTCGACTGTAGACGTTGTGTCTGTTGTGAACTTTTGAGGTGAGATTTAGTTGATGAGAATGTTTTAATCTCTCTCAGTCTAGGTCTTGTCACTCGACTGTAGACATTGTGTCTGTTGTGAACTTTTGAGGTCAGATTTAGTTGATTTCTTTGATATTTGCCTGCAGTTTGCCCTAATTTTTCTCGTGTTTCCCGATTTCAAAGTGTCTTTGGTACCTCAGGCAACCCTGAAGTAATACTATTGTCCGACATGGTCTATTTTGACTCTGTTGGAAGACAATATTACTATGCTTTGCCTGGAGTACTTCTTATACTTCTCGTCTTAACCGATTTCAAAGTGTCTGTGGTATTCCACGCAAATAGTGAAGTAATATTGTCCTCCAAACACGTTTAAAACGTGTTGGAAGATAATATTATGTCCGCTGTACACAATCATATTTTTCATCCAGTTTTCTGAATATGCTCAATAAAGGCCTGTGAGGGTTGTCGGAAGTTGAATTTCCCAAAAATTGTATGAAAAATTTGATCGTGTACAGTGTGCATTACTTCAATATTTGTGTTGAGTTGCTCAGAGACATCTCATCTTTCCCGATTTTACAGTTGTGTTAGTGTTTGATATTTAATGATTGTTTTTGTGTTGCAGGTGAGAAAGATTTAAATGAAGAGGAGTATCTCTGGTAAGTATAGAGACTTCAGAGAATCTTGAAGTAATATTGTATTTTCGATATTACTGTGAGATTTGTATGGAGTCTCACCGATTTCCCGATTTCCAAGTGTCATTGATACACCAGGAGCCCCGAGAAGTATTGAACACAGTATTTCTTGTTCCTGGAGTGTTTTTGGCACTTCTCTTCCCGATTTCAAAGTGTCTGCGGTACTTGAGGTACATGTAATACTGTCTTCGAACACGGCTACTTTGACGATGTTGGAGGACAATATGACTTTGATATTTGCATTGAGTATTTCTGATGCTTCTTGTCTTTCCTGACTCTCTTGGTTATGTTGTCGTCCAGAGTGTGGATGACAGTATGGTGTTTACCTGGAGTTCTTCAGAGTCGGGAAAGAGGAGAAGAATCAGAAGGCAGATAACAAAGTAATATTGTCTTCCGACAGAGTCAAATTAAGGCCTATACACACGATCCAATTTTTCATCCAGTTTTCTGAATATGCTTATTAAAGGTCTACATGCGGGTGTATACATTAAAGCCACAATAGGCCCGGAATCTGAATTTCCCAAAAATTGGATGAAAAATTGGATTGTGTGTACAGGCCATTAGCCATATTGGAAGACAATATGACTTTGATATTTGCCTGGGGTACGTCTGATATTTCTTGCTTTTCCCGACTCTCTTGGTACGTCCGGCAGTGCCGCAGGAATATTGTCATCCAGCACGGAAGACAGTACGGCATTTGGCTGGAGTTTCTGAGAGTCAGGAAGGATGAGAACTATCAGAAGTAGCTCTAGGCAAATATCAAAATTATATTGTCTTCTGACATGGTTGAAGTAGCCATGATGTTGGAATACAGTATGACTTTGATATTTGCCTCGAGTACGTCTGATACTTCTCATCTTTCCTGACTCTGTCGGTACTTCTGGCAATGCCGAAGTAATATTGTCGTCCAGCATGGAAGACAGTATGGTATTGAGAGTTGGGAAAGAGGAGAAGTATCAGAAGTACTTGTAGGCAAATAGCAAAGTAACGTTGTCTTCTGACAATGGGTCATATGAATAAAGATTAGCGAATGCTTTTACTTGAATTTTGCAATATAAATACACTAGGCAATGCTGTACAAATCTGAAGTAAAAGCATTTGCTAGTCTTTATTCATATGACCCATTATCAAGTTGGAAGAAAGTGTTACCTCAAGCATTGTAGACAGTTTGAAATTGAGAAGACCTCTTCCTCCTGGTGGAGGTGGGGGAAGATGGCCAAGGAGGTCTGGGTGAGGAAGAGATGTCTAGTAGAGGTGTCTTCTTCTGAGTCAGATCTTTCTTGGTTGTCTTTCCTCATGTCCACTAGGAGGCAGAGTATCGAGCTCCTCCTGGTGGAGGTCGGGGAAGATGACCAAGGAGGCCTGGGTGAGGAAGAGATGTCTAGTAGAGGTGTCTTCTTCTGAGTCAGATCTTTCTTGGTCGTCTTTCCTCATGTCCACCAGGAGGCAGAGTATCGAGCTCCTCCTGGTGGAGGTGGGGGAAGACGACCAAGGAGGTCTGGGTGAGGAAGAGATGTCCAGTAGAGGTGTCTTCTTCTGACTCAGATCCTTCTTGGTTGTCTTTCTTCATGGCCACCAGGAGGCAGAGTATTGAGGTCCTCCTGGTGGAGGTGAGGGAAAACAACGCAAGATGATCTTGGTGAAGAGATGAGACTTTAGCAGAGGTCTTCTCTCTTGATTAAGATTCTCTTGGTTGGTTTCCCTCACCTCCACCAGGAGGACCCCGATACTCTGCCTCCTGGTGGACATGAGGAAAGACGACCAAGAAGGATCCGAGTCAGAAGATACCTCTACTTGACATCGCTTCCTCACCCATACCTCCTTGGTCGTCTTCCTTCACCTCCACTAGGAGCTCGATACTCTGCCTCCTGGTGGACATGAGGAAAGACGACCAAGAAAGATCTGACTCAGAAGATTACACCTCTACTAGACATCTCTTCCTCACCCAGGCCTCCTTGGTCATCTTCCCCGACCTCCACCAGGAGGAGCTCGATACTCTGCCTCCTAGTGGACATGAGGAAAGACAACCAAGAAAGATCTGACTCAGAAGAAGACACCTCTACTAGACATCTCTTCCTCACCCAGGCCTCCTTGGTCATCTTCCCCCACCTCCACCAGGGGGAAGAATCCGGGGTAAGAGAGGGGGGATGGGTGGCGTTGATCCGATGGAAATATTCGAAGTGGGGGGTGGTTCGCTGTCGTGGCGCCCTCTATAGTAATCAGCTCTTGAGAGCAGTGATTATCCGGACGTCTATAAATAGACCATCTCCAACAGAGGCCAAAAAAAATTTTGACGTGGATTCGGTCCGTAGGGTTTTTACGTAAAAGATGAAAACAGGTCTAGTACTTGATTTCCAGTTTATTCGAATAGGGTGTAGCGTTTGAAGTTATCTTACATAAAAAGCGAAAGCAGTGGGTGCTTCAAAACTTTTGCGAGCTGCAAAAATTATAATTTCTTTTCTTTTTCTTCTTGGGGCGGGGTGTCAGAAACAGTCTTACATTGGAGTTGAACTTGATACCTTATTCACAACGCCTCCATAGCAAAGTTACTATGGAGGCATTGGGTAATATGAATGCAATCTGAAGTAAAAGCATTTGCTCGTCTTTATTCATATGACCCATTGAATAAAGCGTTAAGTCAACTCCTGATGGTTTGCAGCTCGCATCCGTTTGCTCCGCATCCACGGGTTCTTGTATCTTTTATTTCAGGTTACAGGTAATTTTTCGGGATACATGTAATTTCGGGATAATTAATCAAAGTTCATTTTATTTTGCAGAGTTCATCTCATCACAACGTCTGCATCCTGGTGACTGCATCCTGGTGACTGCAACAGTTGGACATTGCAAATTTCGCAGAGGCATGGTTTATCTGTAAAGATAAAAACAATGTTGTTAAGTACATGTACACTGAGAAAACAAACATGAAGGAAGAAAGTAAATAAATAAAGATATACAAAGTCAGAAATGCGAGATGTCAAATCATTCAACTTCCATCCACACCACAATCTCAATACAAGAGGACCAGCTCCCTGCACGAAGTAGAGTAGCACTAAGAGGACAACGTCATCTGGGGCGGTGGGACAACCAATGGATCAAAGACACCCATCCAACGGAGAGTTTTCTCATGGAAGTTGGCACACAATGGCAATGCAACATTGTTCATTTCCGCACGGCTTACACCAACATCAATGACGCAAACAGCTCCGTATAGATTGAGTCGCCTGCAGACAGCCAACTCACACGAGAAAACTTCAAGTGGATAGGTGCCTAAAGACCCTCTGTACATGCACCAAAGTGCAATGTCAGTACAAGTATTTGGACCTACAGCTACAGGGGTGGAATAGCTAAGGCCTTCTGTATACACTCAAGTACAATATCACTACAACTACATAGAGAACGACATCGTGGAAGCAGTGACAACACACAGACTAAACCAAGCAGCACACCAGGTAATATTCCAAGTGAACTAATTGTCACCGATCTTCTCTCCAGCCATCGCAGACTATAGTATGTTTGAGTCATCTGGAGCTCGATGGGCGGACCTTCGGTTGTCAGGCAGACCTTGGTATTGTTGGTGAAGCCTGGCTATTGACATGCGTTTTATTGACAGGACACTTCCAGCCAATCCCATGCCTGTGCCTGTGTTCAATTTCAATCAAGGTCTAGTTGTATGTTCAATTTCAAACCAAGTTCAGCTGGTTAGAAAACAATGTGCGTTGGACCGTTTAGAGTAAACCCTAAGTTCATTGTGGTCTGGGTTACTAAGGGTTTGATTGACATACGCCCATCGAGCTCCAGATGACTTAAACGTACTATAGGTGCGTCATGATCACAACTGTTCAAGCCCACACCTAGAGTATGAATCACTACCAGTACACCGACGCTAACCGAATTCTCCAAGCGCTAACAATCTGCATGACCTGGGTGGAGTAATACCCAACAGGCTGAGGCCCTCTGTAGACACATCAAGTAAACTACAACGATTACTACAAGTACAAGTACATAAATTGGAGAACATCTGGGTGAGAGTGACAACCCACGGGAGAGTTTTATTATGAATTTGGCTCACAATGGGCAATTCACCATCCTTACGGTTTATGCCGTGACTAATGATGTAAACAACTGCTCGGAGTAAGTCAGCTGCCCATAGAATGCAAACTCACAAGTGGGTAGGTGTCAAAAGGCCCTGTCACACTTCTGTGTAAGTGGATTTTTTCTTAGAGACCCTCTGTAGGCCTACATGCACCGAAGTGCAATATCACTACATGTACAAGTATTTGAACCTACATGTAGCTACAGGGATGGAGTAGTGACCCACAGGCTAAGGCCCTCTGTACACACCTACATGTAAGTACAATATCACTACAACTACATTAGTGGGGCAGATATGTGACATATATGTTCACTTCCGGCAGAAAGTGCACAAATTTGCTTACAGGGGTATTTTTGTGCGTAGAATCCAAAAATTGCCGGATCCAAGAGGTCTGAGCAATGGGTCGGCCGCCATCTTGAATTTTCAAAATGGCCGCTACGGTGAGAGGTTGGAAGTCACTAAGATAGCTTCCAAAGCACTCACGTCAATGAAATTTGGTATAGAGGGGTATTTTGGTGTGCTGAGTTCAAAAATTGCCGGATCCAAGAGATTTGACAAATGGGTCGGCCGCCATTTTGAATTTTCAAAATGGCCGCCACGGTGAGAGCTAAGTCACTAAGATAGCCTCCAAAGCACGCAGGTCAATGAAATTTGGTATAGAGGGATATTTTG
>NMRB01000011.1:348342-358798 GCA_002633025.1 Notospermus geniculatus | reverse complement strand
TAAAAACCAAATGATAGAAAATATTTTTAATCATTAAGAGAAATTTATTCCTGCTCCGTGGACTTGAAATCGTATTTTGGCAGGTTTTTTGCAGCGTATTTTGGAAGCAATTTATCCCATATTTCAGCACTGCAAATCGTACTGCCTTATTGACGATGTTATTCCCTTACCAAAATAGGCCTACGCGAGGCCTATCCCGTACGGGTTGCCGGCTCTGCCATCCCAACTCAAAAGGTGCAGGAACTTCTGCTTTCGGAATTTGTGACTGCCCCCAGACGAAAGACCACTCTCTTCAAATGCTGAAGTCAGTTACCTCGAGTATCGCGCAGTTATGTGAAATTCTTCGATCATGTTTGGGGTGTAGAGTACCCCTGATTCATCAGTAAGGAGTGCCCTTACATATCTGAAAGTGATTTCATGTGAAAGAACACCCCTGAAAACACAGGAAACGACACCACGGTCATTAACATAGGAATGTGCATTTTGGACGTAGCCGTTAGAATGAAACATGGGTTCGCGCATTGTGTCTGGGGTAGGGGTACCCCTAGTTAGCATATACTGAGTAATCTTATGCACTCAACTATCATTTTATGTGAAAGAACAATCCCCAAAACATAGGTAAAGACACCAAGATCACCGGATTCTGACAAAGGATTTTCAAATTACATCATTTTAAGGAAAATAGGTCAAACACCAAATCCCGCTGACTGTGAGTATCAAAATCAAGATTATCAATATATCGCTCCATAAGAATTCAGATTGATCCAAAACAGGTAGATTAAAGTTGGTTTGGTCATTGCATATTATTTATTCTAAAAGAGTTGTATGCTAAAATGTATTGACCAACGCGCCTGGCGGCCATCTTTGTTTTCCATTTTACAACCGGATCCCATGGGAAAAGTGCTTGGATCCGGCAAAATTCGTCATCAGCACACTTGAAAGGCCCAGTATGCAAATTTTCACACTTTCTGCCGGATGTGAACAACTCGGCCATTTTTTGTTACATATCTGCCCCACTACATAGAGAACGGCATTGTGGGTGCAGTGACAACACACAGAGTAAAGGCGGCTCTCCACGTGACAGTTTTCTTGTGCAAGTTGGCTCACAATGGGCAACTCACCATTATTTGTTCGTCACGGCCTACGCTGGGACCAATGACATAAACAGCTGCTCGCACTTGGATTGCCCATAGAGAGCCCCAAGAAAACTTGCACGTGGAAAGTCGCCTTAATACTCCGTGTGTCATGAGTATGAATCAACCTTAAGTGCAATATCACTACAAGCACATTGAGGCCAATACCATGACGAGTACATACTAGTATAGTACATAGAGGAAAACACCTGGGTAGGAGTGACAATCAACAGGTGAAATCCTCAAGCCCACTACCACTACAAGTGAAGAGAACCCACACACAAAAGCCACCAGCACACAAGGCCATTCACTATAACTATCTGCAATGACCTGGGTGGAGTAACAATTCACAGGCCATCATCAGAACTGCACCGAAGACATCTTCAGTCATGTTCGTGGAGGAGGGACACTATCGGCCAATACATCTCTGTACAACTAAGGGGCTGGGGGTGAGACAACCAATTCGTAGGTCGAGACCCTCCACATGCCTAGGCCTATCATGCCTATAGGATACCAACTCTAGACTGCCTAACATCTCTCACACAAAAACCATCCACTCTGACATCTCAACATTTGGACATAGTAAATCTTACATGTAATTCACAGCATCTAAAAGACTTCAATCCAAAATCTTTCCAAGATAAAGTTTTAATATATCACTCTTCAAGGTTGCATGTAGCAAGTTACAATGTAGCAGTACCGGTACATATCTTGTGTTTACTAGAAATATCACATGAGGGTTCGATGCACCAATTTTATGTCCATTTTGAGATAACCTGCAACTTTTTAAAAATCTGAACCGGTATTCAGAGAGAGGTCAGTTTCGTGAATCATTTCAGTTGGTGGGCTGAGAAACAAGAAAATAAAAATGCTCAGGTCCAGGACATTGCAATGAGGTCATTGCCACTTCTCCATGGAAAGATGTCGCTGCAACCGTATCCAGGCCTTTTCATTGTCTTCAGGACGTCATCTCTGTGGCAATACGAGGTGTGAGCATGAAGCCTCAATGTCACGGTTGTGTGATCGCTGACGTTCCGTACAACGTCACAGTGGAAAAGTGATACGGTCCCAGCGCAATCAAATGGTTGAAAAAGAATGGCCACAACCCCATTACCTTAAGTGCCCTCAGAAAATGTAAAGCTGTCCACGTGCGAGTTTTCTCGTGCAAGTTGGCTCTCAATGGGTAACTCAACCAAAGAAAAACTAAATGAACAACAATTTGTGCCATTAGTGTCAGCATAATCCGTAAGAACCCAACAATGCTGAATTGCCCGTTGAGAGCCAACTCGCACAAGAAAACTCATGTGAAGGAGCGCCTTAACAAAGTCAAAATGTATTTGCAAATTTTGGACATCCAGATTGTGCTCCAAACCCTCAACATGACAAATGCACTGCCATATTATGCATATTTAGGCACTGCACTTTAAAACCATTAACTGCTTTGTTGCCATTCATTTGGCATGTGGAAACTCCTATGTTCTGAAGTCTTGCCCGAGTCTTTCCCATACAGATCAGGACAATCATACGTCAAACGTCATGACGTTGACGTTTAGAATTGCCTATCCCTGCAAGCGCATGTGCCTTAATACACATAAATACGGCAGCTCTAGAGGTTCAGAATCTCAACCTACCATTCCATTATTCTGATATCTTGTACTATGGCTACTGCTCCGACTGAATCATCCTCGATACGTGGTAGCGATCACAATGATTGATGTTCCCGATGAATTGAATGTCACGAGAAACTGACGTTGTCCCATGTTTCTCCACGTTTGAGGATAATCAGTGTTCTCATGTCACATTCTGGAAGAGGCCAAAGTTCACACACCACTTGATAGTAACTTCAGTTCCACAGGCAACAGCTTCTGCCATGTCTGAGGTTGAGTTTGCTCCAGCATAACAATTTTTCAATTTTCCACATGCTCGTGTATTTCCTGACACCAATTGGCGAATCGTCGGTTGCTGTTGTCTGTGTGGGTCAATCATCAATGTTCAAGTTCATAATAAATGGCACGAGTTGATTTCGGCATTGTTGTTAACTGATGTGGAGAGTTGTTCTCGAGATGGGCTCGAGTTGAGATTCAGGATTGGAACCTGGAAAGATAACGGGTAAGAAACACATCAGGATATTGCAAAATCAAGTACAGTTGGCAACCCAATTGAATCAAATGACAGACATGTAAACAAATATGTGACCCATCACCACGCTGGTGATTCAAACGTAAAAATCTTTTTTCATACGCGATTTTAACCCATGCATAACTAATCATGTTGACTGTTTTTGCAGTTGTTTAGGCAAATAGAAGGGGTGACAGCTTATTATGTAATCACCCGTCCATTACCAACTATTGCAGGCACGACGTCCCGCTAGAGCGCAGCGTGATAAATGATCACGTGCAGCGTTACACCAATCACAATGCCGCACGACGTCATCATGTCGGCGCCCATGAGAGCAACGCGACGTCGAAATGACGCAGCGGGCATGGCGGGGACATGGCAATCAGGGCTGTGTATCCCATTTTCAACACCCCTGTGTCAACCGTAAAACTTTTTCATAATTCAATTTAAAGTGAAGAATCTTGTAGCGTATGATGCTACCTTGTATCCTGAGGGCAGGCAAACTGCACCGCTGTCTCGCGTTTCCAGCTGGCGGGGAGCCAAAGTTGTCGATTTTGGCAAAATGTACATGTGAGAGAGGCAAATGCATTGGAAACTCTCGCAGTAGTAAAGTAAATATAAAAATTTCATCCAAATCAACCGTTCTTGGTCTCAAAATGCGCGTTAGATGGGTCTTGACAAGTGTAGAGGCATGCAAATGATGTAACTGTACAATGCTGCCTGTTAAAGCCGTGTTTGTAGCCCGGCCTGTGTAACGCGTGTGGGCGTCTTGAGCGTCGGGCTTGACAGTGACGTCGCGCGTGCGCAATGGATGAATGCCCGCGATAGTTGGTAATGCACCCCTTCCATTTACCAGATGAACTGCGAATACGACAAGCACCATTAGTTATGCGTCAACGACTTCACGTACGAATAAAATAATTTTGTGTTTGAATCACCAGCGTGATCACATTAAATCAGGTATAAATTCGCACAAGATATGACCCATGATGGACTACAGTAAAATAACCCCAGCATAAAAAAGAAAGATTGGTCTCAACCTGTCAAGTCTAGAGCGGCTTAAAGGAGCTCGACGTCCAAGTTGTAAACAAACTGGTTTGTTTACAAACAGTGGCCAGCAAACTAGTTTTATTCCTTCGTGAAGGTGGCAGCACCAGTAGCGCCCCGTGATCGTTAGACTGGTGCCCGGTCCAATGCAACTCATTCGATATTCACGTCAGTACATATCACCAACAATAGGTGGCAGCACCACAGGCGTCGCGTGGATAGAGAACCAGTGAGTGAGTGTTTACAACTTGGACGTCCAGCTCCTTTAATACATCTACATGTACAGTCCACTCTCGTTATACCGCCAGTGGTGGTATTATTGTTGGCATTGTTGAAATGCCTTCGCCCAAGGAAATCAATTGGCGGTATATCGAGGGGCCGTATAACGAGAGTGGACTACACCTGATTTGATGTGATGGGTCACATGTACGAATACAATTTCTACCCCATCCATGCAGTAATGGAACATTTATCTGACACAAGGCTCAAAATAACTTTTTTTACTTGTGTAGCAAAATTGCCAATCAAGGGTTCCACTTGATTCGCAATTTTGGTACTTTGTGTAGCAACTTTTTTGTCCATTCAACATGTTCAACAGCAGAAGCCATCTTGCATGGCTGTTGATGTCAACCTCGCACACAACAACACTCACTCATGCACAGCGAACATACTGTGACTCATGTGTAACAATCATGAAAGCGAGGTTTGGTTGGTGTTGTTAGTTGCCGATGAACTATGCACTGACTGACTCCTCGACGGCCGCTGCTGGCCAGCCGCAGCTGTCTCTACTTGAAAACGATGTGTAGCAATTTTGCAAATGTACCTACTCAGCCATATCGCACTTTCTGATTTTTCTGTCGCAAATTGCGATGCGATACCGCTTATTTTGAGCCTTGTGACATGTAAACAGTAGTGAGATTAACTTGTCATTATACATGTAGTACCGGTACTTCCTTTGTCAGTTCAGAGTCGTGGCGTTTTTACAAAGCCCTAAAATGTGAACGCCAATCCAATTGCCATGAATAGAGCACCGAAGGATATATAAGACGTCTGTGTTGGGTTGTGGGGCTTTGCAAAACCTCGCCACTGACTTCCTCAGGTTGGACAGGCCATGACAGCAATCTAAAGGTCGACATTGTATTTTGAAGCAACTCCCAGCAACCAGCTTTCCGGAAATGGAGGCAACTTGGAGTGACTATCAGTTGCTGATTTTGTTGACCTGAGAGCGCTTGCGTCTCCGAGCAACTGCCGCATCCGCTAGTTGAGCGTGCTGTTCGAGCAACTGCCAGTTCCTCGGAGTCCCTTTCAATCGCTGAAATGTTGACTTGCGTGTGGTGGTATTTTGATCTGCGACAGATATGTCGAGTTGCTTCAAGATGCGATGGCCACTTGCAGGCACCTTTAATCCAACCCACTGCTTGTAGGCCTACGGCAACCGCTGTCAGAAAAAATAGTGCCAATGGCACTGTGCCCGCTTGGCTTGAAGCATTATGTATCCTATTTACCCTTGATAGAAATTTGACGAAGATGCATCACTTGGTAAGGGAGAAACAAAACTTTATGTTTTGGGTTTTGGCCCCCTAGTGGCAAAGTCAAGAATCAGATTTTGCCGAAAATTCTTCTGAGTTGTTACAGCCTAGAGGTAGATACATGTATGTGCAAAGTTTCAAAGCAATAGGTCAAGCCATTACAAAAAGAGCCAATTTCGTAATTTCAGACAAACTTTGACCCCTGTGACCTTGCAAAGTAGGTCAAATTTAAAAACTCAAGTATTATTTTGTGTATCCTCATTAGATATACCCATGATAAAAATTTGACAAAGATCCATCTCTTGGTAAGGGAGAAATAGCACTTTTAGTGATTTTGGTTTTGGCCCCCTAGTGGCAAAGTTAAGAATCAGATTTCACCGAAATTCTGTCTGTAAGTTGCTATAACCTAGAGGTAAATGTGTACAAAGTTTCAACACGACAGTTCGAACCATTATCAAAATATAGCCCTTTGAAATTTTTCACAAAACGCCCCCTGGAGGCCAAAGTAGGAATCCCACCGCACTCAAAATCGAACTCGGCCTAGATCTTAGGCCCATATATACACCCACCAAAGACCAAAAAGATTCCTCAAAAAATAAAGGCGGTAGAGCGCTAACAAACCAAAGTTTACGGACGTACGTACCGCCGTACCGCCGTACGGACTAACGCACGACAGACCACCACTCAATGACCCCAACCACAGCATAAGCCCTGCTGGGCCTTGCGGCCAAGCGGGCTAAAAATCAACTTACTGTATTAAAGACCTTTCATGATGCCGAATGGTGGATTCGTTGTTGACGTTCCGTGGAATCCATGACGTACATCACCGAAATCACTCGTCAATTTTCGAGTTCATAATAAATGGCACGAGTTGATTTCGGCGTTGTTGTTGATAACTTATGTGGAGAGTTGTTCTCGAGATGGGATTGAGTCTAGATTCAGGACTGTGATGACATCAAGGATTGGAACCTGGAAAGATAAAGGATAAGAAACACATTCAGGATATTGCAAATTTTAATTTTACTGATTTGTTGGCCAAAAGAGGAAGCGTGCACCTGTCCTGGTGTGCCCTTCTCTGGATCTGCATTTGTGGAATACCGCTTGCTGCAAGAGGTTCTTTCAGCATATGTGTGGCGGCCTAGGAAAACCCGTCGGATGTCGCGTTTGAGTAAAGTGTTAATGGCCTTGGTGAACCCGCACATTTCAATACCCGAAACGTACCACGTAACAGGTGAACAATAGCAGTTCAATGCACAGGCAATCTAACAACCCTTGTTGATCGCTCCGTGACTTCCGACGGGTTATCCCAGACCGTCACACATGACGTTATAATGGTGTATTAAACTTTGAAATTTATCTCTTGTTTCCACTTCGTATCACGAACGTATCTCGTTTCCAATTTGTACACGTACGATATATAGAAATTCAGAAATTCAAGATGCACCATAACTCTCGGTCTTTCAGGATATGCTAAAAGCCGCACTGGCAGCAGGTATCAACCATCTCCAGAAATACATTCGTGATATTAGGTCCAGAAAATAAAGTTGAATATTGTATTTCGTACTTCGCCGTCCAATATGGTGGCTACGGTGGCCATCTTGAAATCGGTTTCCATCGATTAACTTGAGGACCCTTTGCACAATCAACCTGAGTTTTTTGTGAGGGTTGGTCTCCATCAGGGGAAGGTTCCTTTCTACGACCAGCTCCGCTGCCCAACCAAACCCCCGAAAAGCCAAACGCAAACGCCAATCCGATTGCCACGAACAGAGCACCAGAAGGATATATCAGACATCTGTGTTCTGTTGCGGGGCTATGCAAAACCTCACCACTGACTTGTTTCTCAGGTCAGACAGGCCATGACTGCAATCTATATTAGGTGCCTACAGGTCGACATTGCGTCTTGAAGCAACTCGTGGCTTTCTGGCAATGGAAGCAACTCGGAGTGACTGATCAGTTGCTGATTTTGTCGACTTGAGCGTGCTTACTTCTCCAAGCAACTGCCGGATGCATCATGAGCGTGCTGTCAAAGGAACTGCCAGTTGCTCTGAGTTCCTCTCAATCGCTGAAATGTCGACTTGCCCGTGGTGGTATTTTGATCTGTGACGGATCCATGGAGTTGCTTCAAGGTGCAATGTTGACCTGTTGGCACTTTTTATCCAACCCAGTACATGTAGACCTACGACAACGGGTGTCACAAAAAAGATATCAACTTACAGTATTAAAGACCTTCCATGACGTCAAACGGTGGATTCGTTGTTGATGTTCCATGAAATCTGTGACACTGATCACCAACTTCACCAGAGATCCGATGGGACCCTTACTTGTTGAGTTCACAACCAACGTATTAACGATAACACAGCGAATTTTCCATCACCGGTAACTGCTTGGAATCATCTACGAAGGGCGGAGGGTAACAGCTCATTCAGCGGAGAACAGTAAATGTCAATGAGGACACAAAAGCTGTAATAGAAATGAAAGACATTGTAAAATCACAGTTAAATATGGTTAAAACAGATGTGAAATGAACGAATGTCCTCCAGGAAACTGTCCCGAGACAAAAGATTCTTTCGTTACATTTCAATCTCAGGTGATTGGTTTCTAGTATAAGTATAGAGGTGCCCTCAGGTTGACATTGCGTCTTGCAGTAACTCGTGGCAGCTAGCTTTCCAGCGATGGAAGCAACTCCGAGTGACTGATAAGTTGCAGATTTTGTCGACTTGAGCCCCTTGCGTCTCCCAGCAACTGCCGGATCCACTAGTTGAGCATGCTGTTCAAGGAACTGCCAGTTGCTCCCAGTTCCTCACAATCACTGAAATGTCGACCAGCGCATGGTATTTTGATTTGCGCCAGATCCGTCGAGTTGCTTCAAGACGCAATGTTGACCTGTAGGCACCTTTAATCCAACCCAGTACATGTAGGCCTACGGCAACAAGTGTTAGAAAAAAAGAAAAGAAATCAACTTACTGTATTAAAGACCCTTCATGGTGCCAAATGGTGGATTGATCGTTGTTGACGTTCCGTGGAATCCGTGACAAACATCACCCGAGATCTGATGGGGTCCTTGCTTGTTCACAACCAACGTAACGATAATGCAGCGAATCTTCATTCACCACTAACCACTTGGAATCATCTACGAAGGAAGGAGGGTAGCAGCTCAGGCAGCGGAGAACAGCGACTGTCAATGAGGACACAAAAGCTGTAATAGAAATGCAAAGACATTGTAAAATCACAGTTAAACATGGTTAAAACAGATGTGAATGGAACGAATGTCCACCAAGAAACTGTCCCGAGACAAAAGACTCTTTCGTTACATTTCAATCCCTGGTGATTGGTTTAGGTCGTATTAAGCGGTTCTATCGTTAGAACCATCTTAGGCCGGTTCCAAGTGTAGTGGTGAAGTACCGGTACACTTGGAACCAGCCTGAGGCAGATCTAATGATAGAACCACTTTATGAATACGACCCAAGGATAAAGGTGCTCTCAGGTCGACATTGTGTCTTGAAGCAGCTCGTTGCGGCTGCATAGCTTCCAGCAATGGAAGCAACTACGAGTGACTGATCAGTTGCCGATTTTGTTGACTTGAGCCCGCTTGCATCTGCCGAGCAACTGCCGGATTCGCTAGATGAGCGTGCTGTTCAAGGAACTGCCAGTTACTCCAAGTTCCTCTCAATCTCTGAAATCTCGACCTGCGCGTGGTGGTATTTTGATCTGCGAAGGATCTGTCGAGTTGCTTCAAGATCAATGTCGACCTGTAGGCACTTTTAATTCAACCCACTACATGTAGGCCTATGGGTTTAAGAAAAAAGAAATCAACTTACTGTATTAAAGACCTTTCATGAAGCCGATGGTGGATTCGTTGTTGACGTTCCGTGGAATCCATGACAAACATCACTAGAGATCTGATGGGGTCCTTGCTTGTTGAGTTCACAACCAACGTATAAACACAGCGAATCTTCCATCACCACCAACAGCATGGCATCGTCTACGAAGGGAGGAGGGTAGGCTAGCAAAGGCTTAGGCAGCGGAGAACAGCAACAGCCAATAATGATGACACAAAAGCTGTAATAGAAACGAAAGACATCGTAAAATCCTAGTTTAAAACAGATACCGGTACCGGTATGAAAAGAATGAAATGGTCCATGGACCATGTGCTCACTGGGTTGGACATAATAGTCTAATGACAGAGGGAGGTACATATCAGTTATGAGCAACCTGGGTCAAGTCATTCCCAGAAAAGACTTTCATGATTTTGGGGTTATGCCACCTGGCGGCCATATTAGATGTCCGATCGGGCTGCAACTTCACATGTACATAAAGGTCATCTGCAGGGGACCACATAGCACATTGGAGCACTTTGGGTCAAGCCGTTCCTGAGTTACAGCACTTTGATGATTTTCGAGTTACGCCACCTGGCGGCCATATTGGATGTCCGATCGGGCCGAAACTTCACATGGACATAAAGGTCATCTGCAGGGGGCCACATAGCACATTGGAGCGCTTTGGGTTAAGGCATTCCCGAGTTACAGCACTTTGATGATTTCCGGCTTACGCCACCTGGCGGCCATATTGGATGTCCGATCGGGCCGAAACTTCACATGGACATAAAGGTCATCTGCAGGGGGCCACATA
>NMRB01000011.1:328260-340913 GCA_002633025.1 Notospermus geniculatus | reverse complement strand
ATAGACAGATTGCCAAAGTCGGCCATGTTGGACCAAAAGGCAATAACAAACACTGAGTGTACAGTGAATGTATACCATTGATGTACAGCATGTTTTAAAATGTGCAAAAACATAAAAGTTTGCCATAAAAATATCTCAGATAACATAACCATCAGTAATAATACATTAATATGCACTAAGCCTTGGCTTACTTTTGGTAAAATAGTAATTCAGAAAAGAAAAAACAGACTTTTGTTGCTTAACCAACCTTGGGTCCAGGTTTGTGAATCATCATGATTCCACACTGTGGGATAGGACCAACACACCTGGAGCTGAGGTTTGGCATCAACAGGCATAATAAAAGTCTTCTAAAACTTTTTGTGGGAAATATCTGTAAACATTTGGGCCTGGGCACGGTTCAGAACACATGTAGCACTGCTGAGGAGGTGTTTATTTTGTAACTTTTCATGAAAGTTTTCTGTAAATTGCAGGTTTTAAAACATGCTGTATATCAATGGTGTACATTCACTGTACATTCAGTGTTTGTTATTGCCTTTTGGTCCAATATGGCCGACTTTGGCAATCTGTCTATTGCTTTTGTCCTGTTTCACTTTCGACTACGGTATGTAATTGTTGGTAAAAATAGAAACCGGGCGGTGTGCCATTTCGTGTACATCAATTTCCTATGGCTTTGCCCGCTCTGTAGGCCAAGCTAACTCGTCTACGGTAGACGATAGGCCTATTCCTTGGACGCAAATTAGTGCGACAGTACCGTACAGACTTTGCATGTTTTTTGATAAACAGTAATGTTGGTCAAGGATTTGAGCCAGTGGGCGCCATTTGGCTGATCAACGGAGGCGCCATTTTGTCCCAGTGAAAAACGGTTTCAAAAATTGAAAATTGAAAAAAAATCCCGCGAGCGACAATTAGGCCTACTGATCAAGTTGATGAGTAGGCCTATCTGGAAATATGAAGTCTCAGGCTTCGGTTAGGAATAGGCGAGAGGCCTACGTTGGGCCTAGGAACGGACGGACCGCGGGGTATTTTTACTCCACACTCGCCCAAAAAATGCAGGTTTTGTGGCGTATCAGGAATTATTTCGTGACCTATAGATAAAAGAATCAAAGACACAGAAGTGGTCCCTACCTGAAATGAGATATCCTCCAAAATTTTCTGAGATATTCAAATAAAGGGCTCGCAAAAATTCTTTCCACTGTCATATGTCCACCAGAATTTGAGCTGACACGTAGTTCCTGGTTCGCATCCGCGGTTCACTCAGTGTATTGCTCCGCCAATGCGAAAAAAGGTCTTGAAGATACCCTGATATAAATAGGCCTCCTCCTCATGGGTCCAATATTGGATTATTTTTTGTATGATATTGTAGACGCTTATTATTTTTACCTGTTTTTTGTAGTAGGTTTTTTACATTATTCCTGAAAAAACACATGCACCAAAAAACCTCATCACTATATTGCTGCGCCTCAATTAGCATAATATGATTAGGCGTGGCCGGTGTAAAGTTTATCAGTGTGGTCCGTGTGCCAGTGTGACATTACAACAGATGGACGGAATAGAATAAGCAGGGACTTGACAATTAGAAATAGTGGGTCATATGAATAAAGACTAGCAAATGCTTTTACTTCAAATTTGTACAGCACTGCTTAGTGCATTTGTATTGCGAAAATCAAGTAAAAGCATTTGCATGGGCAAGTTTGTTTTTATTTAGAAGGTCGAACGTGAAGCTTTCACCGGCGGGTGACTGGGGAGATGGCAATTATGTTAAAATTTGCAAATATTTAATACAAAAATGCCAACTTTATGACAACAAATGCATAAGAAAATTACTAACGACCGTTTGAAATAGGAGACACAAATTTGATGTTGTGAATGTTTCTGTTTCAGAATTGTCACTAAGAAAATAGTTATATACCATTGGTTTTATCGGTACCCAAGAACAGATACTCTTCTGTTCATTGGTATGCCCCAACCATCCTGACCCATTATAGCTTCTCGGCCTGTTGGCTGAGGTTAAAGTTTATGAATACAGATCCAGGCTGGGCTGCAGCCCAGGCCAGGGTGGGTGGCCAGGCTCTGGCCCAGTCCCCTACCCTGGCCTGCATCGGTAGGCATAATAACTTTAACCTCTGCCAGCAGGCCGAGTAGTTTGGTGCCCGAACAAACTCGTCCCCAGTGGGTTTACGTTCCTACAACACCACTGGAAAGGGCTGACGACTTCAGGAATACTGCGCATGCGCAATCTACTAATTTTGAGGCGAATCACGCCGAGGCCGCGATGATGTTCGCAACAAACCATGCTAACTATTCGTTTGAAATTGCTCTAATACTCAAACAACTTNATAATGCACTGTATCACAGAAATAACGGCGTTCTGTGCTAGACGTTTGTGTAGTACTGCGGAAGGAAACGACTGGCTGCGCGAGACTAGTATTTCCAAGATTATTAAACCTCGTACCAACAGTCATTTAGTGGTGGCGAAGGGGGCATTCTATAACAGTGTTCACAAAACAAGGATGTAATCGAGTGACCGGGGGTGCATTTAAAATCATGTCTTAGTCGAATTAAATGCCCCCGAGGCATCCTATAACAGATTTTTCTGTTAATAGGATGCCCCACCGGGCACTCAATCGAGGGTGCATCTGATAATATCACACCGGTATAACGTGTATTTCTGCTACTAGTGAAGGATTATCCAAAGCCCTGTGAAAACCGCACGCACCGCTCGCCGGAAACCGGCGCGGAATCCGCTATAGTGGAAACGTGCCTTTAAAGATAATATATCACAGGTGTCATTGAATGTAATGCCCCCGATATCAGATGCCCGCTTCTTTTGTTCAGGGGACATCTGGTAACAGAAGTTCTGTTTGTCAGTGCCCGGCTGACCCTTATTCCGTCAGAATCTATTGTAGTTGTGGGGCATCTCATATCGGGGGGCATGATATTCTACGACACCGGTATTTTCGCGGGCCACGAAATTCATTGTTTATTTACGTTTTGTTTGTTTACGTCCATGCTTTCTTTGTCTTATGAGTAATCTGTTGGTAGCATGCCTGTCTAGAACTTCTGTTGATTCCAAAAGTATTCATTTTGGTGGGTTGGCATGTCCCAAAAGTCCAAAATAACATACTGTAAACATCCATGTTTACAAACATTGAATGTAAACAATGAAGTCGTGATACATTATCTTTAAGATTCGAAAACTCTAGCAGATTTCCCATGCATTTCCGCCTTTCAAAGTTGGCGTACATAGTTGGCATTGGAGTTTCAAGGCCGACACTCTTTCAGGGATGGTACTTTACCGACACATGCAGTGACATCTAGCAAGGGATGTGAGCACTTGCAAATTAAAGAGTTGTTAATTCACAACAATTTTCAACGATTAGCTGTGAAATGTCAGCTTTGGTCACTGAATCGAGGGTCGGCTACAAATAGCGGCGAAGCCGGTACAAATACGGTTAGGACGTATCAGCTACAAATAGCGGCGACTGGGTTACAAATAGCGTTGATTACAAATAACGTTGCGGCTACAAATAGGGTTGACACCGACAACACTATTTGTAGCGCCTACTAAACTCGGCTACAAATAGTGGTAGGTTACAAATAGTGCGGCTACGAATACGGTTGTAACAGGGCCTCTTTCATGCACACGAAACCCATCTCAGCGCCTGGACTGGTACAAACTCGTCCCCAGTGGGTTTACGTTCCTACAACACCACTGGAAAGGGCTGACGACTTCAGCAATACTGCGCATGCGCAATCGACTGATTTTTGAGGCCAATCACGCCGAGGCGCGGCATGATGTTCGCAACAAACCATGCTAACTATTCGTTTGAAATTGCTCTAATACTCAAACAATTTCGTGTTTTGGGAGTATTAAATGGCCTTTTAGGCATATATGATGTTTTTCAGTCATCGAAGAACGAAATATTGTGTGAAACAAACATTTTGGCACGCTGCCAGCGGTTGACCAGAAATCTTGGTCAGGTCGTAGCCCTTGCCAGAGATACCTTCGGATGAGGTAGATCTGGGAACGAGATTGGGACTGGTAATCAAAGGCTCCTCATTTCGATAATAGTCAATGATATAAAACTGGAGAAAGTGATAAATATAACTATTTTCACGCATAAATCAGCCTCCAAATTACACTGATTTATACTGATGTCATCCACGTGGATTTATTTACGTAGCCCTCGTTTTGGGCGTTCAGTCACGTGACACAGTTGTCCCATCCTCATTGTCCCAACAGTATATTCCCCCTTTTCGGCATTCTATTGCTTCAGCAGAATGGTGGTCAGCAGCAAAATGGAACCTAGGATCATCAGAGATGGACCGGTGGCAGAACATCCGCACTTGGCTGAAATGGAAGGAAATGGTTTATTGAGTGTAAAAACGTGGAGAGTGTTAAAGGAGTACGGTATAGCCACTTTTTTTCGACAGCTGGCGCCACCGCGCCACTCTCCAATCCAGGGAATAACTACGTTGTCGGCGAATTGATCCAATTTGCTACGTACATTCTGTAATGCATTTTTGTAGTTTGTCTTATTGCCGCTAGGTGGCTCCCTCTACGTCGGCAGTCAAATAACGCAATTGAGATCGAATACCGTGCTCCTTTATTTTTTCATAAGAAAAACATGCATCTAATGCTTTCTTTGTTTAGAAACCTTGGAGAGACAACTCAAGGCATATATAGGCTAATTCAGTGCGTCACTTGACAATGGCGATTTGACCGAAAATCGAACGCGAGGCTTCTGTTGCAAACTGCACACAGCGCCACCTCCAGTCTTCGACCTAGTGACACTGCCACCAGGTCCCTACTTTCTCGGCGGAGGATCGTAGTTCCAATACATGCCAAGTGGAATTGAAGAATTTCATGGGCACGTACACGAAACGTTTTTTCGTCGACCTAATTATCTGATTGGTCAACAGAAGCACGTGACAGCTGATAAGCACATGGTCTTGTTTACATTCTGTCAGTTGACCCCTCCTGACCACTCAATGCAGTGTCCTGATTGGTTGAGCTAACCAAGAACCTGTTGAGTAATTTGGTTTGATCCTTCCGATGTAGTTCCGTACGTTTTGACAACTGCAACCTCAAAATACCCTTTTTTGGCCGTTTTTGAGAGCTTTATTGGTAGATATTTTATTATTGTTTCCAAAAAAGCCGAAATTTGGGCAGAAAAAGGCCTAAATTTATTCACTGCACTTTTGTGCAGGCGCATCACAGCAGTTGAAGGCTAAGGCATTATCCAGGTTTACCCATAATGCCTAGCGAAGGTAATTGCTTCTGTTGGAGAAAAAAGAGCGTGGAACCGCGGCAATCTTGTACCCAGAGATTAGTTACGCTCAGCCGAGGATGATGGTCGCTACACTAATCTCTGGAGACGGCTAAGCCCTAGCGGTGGCTTCGGGAACCAAAATGCAGGCAAGTGCGTTACACACGGCGCATCCCGCTTCACTCCAAGTTTACACAGTGCGCCGAGTAGTGCTGTGGATTTTCCTCAATAAATACAACAGATCCCTCGAAAAAAACTTTCTAAGGACATTTTTGTGTGAACATTTTATACTCAAGTCATCTCAAGTCATTTCAGTGCATTTGTGGTTAAAATTCGGTCAAAAATTGCACGATACCAAAAATCACACCTACACTGACCTAAGGCGTGAAAATGGCTAGCCGTCTCCAGAGATTAGTGAAGCGACCTACAACCTAGGCCCGAGCGTAACGAATCTCGGAGTACGAGATTGGAACCGCAGGTGTAGAATTTTTTGCCTCAAAATAATATTCGCCAGCTAGAATTTTATGATATCTTTTACAACTCGTAAAAATCTTCAAAAGTCGGCCACATTCAAAATGCGTCTACAGGCCTATGGGGAACCGGAGGACGGGGAGCAGTGAGCGGTGCGACCGAACTTTTGGTTCACGTACGTAGTGACCATTATTTTTATACCGGTTTTGCCCGATTCACTCTTCGATCGCGCGGTTATTCACATTACCATAACCAGGGCTTCGCACTCACGCATGAAACTTTCATTGTGAGGCTGAAGATTGGAAGCCAATAAAATCAGATAACCTTCGATAAAGATGAACTTCTAGTGAATAACCTTAATAAATCAAAAGTAGATATCCATTTACTGCTTCGGATTTCTTCTGGGCCCATAATATTCCTTAGTTGACCTAAAATTGCACTTAATGCCCAGTGCATTCGCGATATCCAATACATGGGAGAATAACACAGGCAGGACGAGCCTATTATTGGAAGCCGTATGGGTTTCAGGATTGTTAGATATAAGTCAACATCACAAACGAATTTGCTGTTTGCGCAAAATGATACATTTTGTTGGAGAAAGGTTACAATAAACTAGCCGGTTTTTGAGAGAAGGTATGAATTATTAATGTACATAACTCTTATGAAACGCCTAATTAGAAATCAACACGCCTTGCCTGCCTCCCCTGTGAATAATGAGTCGATCATCACCACGTGGGTGAACAAAGCAGGCTACCGGTCGTCGAGTGCAGGTAATCGCCTCCTGGATGAGCACTGCCTGGATTCTACGTGTAGTGCCATAACTTCTCTGGTGGCAAAGCAATGAACTATCCTAGGGCCATGTCGGGTATTGGAAGTTCAGAATTTCTAAAATGGTGTCCCATGTCCCTCAATTGCGGGTTTTTTTCTCTCGATAATTCACTACGTGAACCTTAACGCCACCAGGCTTGTCTTTTTTCTAACGTTATTTCCACTTATTTCTGACGTGAAAACAAACCTTTTGTTTCGGTCGCCTGGCAATAAAATTTACTTTATCTTGTAGTAGATGAAAATTACTGCATTTTTCGGTGCTTTTGTCCTTAAAATGAAGACATAGGGTACCGATAATGGCAACGTCATGATCTCATTATTCCTGTAGAAAAATGTACAGCTCATTTTGTCATGGCGCAACATCAACACTTCCGACGATGTGAATGACGTAGCTTCGGTCGCACCGCTCGCAGCCCGAACCTGTCCGGATAAGCGGCACATGGGTTCCTCATTACAGAGGTTGGGCAGCGGCCCGATTCCGACTCTGACTTCAACTGAATGAATTGCAGTCCGCGATGGTCATTCTTGATCAAAATGATTTGATATACCGTAAGTTTTCAATGCATCAAACACCATAACTGAATGCAGAAAAATTTGGCCCTATAAATCGGAAGTGCTGATAAATGAATATTGAAGTCATAATCCTAGTCGTTACGACTTGAAGCACGACTATAATATTTGCGATTTACGTGCACTTCCGATTACGAGTCAAAATTGGAAGTTATGACATTTTACCATTTGCAAACGTCTATCAAATCGTTTTTATCAAGGATATCTACAGCGGACTTCAATTCATTCAGGTAGTTGAAGACGGAGTGTGCACCAGGACACTGCCTACATCAAATTGCAATGTTCTTGGAAACACATCGAGTGTGTCAGCATTTTGAAGGACGGCGGGACGACACCGCCGGCAGATGGAAGACAAAGGGATCATGTTTATAACCTAACTAAAGAAATTGGAAAACATGGCAGAATTCCAAATTACTAAAAAACACCTACAACTGCCCTCTTACCTATGAATTTGACCTTCGCTTCGTCGGACGCGGGAGAGTCCCCTCCACCATTTGTAACCTTGCACGTGACTTTGTAGATTGTATCATTCTTTGCTTCACAGATTTTCAATATAAACTCGACCTTCACCTCATCTTCGATTTCGGTACCATTTGTAAACCTGTACAATCAAATACCCTAATTAATTGAAATTTCTCATTTTTATCAGAATTATTAGCTTATCAAGGCTATTAATACTAGTTGTATTGATATCAGTTATTATTTAATCAAAACTTACGGGGGGGGGGGGTCCCGTGAGAAATCAGAGGTGTATTGGTGGACCACTACCTCTTATGCCACGAAAGTATGGCTTTAATTTGTTCGTGATCTTGATTTTGATTTCCAAAATCCTGGACCACACTTGCGATAGAGGGAACATTAAAAATTTTTACATGGCCTCACTTGGCGTCGCTTGCATTTATAGCCATAAGGCGTCCCTAAAAGTACTTTTTTCGCAGGATACGACGGAGTGTGGCACTTTTAACCCGCAGAAACTACTTTTTTGATTTCGCACTATTACTACTTGAGGTACCATTTGTATGTAAGTTCCTTTTCCTCTTCATCCGCTGCCTTGCATTTGATGGGTACATCTGCTGTCGCTTCCTCGTTCGATCCCTCAATAGTTGGTTTGGATTGGGCGGCTGCAAATAGTATAAATGTAATATTTAAATGATCATCATGCGATGTTCGTCGTCCGTCGTCGTTGTCCGTTAGCAGGGTACGTTTCGTAACCGCTGGAGCTATTGATCTGAAACTTGGTACATACATACCCCTAGGTCAGAGAACCCATGACACCAAGTTTCAGTCCGAATCGATTTCTGGGCTTGGCCAACAGATGGCCAAAACCAAAAACACAAAAAGTGCAATAACCCCTGCGCTAACTAGACATACAGTGATTTTGCTGTGGCCCCATAACGGTCCTCGTAGCTAAGGTGAAAACGTGTTCTTGAGGCCAGGTGATGTTGGAATCGGCAGGAGATTTTTCGGGAAAAGCTCATTTAAAGGCGAATGAGTGCAGGGAGTGGTTTCATATTAGTAACACAAATATTCCTTGCAAAAATATAGGGCTCGTTTATCGCTCCTATCGTAATTGGAAAACATGGCAGAATTCCAGATCACTAATGAAATGGTCCATGGACCATGTGCTCACCTGTGCGAATGTATCAGAAGAACAAATTGCAAATGCTAAATCGAAATGTTCCCGGGCAAGCCTTGAGTTCCAGGTGCAGCGGGCACCCAGACACCTGATCACACCAACTTAGAAGCTATAGGACAAATAGCCACGAAACGTGCCACCAAAAAAGTGACAAAATTTCGAACTTTGACCTCTGTGGCATTGACAAGTAGGTCAAATCAAAAAGCCTTTACATATTATTTACTGATAGTGAACATTTGGAGACAATCCAGACATGATTTGAGGAATTTCCAGTATTAGAACTGAGTTTTAATTTTTGCCACCTGGTGGCCAAGTTAAGAATCAATTCACACCAAAACTTGGTGTCATACGTCCACTGACATAGTGCTGTACATGTACCAAGTTTCAGGTCAATAGCCCTAGCAGTTACGAAACGTGCCACCAAATGGCAAAATTTCGAACGTTGACGTGTGTCACCTTGAAAAGTACGTCAAATCACAAACCCCTTAAATATGTTATGCATCCTCATTAGATACACCTATGATAACAATTTGGAGACGATCCTTTCATTAGTTCAGGAGTTACATGTATTGTGCGTTTTGTGTTTTTGGTTTTGGCCACTTGGTGGCCAAGCCAAGAATTGGATCAGACCGAAACTTGGTGTCATACGCGAGGTAAAAAACACCTACAACTGCCCTCTTCTATGAACTTGACCTTCGCTTCGTCGGACGCGGGAGAGTCCCCTCCACCATTTGTAACCATGCACGTGACTTTGTAGACTGTATCCTTCTTTGCGTCACCGATTTTCAATATAAACTCGACCTTGACCTCATCTTTGATTTCGGCACCATTTATAAACCTGTACAATCAAATACTTTAATTAATTGAAAGAAATTTCTCATTTTTATCAGCATCATAGTTTAGGGAGGTTGTTGCATTTGAAGAACCAAATGAACGAGCAAATGAAAAATATCCAAGTCCTCATAATTTATCCACATACAAAAATACAGTTCAAGCAAACGTTTTCGGTTGCTTCCAAGCATACCCTTTTCAAGCTAGTAAATGAGTGCAGTCTAACAAGTATATATAAAGTAGATGACGCCCATGACCGCACAGCATTACAAATTCAACCACAATAATAGAATGTCATGGTAACCACACAAAAAGAGAAATCTGACACACTTCAATCAAAATATTCCCAGAAAGAATGAGCTGCCCTGATGTGCTAACTGGCGATTTAACAATAGATACCTTGCCAAAGTCGGCCATTTTTTCTCAGAGGGTAATAACAAACACTCAATGTACAGTGAATGTACACCATTGGTGTACAGCATGTTTTAAAACCTGCAATTACACAAAACTTCCATGAAAAGTTCCAAAATGAACACCTGCTCAGCAATGCTACATATGTGATGCAATGTTCCCAGGCTGAAATTTGTGAAGATATTTCACACAAGAAATTTTAAAAGACTTTTATCATGCCCTGTTTAGGACAAACCTCAGCTCCAGGTTTCCAGGTTCCTATCCCACAGTGTGAAACATGATGATTCATAAAACTGGACCCAAGGTTGGTTAAAGTGGTCCTAAACCGCCAAGCAAAAGTTGGCACTCGATCATTTTCACCGCCCACGAAAATGGAACTTCCGNTTAAGCAATAAAAGTCTGTTTTTTCTTTTCTGAATTACTATTTTGCCAAAAGTAAGCCAAGGCTCAGTCCATATTAATATAATATTACTGATGGTATGTTATGTGAGACATTTCCATGGCAAGTTTTTATGATTTGGCAGATTTTAAAACATGCTGTACATCAATGGTGTACATTCACTGTACATTGAGTGTTTGTTATTACCCTGTAAGAAAAAATGGCCGACTTTGGCAAGGTATCTATGGTTTATGCTTTTTAATGCATAACGCCTCTTTAATCCTAAGTTCAAAGTCATTTTTCATGAAAAAATCGTCCCTGCCTGTCGCAACCTCTAGTGAACCATGTCGCCGAAAGGCTTCTTTTATTCGTTTTGGCCACGTTGGCCATTGGAAAGACGATTATTTCTGGATATTGGCAATCCAAAAATTTTGGAACCGAAATGATAGAAGATTCCGGTCGGAAATGCTCGGATTGTAGCGCTGAATGAGCAACTCGTATGAGTTCTACTGAACGGTTTCAGGATAGACCTGGGTTAAAGTGTAAAGTCGGATGACACCTCTAGCGTTGTTGATATCAGACTGTAAACCCAAACATCATTGGCGTCACAATACAACAGATCCACAGGTTTTCCAAGGCGAAACCTGTGTTTTGGGAAATATAAGAACCAAAATTTCAACTTCAATCGATCTGTACACACGTATTGAGGAGATACACGCCGTATTGTTTACATGGGGATGATCTACAGACCTCGTACTCAATTTTGATGGGTGGTGGGTACATTTTCGTCGCGTAGTGTTTTTGCACTGGCCGTTTGAAAATAGGTGCCATGTCAGTCTATGTTAACGTAGGTCCGTTATTTCTGGATGTCTATAGTTGACGTACCATTTGTATGTAAGTTCCTTTTCCTGTTCATCCGCTGCCTTGCATTTGATGGTTACATCTCCTGTCGCTTCGTCGTTCGATCCCTCAATAGTTGGTTTGGACTGTGGGGCTGCAAACAGTATAAGTGTAATGTTTAAATGATTATAGTACTTTTTAGCTCACCGGTGAGCTTTTGTCGTCATGCAGTCATGGCAGTGTCTGTCGTCCGGCGTCGTCGTTTTCCGTTAGCAGGGCACGTTTTGTAAGCTATTGATCTGAAGCTTGGCACATATATACCCCAAGGTCAGAGGACCTACGACACAAAGCTTCAGTCCGATTCGATTCTTGGTTTGGCCACCAGATGGCCGCACCATCCTGATGTCATCAGGAGATATAACTGTCCCTCCTAAAATGTCACCACATGTATGTGTGACGTCGTAGACACGCTGGTGGTTCACTTTTTTTTCGCACGCGATTTTACTCATGCATAACTAGGCCTAATCGTGTTGACTATTTTTGCAGTTGTTTCGGCAAATAGAAGGGGTGACAGCTTATTTTGTAATCACCGTGGTGACCAGCGTGGTAGAGTGAGCGCTAAGAAACCCCGCAAATACCAGAATGTTTCACGCTCTCGAAATACTGGCTTGCATAATGTCAGAATGAAAATTTACGGGGACTTTGTATAGAATAATAGTTACGAGACAATATTTACAGTTTAACAACCCCTTTGATTTTTTTATTCGAAAAAGGTTGAACCAATAGAAAATAGTGGCGATGGGGACGTATGCCAATTAATAGTCCTTGTTCATTCAACCATGGAGGTAGTATTGAGAAGGAGCGAACACGGACCCCACATCAAACAGTACAATCATCGTTCCGCTGTTTGCTAAAGTGATTAGGGGGACAATAGGCTAATAACGCCGCACGATGGTCGGAAAAAGCCGATCTAATCTTCGGTAATTTCCGTGTGCAGTCAGCACTTCCCTTGTACAATGGTCAGAGTCCAAACAATAGAAGGGAACAATGGCAGTGGACGTTGCCTACGCACGAAAACTGAAAAATTCATCGTTTTCATCGCGTCAAAAACAGCACCTCGCAGCATCTCGCACTGAAACGACCACCCGTATATGTTACCTGAACTAATCATCTTTTAAACTATCATAACGCAATCCTCTTCAAACTTTTCAGATGCGAAGAATCTCATTATCATTATCATTATCATGTTTACCTTAAAACGTAGATATCTTTATTGGAAATTGGTCTTTTTCGATGATTTTTTCACTAAAATACAGCGGAGAGTTTACCAAATTGAGTTGTCTTCGAAATAGCCGGTTATCTAATTCCCAACGTGGAGAAAAACGCAAGAATATGATTGGGTCGACGCGATATCAAT
>NMRB01000011.1:279671-305771 GCA_002633025.1 Notospermus geniculatus | reverse complement strand
CTGGAGACATGTTCAGATGACACGACCCTCCTCAGTACAGAGTTGAAATGGATGTGGACCCTTAAAACTATCACCCCCTCAGGCCTCAACACTAGGTCCTGAGTTTCTGATAACCTCGCAGCTTCCCCTTAGTGTCAGAGCCAAAAACATTTGGCATGGGGCCCCAGATGGGGTCCTTTCACCCCCTCTTTTCTTTTAATAGGGTCGTTGCTTTGGAAGACTGTAGCTCAGGCCGGGGGACAGGGGTCCTTTTTCTAGGCCTTGTCTTCCATTGCTCTTCTCCTATTTTGTTCGCTGGTCAGTGCTTTGCAACCCCTCTTTTCCCATTAGTAGACCCTTTTCCTTGGAGGACAGGGTTCCTCTTTTTTAGGCCTTTGTCTTCGTCCATGGTCTGTTTCTAAATTTTCGTGGGTCAGGTTTTGTAGGTGCTGTTCACCTAGGCTTCCTTTCTTTACTGTTGCCCCTTCATTTCTTATTATCTCTTTCTTCATTTCTTTTTTCTAGGCCTAATTTTTTATCACTTCCTCATACATTTGTTTAATATATATTACTCTTACTATAGTCTTGGGGGTATTGTACTGTTAGTATAATTATACTGTTAGTTTAATTCCTCCAAGCTATATTATACACCCTTACATTCACTAATTACATTTCTGTTAGGTTGAGCAACCACTTTTTGGGGCTTGTATTCTTTCCTTAATTGCTGTCACGTCCTGTTTGGATGGTATACTTCTAATCTACATTTGGGTTTCAGCTCAGACTGTTCTAGAGTTTCGGATTGTAAAGTTCCAGCCTGAAGAAGACCCCGGTTGGGGTCGAAAATTCGCAAACACTCTGGAAATTGCCTTTTCATTTATCATATATTGCGTGTCAATTTTTGTGCTTTTCTCCTGTTTGGGCCATAATTATTGTAATGATTTAAATATTCTTTCTGCAAATACATTCACATCACAGCAGTCATATAGGCATTGACAAATGTTTATCTACACTTGATATTTATCTTCTTCTTCTTCTTCTTCTCTATATTATAAGAGAGAACGGTCATTTTTTGTCCCACTCCTGGAAATTGGGCAGCATCCAAGTAATGAATGGTGATGTGATGTGTGGGCCAGGTATCAGTCTGTGTTTATAGCAAATAAAAACCGGCAAAAAATTAGTTCCAAGATGGTTTTGACAGGGAAATCCTTTGGTGACCTGGAATTCTATTTTTACAATGTGGAGGGATTCCCTGCTGAAGGGGAATTCCAGGGATATTCCAAAAAGGGCGAATTTGGGAATAACGATAGAGACAAAATATGGATTTAGCTAATTCATACTTGTTACATACAGCACTGGTAAAAACAACGAACATTTATGAGTTGGAAGTATTTTTTACTTGGTCGAATCGATTACACAGAATCGGTAGGCTGGCTTAATCTCCTGCCCATGACGTCACTTCTCAACCATGCTCAACGGCTACTGCCCATGCTGCCTGGCCTCCGTCTACGGAGCGCCATCTCGACGGTGGGCAGGGAACCAGGCTAGTGCTGCAGTGCTTCGAGGGCAATCCCCAGGGGAATTCCCTCAAACAGTCCGGGGAGGGGGATTGATACGGGGGGCATGGTAATGGGAAGCTGGTGATTGTTGTTGGGAGGACACTGTTTGGTGAAAATCATCAATGTATTTTTCTTCCGCTGTATTCTAAGGTATGTACACAATCACCGATTGCCACGGGTACTTCTTCGCTAAGTCTTGAATATTTCAAATACTACCTCACCAATTTTGACACGGTTTGTTGCATATGAAAGGAAAACTTGTTAGTCACATTTCTGCATCAAAATTTTGGAAATTTCGAAATATCAAAATTATGTCATAGCTTATCAGAAAAACTTGAAAATCAACATGTTTTATTTTGTAATTGTATTTTCATTTTTATAGTAGTTCTGACAGAATGGAAGTTTCTGAGGATTTTGGTCCTAGTTTCATAAAATTATGAAATTTTGGATGATTCGCATAAAACTGGTTATATTTTGAGCATATTTTTCAAAATATCAACATTTTGATATTTCAATATTTCTGCCCAGTTATCCCCCAAAAGTTTCAAAATAAGGTAAACCTATAATCCAATGTTAGTTTTATCTAATGCTGTGAAAATTTCTTGAAAAACGCAAAAATCTCAAATGATCAAACTTTTGATAATCCCAAATATCTCAACAACCATTTGACAGATTTTGATGAAACTAGGACCAAAATCCTCAGAAACTTCCATTCTGTCAGATCTACTATAAAAATGAAAACGTAATGAGGAACCAGCGTGCCGTTTATCCCCACAGGTCGGCGCTGCGAGCGGTGCGACCGATGGGACGTCATTGACGTCGTTTTAGGTGTTGACTTTGCGTCATGAAAAAATCCGCTGTACATTTTTCTACAGGAATAATGAGATAAAGACGTTGTCAATATCGCATCCTGTCTCTTCATTTTAAGGAAAAAAGCACCGAAAAATGTAAAAATTAATAAAAATTTGCATTCCGCGTCTTGTCCGCGCCCTAATGGACGCTAGGTTTAAGGCTGCTTTTCCACGACACGTTTGCGGACGACACGTTTCGGTGGCGGGAGCGGGTGCGGGTGTATTAGCTAATGGGAAATACGTTGGTTCGATTTTTTCCACCCGCGCCCGCCTCCTATTCCGCGCCCGCAAACGCCTCGTGGAAAAGCAACTTAAGGCTGCTTTTCCACGACACGTTTGCGGACGCGGTNCTGGGTTTGGATACCAGCCCCTCACTAGATCAATAACACAGTTCGGCATTATGTCTCGACGATGAGTAACAAGTTTTTTGCCTCTTCCGCGTCTTCTTAGTTCTAATGCCTGTATCTTTTTCGCTTGATATCTGGGATCATTCCATACTTCCCGATGGTACATCATTGTCCAAAATTTCCGGTAAGCAGATTTGCGCGAACTAGAATTCAAATCAGAAGGTTCCAAATTTCTCGTCTCCCACCACAACTGTCTGTTAGCTTCATCAGTAATACATGGGCGACAGAAACACAGACGGCATTCAGTCTCGTTTTCATCCTGGTCGATTCGGAAACCATGTGCATTTTCCTGATTGTCACTATTTTCATTCCCAACATTTACATCTACATGTACTCCTTGGGCAACTTCAATGTTCATATCACTGAACTGCATAAATCCTCTGATCTTTTCCTCTTCCTCAGCAGTTACCATAATGGCAAATACATGACGATTTTCTCCATTGTTTTCATCATTTCTCTCGGCATCATGCATGTTATTGTCAGTGTCTCCTGAATAATCTTGAGCAGCAACCACTTCAATGTTGATTTCACTGAAAATCATAAATCCTCGGATCATTTCTTCCTCCTCAGCAGTTACCAGAACGGCAAATACTTGGCGATTATCACCGTTTCCCCCATCATTTGCGTTATTGTCAGTGTCCCCAAAGTAGTAATGAGTGGGAACCACTTGAATGTTGATTTCACAGAACTGCATAAATCCTCGGATCATTTCTTCCTCCTCAGCAGTTACCAGAACGGCAAATAATTGGCGATAATCTCCGTTTTCCTCTTCATTTACGTCAGTATCTCCAGAATAGTCTTGAGAGGAGTCGATGCCTTCCATGGGCTCATTTTCTTGGGTGCTATCCATTTTTCAAAACCTTACCGAGTTGCATGTGGTGATCATCTAAGCCAAGGTTTAGAAAAGTAACATTCACTTCTGACATGTCTGAGTTGGCATGTGAATCCTGGTTATCAGGAAGAAGATGACGAACGTGTGCTACGTATTTGGCTCTGATTTCTGGTAACCATTGTTGTTGAGTTGCTTTTCCACATTTTGTCCACGTAGATAACTTCGTAGGTACGTCATCAGTTGCCTCATACCATATTTGGTGCCTGCTCTCTCATTCCTGTCAGGAATCTCGGTATCCTGGTCATAAGAAGACATAAACTCAAACTAAGAACATTGATCAATCAACGCTGTTTCAACAAGTATGGCTGGTACAGATGGAAATACGAAGAGTGTGCGTCCAAAATACTTCAAGATAGATGTCCCAGGAAATGACAATGTGAAGCAATCCATTCGGCAGAAAATGCAGACTGTACGTGATTTCTTAGTGAAGGAAACTGAACGGCCAGTGAACAACGCCATGATCCTCGAAAACATTTTGGACTATTGGATTAGTTACCATCTGGAGGAGGACAAAACTGCATCAGTTCCAGTTTACCACGTCACAGAGAAGGATGACGTAAACCAGGAGTTATTTGTCAGCAGCAAGGATGCACTTGAAAAAGCAATAGAACTGGCTGAGCGCCATGGCAGATTATGCAGTGCCAAACTTTCGATAGTTGAGTCCAAATACATCGGACACACCATCAAGATAAAGATTCGCTGTGGTAGACGTCATGGTCATCACAAATATGATTGGATTTCCTCTTCACGCTTGCCAAATAAGGAACTTTTAGTGAATACTAGAATGGCTCATGGATACCTCTCAAGCGGAATACTGCCAGTGATGTACAATCGGTTTGCTAATGGGTGTGGCATTGGTTGCTTGTCGGAGGCAAAACGGGAGGCATTCTTGAAAGGCTATTTCTTCGAAAGCTCTGAAGAGGAAGTACAACTAAGTACGCAGCAGGCCCTTCTCGAGGAAATTGGTTCGTATGAGTACGAGACGTTTGTGAATGAAAGTGGTGAGGAAGAGGAGTACCACCCTGGCATTGATATTGCGACTGATGCCCGACATGGATGGAGGAAAAACGCCAAGGACACTAGCGTAGTTGGGATGGGCAATCTCACCCAAAAAGTGATCCGCTGTGAGCACGTCACAAAAAATGACGATCCTGTCACCCAGAGACACGAGACGCTGGGGACAAAGAGGATATATGACTATTTAGAAGAATCAGAAGATGCTGTGGCTGTCAACATTCACTGCCATGATTTCAACATGGCAGTGAATAAATTGGTGAGAGACAGACATTCTCCAATCAACCAGAATGATACTTGGCATGCAGTCAAAAATATCACAAAGTCCGTCCAAAAAGTTGCCGAGGGAGCAAAGAACAAGCACAACGTTACGTGGCATGAGGAACTTCAAGACAAGCCCATTGGCATTGCAACTCATGTCAATTGGGCTATTCGCAATTGTGACAAGAATAGCCAGAAGTTGAGGGCCATGTTGGAGAACATTCCTCAACACTACAAGAACATTCATGACAACTGCCAGCTAACCTCCCGGTGCCGGACAGATCCGAACTATGAACCATCTCGAGTCGTGATTACAAGTCCCAAGGCGGAGACCCTGTTGACGACAGCCATACGAAAGTCTACTGTATACAGATTCCCTGATAGTTACATCCATGCGAGGGATACCTTCTTCGTGGAATCCTTCAATAATGTTATGAACATTTTCCAAGATAAAAGGGTATCTTTTGGTGACAAACAATACAAGCTTCGATCAAATCTTGCAGTTTGTCATTGGAATGAGAATGTCTCTAGACGTTACACCAGCGTGTGGTCGTCATCGAGAAATAGTCAGGAAAGAAGGAAAAGGAAGACAAAGAAGAAGTACACCAAGTGCACGTATGAATACAGGAAGAACATTTGGGCACGCGTCGTCGACAAAATTTTTGTCACACCACCAGCACCTGAAATCCAGGATTCAGAATAGGCCTCATTCTGCAAGTACAAACGTATCGCATTCCAATGATCAACTTCAAGATTTAATCAAAGCTTGTACTGTTTGTTGGGTGATGAACTCTAAAATATGGACATTCTTTTAGATATTCCATTTTCAAAGAATTATAAGTCATCATTCATCTGTGAATGTGAGTAACAAAAAGTGATCATATAGGATTCTGTTAAGTAACAGTAAATAAATGGATATTCTTGCCGAAATGGAATATTATTCGATCTGTGAATGAGAGCAACAATTTTAATTGTCATAGGAATTTATGATTCTGTGAGTGGACAATGGATATTCTGGTAGAAATGGAAGTACCGGTACATTGTATATTCACCGGTGAGTAGGGGCCTAATATCCTGCATCACCCGTAATCTTATTAGTTGGACTGGGAAGAGACAGAAATTTTCAAATGTGTAATAATTATAGATGTAAAGTACATGTATAATGATTGAGTAAATGATGAAATGTAAGTTTACTACTGTATTTTCCATGGAGTTACAATTCCTGTCAATGTTTGTGACTTGGGAAGGATCTTTTGTCAATATTGATTTAAATATATACAATGTGTCTTTTTATAAACGTCTTCAACACAAAATAGGCCTATTTCGTCTGCATGAAAAATGCTGGTTTCCAAAATAGCAGGAGGGAACTCAAAGAGCATGCAGTAATTCACCCTGACATGATACCACATAGCCACTTGAGACTGTAAACACTCATCACACTTCACTTGTCAGGCCTAATTAGTTTACTGATATAACAGTCACAAATCCTATGAAAGTAGGTACAGATATCATAACAAGATCTAAAATTTCGACATCTACAGCGGATCTCTCAGCCTGAAATCCAAATCGGTTTTACTATTCAACCAGGGTTTACATGTGGGTATACAAATCATGACCATTTCAAATAAATGTAAATGTATAACAAAGTAGCTGATTAGATATTGTAGGCCTAATGCTGAACTCCATTCCAAGGGTTACCGTTCCTTCACATGTGGATCAAACTCTCTTGAGAAACACTCGATATATTGGCGTCATTAAAGAGTTAAGTATCGGGAAAGTAGGAAGACAAAATAAACCACAAAATATTCTATTCCTACCAATAGAGCAGATAGTCCAAATTTATATAACCTCACAATACTGATTTTCTTCCCATGCAATAATTTACCCTTCATATCAATACACTCACGAGAAACTTCTAATGGATAGCCGATTACTTTATACAGCAATAAACATGTTACAGACACCATTTGCGCTCCACTGGAACAGTCACAATGACACGGTCACTCCCAATAATACGCTCCTCTGCTATGTACGGACAGTTTATTCTCTGTATCGGGATGAAGGATGCGAGACCAGGTTCCTCAAACTTCGACTGGTAGTACACACTAACAGGAGGCAGGTATCCAAGTTCATGTGGGTAAACTTGGTGCCATTGGACAGCTGCCATAATGTGAGTCTTCATTTCACCGTTGATAATCACAGAATGTTGAAGGAATTGCTTTATGATCCCGGGCCGGAAAGACATATTATCTGCACAAATATTAGACCCGTCGAACCAAGACGCCACAATTCGGCTATATCGACTGTTACGTTTGTCTGATGCTGTTGCAAATAGTTCTCCACTTATTTCCAGGCACCTAATGTTAATAGCAAAACGATGAAGGTCCAGGGTTGCGTCCGGGTACATTACTGAATAGGTTGATTGAAGGATATCGTAGTCATCGGCGTCTAATTTCACTATATTTGTTTTTCCTTTTACTTCCACGCTATCCAAGTTATTCCAGTATTGTGTGCACATGTTTGTAGGAATACTGGTCATGGCATATAAATCAATCGATGCTTGTTTCAACTCTAATTTCGTAGCTTCACTCCATTGTTTCAGAAAGGTGTTGTATTCCCCCCATTCCTGCCGTAATTGGTGTCCAATTCGGTATACGTGTGTTTCCAAAGACATGTTTTTCATTATGATGAGGTCGATATCCTTTCCGTTTGATTTGAATTTGCCTAGAAATCCGTTATAACGTTCGAAAGAGAACAGCCAGAATGTATAAACCGGGCCAAGGTTCTGAATGCTTTCGGTAAGGTGACACGCAAAGTGCATATTTGGCACGACTCTCTTCGATCCGTATATTGTCACAAATTCTTCACCGAATTTAATAAACAGCACATCAATGAGCTTTAGTTGCCGCTGGGAAACGACTGGCTTTGTGATGATGCGGCAGGCCTTAACGAATGTTTGCCAATTCCGTAACTTCTTCTCCGGAAGAATGCCATGAAGAACGATCAACGAAAAGCTCAATGTCCAATTTTTCCATTCGTCAGCCGTTAATTTCGTGCGTAGGGAAAGCCGTTTTGGTACACTGCCAATTCGAGTTGATCCATTTATCCTGCTCAGTTTGCTATCGATTTCCTCCAGATGAGCGTCTGTTAAGGTTCCATCATCCCGCCAAATGTTGAACATCTTTTTGGCCACACCCAAATATAAACAGTGCATAGGATCAATTGAGGTCATACGTATGCTGTCGTAGTAGGGCAGTTTCATTAGTGGTGTATATCTGAAATGACAGGAAATAGGTTGAGTTACTACTACATAAATTCTTTTCTGCTGTACAAATGGATTGGACAGGCCCGAGCAAAACTGAAGTACAAGTATTTACTAGGCGTTTTCATTTAAAATAAATGGCCAAAAACGATCTCTTCTGTAACTTCATTCAACGACGACTTCAGTCTTATTTAGAAAACTGCCACAAGTAGGCCTTAACTCCCAGGCCAAACGATATCAACCAATTAACCATGTGTTTGATTGCGAGTGCCCTTTATTCCCTGGGTAATTAGTGTCCTTGTTAAGGTGTGATGATTGCTCAATAGTTTTTGTCAGCTATGAAACCTAACATGTGTTTGGCAAAGCTTCCAGGCCTATACTGTTCATTTGGACCGTGAACACGCAATTCTNAACCTAACATGTGTTTGGCAAAGCTTCCAGGCCTATACTGTTCATTTGGACCGTGAACACGCAATTCTTAACAGACAAATCATACTGACGTATTTTAAAGATCATTTTGGGAGTCCTGTAACAGTATCGGAGTAATAAAATAATAATTTGGCCACAGTTTTCAGACCTATTTATGATCAACTCTTCGTGAAGCAAATGGCGACATGCCTTTTTTTTTACCCACCTGTATCCCGTCTCTTTTTCCAGATTCTTCCGTTGCGCTTCTGTAGTTGCCGCTTGAATCCGTCGGACTGCCGCCTTATGTCCCTCGTCTGGCCGCGTAGTGTTCGCGAAGGTCCAGTCATGCCAGTCTTCGCGCATGTTATGAAGAACGGTCTGGCTGACGGTGTGTAGCCTACGACAGGCTACGGTATGTTCATGAAGGCCTTGCGGACCATGTTTACACGGCGTCACGACGTCGCAAATCATCAGCACTGTGTTGGATGCACTACATATCACATCACTCGTGTTATGGGCATCTGGTGCTCACCAGTCTATCTGGCCTCACGGCCATCTAGCCTGGTTCGAATCCATCACATTTCCCGTTTCTGAGGGGGTGAGAGCCTCAGCCAATCATCGGGGCGCGAAGGAAAATCGACGTGCCAATCAAAATCCATGTTACAAATTCGAGCGTGAAGAGCAAAGGAAGTGTCCAACGGTGATTTGTTTCGCGAGTTCTGATTGGCTCGGAGGCGGGGTCAAGTAGGGGTCAGGTTCATTAATAATTTATGCATTAACGGAAAAGATGACATGATTCGGACAAGGCTAAAGACGGAGTCGATAGCCTTGTTTGGACAAGATGGTTATGGGTGGCACATTCGGTTGTCTACATCAGGTGTAGGCCCCGGTTGGCCAAGCCTAGGCCTAGGCCAACGACGGTCACGACGGTGTGGTAGGCGTACCGGTATAAATTTTTGGATTCACTTGTTGGCCTAGGCCTACGCTTAGGATACCTACATTTAATTAGGGTAAGCCAATGTCCGTAGCCTCACCATCAGCTCAGAGCCGCCAGCCACGTGCATCGGGCATCGGGGTCGCCGCCGGTAGGCCCAGTTCGGGCCACATCCGTACACCAGGTTGCCACAGTTCATTCAGTTGATCTACTATGGGTTCCAAGTAGGATGTTATGCATGCTGGTTCATGATCAAAGTCCGGAATAATTGAAAGAACGATAACATTTTCTCGTTTGTGGCGGATTTCCCGAGGCAAATTCATGTTAGCAAGGTACATTATTCCTATCGAGTTCTTCCTTCCTTCATACGGTTGAAACCAGTCAATATTAAGCATTAGTCCAAGAGTGTTAGCTCTTTCCCTAAAGTTTAACATTTTCCACACTTCTCCATCATAGATGTCGCTAAAAATCCCGTCTATTCTCCTGTTCTCTTTCCACTGCTGGCATAAACGCTCGTACCCTGGCCGTTGTAACTGTGCCTGAAGTTTGTCAGATATCTTGCAGACTAAGTAGCGGTACCGTGGGACAGTCTTGACTCCACCGACACTGTGCGACTGGGACACCAACCAATTTCCACACATTCCATTCATCTTTCCTCTGAGGTACTTGGGTTGATTACACGTTAATATTCGTTGTCGGATAATGTCCTCCTCTTTATACAGGTGATGACACACAGAGCATGGTACGAAACGCTGGAAATCGTTGTGTTCCCCACGAAGATCAAGGTACCGTAAAACTGCATACATCGTTGTTGGTAGGATGGCAGCAACAGTTTCCATGTCAACCGAGAAAATTCCCAACGCCAGCTGTAGCATGTGGAGTTGCTTCTCAAAAGCATGGTCTGAGACGAATTCCATCACTTTCCAGGCCAACATGAAGTAAACAAAAGCAAACATTTTTCGATTGAGCTCTCCGTCCACTCTGTCACGTGGTCTCGTTGTACCGACTTGATGAAGAAGTTCTTCAAGGTGGTCTGTCTCCTAAAATGAAATACCAAAAGATATAAGTTTGACGCTTTAAATAGATCATGCATGATAAGATTTATCACGATTTTATATCGTATGTCTTTTTTACATCATCATCCAATCGATCCAAGTAGCAAACACGAAATAACTGTCAATGAGTGGCTTACCAGATCGGTGCTTGGGTCAGCGTTGTATCCATCGGGCCTCTCATCGTGTACGCTCACTGCGTCAGCACCACTAGCCTCTCTCTCTTAAATGATAAATTACAAACAAGGGGTATTATAAAATGGAATTCAAATGAACATCCATGAATCTCCGATTCAGCAATCCCTGGTAATAAATCGCAATGCTGCATTTGCATAATCTCAAATCTTATCTTCAGCCAGGACATGCACACAATAAATTGGAACCTCGGTAAGTGGACTGGAGCAAGTGGTCTACTAAGTGAGGTGGTCACGTTACTGAAACAGTCAGATTTAATGTGAAATACATCTACGTAGGCCTATGACTCCAGATGGAATTAGTTCCTTCTATCCATTCATCTTTTATTCAAAGAAAATGTAATAATCATGATGAATACTAAGATTAAAGGGCAGTACTTTAAAAGTGGCCCCCATCTTCTCAATGAAGACGAAACGGCACCGCTTGAATTTATCTCGTCTTCTCACATGTCAGGAATTATACTGTGTACAGCCCTCTGTAGAATTCCGTGTCAGTATAACACCTACAAACTTCACGCCAATTAACCGCATTGTGTTCCTTCATGTGTGATTAAGGTGTTATTGTCAACTGTTTGTCACCTTTGCTAGCTCAATTGAATGCCTACAACTGTACACATACAGTACCCAGCATGTACCAAAGTTCTTATAAATTGAGAGTACCCAAAACTAGATAAGCGACCTTACCATTCAGTGTAGCTGAATGTAAAGAACTAATTATTACATGTTTTATTATTCTATTGAGTAAAAACAGAAAATATGAAACAAAAGTGATCTTTAACTCATCATTGCAGCAGGTAGTCTCTCAGTTTATATGTCTGGGTCCATATTCATAAAACTACTGTAGTCTAAGCTTGGAGGAATTATACTGACAGTATAATTCCTCCAAGGTCTAAGGGTGGCGCTTAATTTTTATCATTTCTTCAACACAAAAAATCAGATAAGATAAATCTTGTTTTACGTCCGTTTACATCACAACATAACACAGTCAACATTAGGTAAAAGTACAAAGATAGCCAGGTCTACTATTGCTCAGTGTGCGATGAACCTCAGCAACCATGTATCTAAGGGCCTTGTACAAACATGCACCCTAATAGGGTGCATGTTTGTACAAGGCCCTTATCTGTGGTCCTTTTGTTTCCGCTTCCCAGGTATATTTACCCTCATAATGCGATCATAATGCCACCGGGATGTGTGCCGAATCCGCCGAATCCGCATTTTAGAAACGCAGTGCATATATACCCGACCGTCGGTTCCCCAGTTCATTATGATTATTATGATCATTATGATTCCCCCAAATAAACGCATAGGTCCCAGCAGCCTAGTGGTGGGCGTGCGTGGCTATCAAACTGAAGACCACGGGTTCGAATCCCGTCACGACAGCTGCTTTTTTCTATCAATTTTTTTGTAGTTTTATGTCAATTTGTTATCAATATCGACCCCGCGTGACTGTCAGAGTGAAAATGGTGAACAAAACCTTGCATTCTTGAGCCGAAATGATGAAAAAAATTTAGGCCCCTAGACCTGTGAAAAATATTTTTCATCAGACAGCAGCTGTCAACATTAACTGTAAAAGGAGAATATGGGGACAATGGACCCCGTCAAGAAAAAAAATTAAACTGACCATTCCGATTATTATATCATTTTAGGCCTTTGCAGTGCGCACTCTTGAAGTTACGGCGCAGAAAATTTTACATCACGGTCACTGTACGAAGTAAAAAATCATTCTGCACGCAAATACGACCGTCGGGGCCGCAAGAAATGCTCTGTACTGGGGAAACGACGGTCGGTTCTCGTAGCTGATAATTTGGGCTTGCAGCCACGACGGGTCGGGGCTCGAAGATATTAAATCAGGCTTGCAGATACGACCTATAAAGCTATTCACTTTAAGGTTGCAAGAATAAATTAGGCATTGTAGGGTAAACTGGGACTGATTGTAACAGGGGTGGTAGATTCATGGGACATCGATTAATGTAGCTACATGTAGTGCTGGCCAGTGAATCAGATGAAATAGAAGTAAAATGTAGTTTGACTTACCGGCAGCTTCGGTTCTCAATCGGCCTTGCTTGGAACTACATCGTCTTTCATGGGTGACAAAAGAACACGACTTCACATACTCGTGACATATGCAACATAGTTTCAGACGAGGTCTCGGCATACTTGTTGAAATTCGCAGCAGTAAATCCAACGGAGGAGAATGTGAAATAATTTGTGCTGTGTAGAGTTTAACCTCCCATTTATAGCCCGTCTAAAGCTTGTCATGACATGGGTGAATGAGGGAAGAAGTTTGGTAATGCCAAAGACTGCAATTAGATTGACACTAATTTGAGTCAAGCAGGTGATGAGCTGAGTTTTGTTGTGACATTCAAATGTTTTGCCACAAAACAAATTATAAGTTTGGTAATGTCAAAGACTGCAATTAGGATTGACACTAATTTGAGTCAAGCGGGTGATGAGTTGAGTTTTGTTGTGACATTCAAATGTTTTGCCACAAAACAAATTATAAGTTTGGTAATGTCAAAGACTGCAATTAGGATTGACACTAATCCCGGGACACTAATTTGAGTCAAGCAGGTGATGAGCTGAGTTTTGTCCTGACAAATGTTTTGGCACAAAACAAATTATAAGAAAAATCATTTTGGTATGCAGATATCCAACCAAAAGTTTTAAAACGTCCCTCCCCTCGATTCATTTGTTTTCTTTAACCAAGTGGAAAATACATTGAGTTTATGGTGCCATGAAACAGGCCCCAGAAGTTTAGAGAAACTGTGTCAAACTGTTTCACAATGAAAAATAATTGCACCGGAGTTTTTATGTTTTGCACACCTCGTTGTGATTAGAGGCTTTATTTTGGACAAAATACGCACGGAATTCAGAGATTGGTTTATAAAGGATTACAACAGATGCAGACATCAGGCAGATGTGACAAGCTTGAATAGCTCGCCATACTCTCATCCAAACACAGTTTAGATGTTCATCTGTTCCCAGCGAAACACTGTAATGGAGTCTTCAAATATGAAGTATTGTGGACTGATGAGTCCATTGGGGCTAGGCCTAGAGGAAAAGGCACAAACGATACACCGATATCACAGACTATAATATATAAATAATATATATGTATAATATAATCCTTGGATATTCGGCAATTATGCCAAAGAAAGTTAGTGTAAAATCATAAGCCGCATGTCAGCGTCATCCAAGAAGACAATTAACTGTCAACCATCCATGTTAATTAGCACTTTGTACATCGGCTAACTCAAGGAAGGTAATTAAAATGACACAAATTTGAGTCAATGTTTTGTGTGCATTGACTCAAATTTGACATGTACTCCAAGGCTAGTAACTGTCAATTATCCATATTAATTAGCACCTAGAACCGCTTGCAGAATTCTAAGCATAAATAGAAAAGCTGCGTCACTGTGGTCAGATAAGATCTAAGATTTCGCCATGGCTAGTTCATCATCAAGTTTTCAACTACTTTTGGAGTCGTCACATGATACCAGTGATCCATACGAGTTTTTAGCAGACCGATATGATGCTGGAAGATCAACTTCAACCCCAATAAGGTAAGCGTTAGAATCGCGAAACGACTCTTCCTATTTCCTGCAATTTTTGTCTCAACCGAATATTACTAAGCTGATGATTTTTTTTCTCAAACTTTTGCCAAGCATTCGCGTTCAATTAGTCTAACTTATTTGTCTGCATGAGATTGCACTTTCCATATGTTTAATTTATAGGAGACCCTCACGCTTTGATGAGATGGACAAGTTGCGGAGAGAAAATGAGCGCTTGAAGATGATGATACAGCAACAGGAGAAAAAGAAACTGCCAAAAGCACCGAAAGAATGCCGAGTAAGTTGTACACGCTTATAGCGATTATTCTTTTCATAATTTGCACCAACAGCATTAAATTCGGTTTCAATGATTGTCAAAAATATGAAACATATGCCGGTGTCACAGAATGCCATGCCCCACTCCACCCCAGACACGTCACACAAAAACTTCGAACGTTCCTAAAGATACAGTAAAATTAAACAGAATTATAATGAAAAACATCCATTCCAGGCACACATTCGGAACATCTACAATGATATGGCGGCAGAGGAGGATGAAGACGGTCGTGGTGGAGCGTTCGATTTGCAGTTCAGGTAACTTACATGTAGTGTAGCCATACGCATTTAAATAAACAAATTTATTTTTCTATTCTCTCTTACTTGCCAGGGCTTGTGCAGTAACCATGTTAACTAGCCTTCATGTGACCCATAATTGAGAACTGGTGTCAGAGGCTTTCTTAAAATTAAATTTATAGCACTTTTTATTATGATTTCAGTATCAAACATCCCCATAACATCAAAGTCGTATCGAATTTGAAGAAGGAACTCCAAGGACTATTCCAAGGGAAATGGACTGATGAAGAGGCAGAAGGTTTGTCCTTTGTAATTTTTTTTTTCATTTTAAAGTGCTTGGTTTTCTCTTGTGGCATAGTGCATCTGGATGCTACGAAATCTTGATGATGTAGTAATTGTGTAAGTCTCATGACACAATGTACGTTTGTTTTGGGAAATTAGATTACTTGCTTGCTTGACATTTATTTTTATGCCAGCAGATGAATATCACATCGCTGAATATAAATTACAATTTCAGCGGCAGCCGTCACGTACTTCAAGACACTAAAGAATGCAAAAACAAGAAACGCTCCAAAACATCGTGCCAACGTGCGACGGAGGAACAGAATGCTTGCGGTGAGTGTCTCCCGAAATTCATTTTTAAGATCTTAAACTGGGCATTAACATTGAAAATCGAGCTAAGCCCTCCTTGCTTTGATTGCCGAGTCTGTTGAGGAGTCATCGAGCTTTTTGTGATGGGGGATAGCAAGTTCAATCAGAATGATACCGGTAGATATTTGAATAAAGTAGTAATTTCCTGTTTCCAATTTCTTCTTCACAGAAATTAGATCGACGCCGTGAGAGATTCCTTGAGCAAAAAGAAAACTTCACCTCCGTAGAAAAAGACCACCTTAAGGAACTCTTCTCCCTGCCAAAGTGTGATCAGATGAATTACATGTCAAGCGAAGAAAGTTCAGATGAGGCTGATGACCAGACGAAAAGACGAGTGAACGAGCTGCCATGGGAGAGTGGAACACTGAGAGGCCTAAAAAGAAAACTGGACACTGATGATGAACGTGCAGTTGAGAAGGACCGTCGCCGTCGGAAAGCAGTGAAGTTGCAGCGGACTGGTTCTGTGAGTGTTCGTCCCATTCCAGCTATTGGATTACGTTGGGGAATTTTGGAGTCAACTTTCCAGGATGAATGGACTTTATAAAGCGTTGTGATTGTTTTTCTCATGTGCTGAGAGATAGGCTGCAGAGAAATAAATTTTAAATCATCTTATGATTATCTGCACCTTGAAGTTCTTTCATACAATCATGTAAGATTTATCTTATGATGTATCAGAAATAAAGCAGCTATTGCTGTGTTTTACTATATATATGCTGGTTCACTTGTCTTTTACTATTCCAAGAATCCCTTCATCCCAACTTGGTGTTTACCCTCCGTAATCAAAACTGATTATCAATTAGCCATATAATTAGTGCTGTTTGTTCCGTGTTGTTGTAGTAGTTTACAGGGTAATTAGTGAGTGAGCGTATTCTTCTGGTTACTCTTGGTGTAAAGTATACTTTACGCCAAAACAGATTGGCGGAATTTGGAGAATAAGTCAGGCGGAATTCTCTTTTTTGGCCCTGTGAAGCAATGAAAATCTTTTGCTTGTGCCTACTTGAAGTCATCTTGACTACTCAAGGGTTGTGACATCACTCCTCACTCCCGCTGTTAGTTTTCGACTTTCATCACAGATCGTTAACATTTGCAACAAACCTGAACATTTCTAAATACCACGTCAGTTTTTCTGTACACCTACCTTCTCTGGTTTAGAAAATTGACGGTATTTTTAGCTCACCGTGGTGAGCTTATACAATGGTTGTGCGTCCGTCGTCCGTCGTCGTTGTCCGTTAGCAGGGCACGTTTCGTAACCGCTGAAGCTATTGATCTGAAACTTGGTACATATATACCCCTACGTCAGATGACCCACGACACCAAGTTTCGGTCCGATTCGACTCTCAGTTTGGCCACCAGCTGGCGGAAACCAAAAACACAAAAAGTGCAATAACTCCTGAACTAATGACTAGATCATCTCCAAACTTTTATCGTAGGTGTAGCTAATAAGGATACATAACATATATAACGGGTTTTTGATTTGACCTACTTTTCAAGGTCACAGAGGTCAAAGTTCGACAAAAGTGACGAGCCTGCCACAGTTTGTCATTATTTCACCGAGCGACTTCATATCTTGCGTAGACATGCATTGGAGGGGTACCTTTAAAAATACCAAGTTTCGGCAAATAAATCGAAAATAAGCCTGGCGAATAGGAAAAAACACCTTAATTTTCTGGCGGACGCTATTTTCGGTCCCTCCAAAAAATGTCCTGGGTCGTCGTTGTCGCTTCAAGATCATCGTCTCGTCGTTTTAAGCTCGTCGTCGTTTTAAGATTGTCATCGTTTAAAGATCGTCGTTGTCGTTTTAAGATCGTCGTCGTTTTAAGATCGTCGTCATCGTTGTTTTTAAGATCGTCGTCCTCGTTGTTTTAAGATCGTCGTCGTTTTCAGATCGTGTGTTGGTCCTCGTCCCCACCACCACCCCACTTAGGTTTTACTTATACTTTTGAAACTTGAGCATTTTCATAGTGTTACGAATGCCATTTGACCTAGCAGCAATTCTAAGAACTACGAACTGCCACCTAGCGGAAGTTCCAACAACTAAGCTCATTTACACAATTTATGGTTTTTATGGACACTTGTGGACTGGGTGTGTGAAGGTAGACACAGCAGGATTTGGCTGCATTGTGGCAGCAAAAACAGACGAAATTAAGAACAAAATATTCTTTTTATCTCAGATTCTTTATTAGCACCCTCATTCCAAGCAGGAAAGATATAAAGTGTATAATGAAAAGTTAAAGATAATGTATCATACTACTTCATTGTTTACATCCAAACTTTGTACCGTACATGAATGTCACAAGTCATGTCATTTTGGACTTCTGGGACGTGCCAACCCACCAAATTTATTACTTTCGGAATCAAAAGAATTTCTGGAGGAGCATGCCACCAATAAATTATTCAAAAGACAAAGAGAGACTGGACACAAACAAACAAAATGTAAATAAACAATGACTTTCGTGGCCCCACAAAAATACAGGTGATACATTATCTTTAGGTAACAGCAGATATGGAGAGACAAAGTTGTGCAGCATCATGACGTCCCAGACGTCACTACTGAACTCCATGACGTGACTCGAAAAAAAATCCAGTTGCTTTAGCCATCACGACATCTGGAAACAATTTTACTTTTTTTCGTCCCACGTCAAGACATCACTAATGACGTGCAGGACATCATGACGCTAACACCGTCATGTGCTGCATTCTTTTGGAGTGATATCGTCTAATAGACAGTGGTTGGGTCAATAACTTGTATTGGTACGAATGATGCCAACAAAAGACTTAATAACGGAATCTCAAAGATACATGCCTACATATACATGCCTATATTATTAACAGCAAATGAAACAAACTGTAACATGTGAGAAAACTGTGCCGTACAATTCAAAGCAGATCATTTCAAAAACGTTTTTGAGAAAGAGAGGAAGGTTGTCTCTTGTAAACAATGAATGATGCGTCAAAAAATATATTCTATAGAATATGGTTTGTACAGATCCTTGAACAAATTCATTCAGCTGTGGGATAAGGGAGCAAACATGCAACAAACAGAACAACAACAAAACAGAATATGTACAGATTAAGGGCCTAATTCAGGAGGCTTTTCAGGTCCTCACACATGCCCTAAACCAACCTATCTGGGCACGGCAATTGTTTCAGGCTGAACACATTTCAAGAATTTCATTCAGTAATATTTTTACCCACACAGCTTTTTCCATTTGAGTGTTAAAGCCAAAGCTGCACTGTCGATTCTTTGAACAAGTTTTCTGAATATGCTGACTAGCTTTTGTTTTGTTTTTGTACCGGTAGATTATTGCCTGAAAGGCTTAGGCCCTGTATTGGCTTATTCAGAAAATCAGTGCGAGTTGGGCTTTAGATGAAAATGTGGGCCTACACACTGTGACCAGATGCCATGACCACAGTTCACACCAAAGATAACCACAGGTATACGTAGTTCATAACAACCTTTCCACAACCACTAGACAACGAAAATGTACAGTGCGTAGAAGGTCCTTAAATACATTTCCCACGTGAGGGTTTCTGGCACAGATTGGCTCACCATGGGCAACTCAGACACTGAAAACTGTGGGCAGTTGTGTGTAACACATAAGGAAACTAATTAAATGTATAGTAAATACACATTGACAGCCAATTTGTGTGCGTAAACTCATCTGGAGGAACGCCCTAAAGGTGCCCATCCACAGGAGAGTTTTCTCGCAGAAGTTGGCTCACAATGGGCAATTCACTATAGTTCATGTCCTCTCAGCTTAAGCTGAGACCAATGACACGAACGACTTGCAGTTGAGTTGCCCATTGAGAGCCAACTTGCGTGAGAAAAATCACCTGTGGATAGGCACCTTTAGGCTAGCAGTGGATAGGCACCTTTAGGCTAGCAGTGGATAGGCACCTTTAGGCTAGCAGTGCATACACAATTGCCAGTGACATATCAAATGTAAATCTGGACTTCATCCACTTTTACTGCGCCAGAACACAGATTTTCCACCCACTACCGGTACTCCTCATTCAAAATAAACACTACCGGTAATACATATCATGCAAACAAATTAACGAAAATCATAGATACATTATTTACAAAATAAACAGATGACACGTGAAATTTTCAATCAGCCAAATTATAAGATGACATATATTTTATGGTTTTACAGGGATCCGAAGTTTATTCTCTGAATGCAGGTTACCATAGTTCCTTATCACCTCATTGATTTGAGGAACCAATACTCTAGCAAACCAATTTATTTCAATTCTTTTTTCACTCAGCGTTTCTCAAAAACTCAGGTCATGACGCTGGTTTGAGGGTTGAACTTCAACAGTGCAGACACTTCAGAAATACAAACCAGTACCTCATATGGCACAATCAGAAATTGTTGTAACAATCTTTCTAATGAATGATTACATCAAAGTATTTTGGCAAATTTATAAAACTTGTGATCCATGCTCAGACAAGTGTTGACAATCTCACGTCTGATTTTTTCTCCTTAAGGCGGGGGGCTACCTATAGCTGAGCTCATTCCCTAGTGGCAATCCACGGAACTGGCCTTTGTGCGACGAGTCATTCACATTCAGATTAAATCCGCTCACCCTGGTATACTGTTTTCGAAAACCAATCTTCAGTGTACGTGCCGACCCTAAATCTTTTGTGTCCACTGCGGGTATTGTTCAGCTCTGTCACTGGTGCTTTGGTCACAAGTGGCCGAACAGAGTTTACTCAAATGGCGCGAATTATGCAAATCTACATAACAAAGAAGTAACTGGCGAGTGGTATGGAATTTTTCAAATTTGCAAAACAAGTTTTCTCATTTGTGGACGCATATATTTGAAAAATTTCTTTTGGATGTTATTGCCATATGTGCATTCTAGGGCAACACGATCGCCTTTTTTGAATAGTTGGTCGGGAATATGAAATATTTCAAAAACTGTAAATAGAGCCCTTTTTTGGCATTAATTAGTTTATACCAATTAAACGGAAAGTACTTTCGTAAAAAACGGATCGTTACGCCCTGCAGGCATCAGGCCTGTACCTTACAGACTATGTGGGAAACTGATGTGTCGCATCCCAAGTCTGCAAAATTGTTTGCGAACTCAAATTTTGACAACCTGTTATAACTTAATTAACTCCATCGTAATTAGTCAAAATGAACAATTCTTTCACAGAACGGGAGCCTAAAGGTTGTAGCTAAAACATTTCGTTAACATCAGTTTGTTACTTTTTGTCATGAATATGTTAGGACGCTTGTTTTCAAAGAGCGTCAATAAAGTCGGCGTAGGTAGCCCCCAGCCTTAACAAAAGGTACTGGGCCTTGACAAATTTCATGATGATAAACTAATAAATCTCAAGATTTTAATAAGTACAGTAATTCACTTTTACAATATACAGTGTAGAAAAATATTTCTCTCTTATATAATTATGCAATTTCAATAATTGGCAAGCAAAGTAATATTGAATCATGATATCAAGACATTTTGAAGTACATGTACAGCTTTGGTAAATCATCCATAAACCATTAGTAATCATTTGCAATAAAACAAACACATTACGGTACACCATTCAACAATGTTAGAAGATAGACTGAAAATTTTTCTCCTGATGATTGTGCTGTCAAAAAAACCCGTTGGTGACCAACGTACACCACATTCTGGTTCACACCGATGTGACATGACAAAAGTATTGTTGCGGCAAAAGTGCCAAAAGTGATGTTATATTGTGATATTGTACCGGATACATGGCACTTGTGTTTTAAGTACAGGACACTAGTGTGTGTTATGTTTGTGACATCATACACAGCATGTGACATCATTTTCTGATTTAATGCAAAATAAACATCATTGCTTTTTCAACACATGTAATTAAGGTCAACATAATCATTGCTTCTTTCACTAAATTATCACCTCCGTATCATTTGAATTTATCAATTCTATACGCAGTGATGGACACGTTGCTGCTTCTTTCCCTCAGTAGCTACTCAGACAAGTCGGAGGATGTAAATACCCGAATATGTTCAGTTCGAATAGGCATGACATTGCCGTGATGACGATATACATAAACATGAGGACACCGCCGTAGACTTTGGTTAACCTCCATCGGTTCAGATGCGTGGCCAGAAGAAGGAACACAACAGTTGACAATAGCGTCACAGAAGCATAGACAAGACCTAAAACAAGAAAAAGAGTCCATTGATGAATAAGGCTGACACTTGGAATAAGGAAACTCTACAAGGTTCACCAAGTCAATTACCGGTAACTCTGACATCCTGAACAAAATGTAGGTGTAGGCCTAATACAGTGCTCCCTTGCTATATTACGAATCCTTCGGGGTCCAAGGGTTCAGTTCGTACTAACGAGGAGTTCGTAATAGCGAGGATTCGTCCGCGGGGGCTGGAATTTTGGGAGCCAAGCATTAGGTTCGTAATATTCAGGAGTTTGTAAAATCAAGGTTCGTAAGAGCGAGGGAGGACTGTAACATCACCTCTGACAGTCAAGATCTGAATTCAGTATACAACTTAAAGGACTTGAACATGCAAACAGCTGTGTTGTTGAACTGCAGTACTCAACAGTTCAATACAGATTTTTCAAGAGCTATTAGCTATTCATCCTTTCATTCACCAATATGTCCACTAATACAGTTACTTCATTGATTGAACGTCACAAATTTTTAACATCTGTCAGTTATGACTCAAATAACAAAGGAACAAAGCTGTTGTGATATGCCTGTGTACTTCATTTAAGTGCATTGTACTACAAAACTTCTACTAAATCTTAACCCCTTCACTGCTAGTGATAATAAGCAAGAAGTCAATCTCCAGAATTCACGAATTTTCGACCCCAACCGGGGTCTTTTTCAAGTGGAACTTTACAATCTGGAACTCTAGAAAAGACTGAGATTGACTGGAGATTGACTTCTTGCTTATTATCATTTTGTGTGTCAATTTTGTGCTATTCTGTATCTTGGTTCTGGAGATTGACTTCTTGCTTATTATCATTTTGTGTGTCAATTTTGTGCTATTCTGTATCTTGCCTTCACTGCTAGTGGTGATTTCTGTGGAATCAACTAACCCGGCGCCAAAGCTACATACCTGCACTGTAAACCCTGACTGGAACCCCTGGCTGTGTGAGCGATGTCCTCAGCACCCACGGCAGACCAAGGCAAAGAAGAATGTCGAAAACGTTACTCCCAATGGCATTGGACACAGCCATGTCACCAAAACCTGTAGGAGATGTTACAAACATAAAATTTAGGAGTCAAATATACCATACATCAACAGAGGTTTTACTTTGAGTATTTATTTACTGCTTGCGGACTATGAGAAATGCATGCTCCCCATGAAAAGAATAATAATGCATGCTCCCAGTTCATTTGTCACAGAAAAAAGGTACTGATGAAGACGTCGTGAGAACAGAGAGAACACTTACCATCTTTTACAACAATAAGACTAGCGATTGCATCAGGAACGCTGACTCCTGCAGCCACAAGGGTCAAGGCCATCACAGTATCAGGGATATTTAATGTATAACCTGAAACATAGAGGACTTTAGGAGTATATCTGCTTAAACACAGGCAGAACTGGTTCATTTTCACAAGTTATTCTCCAGCTTTTTTGTACCAAGATACCAAATTTCAGTCCTGACTATAATGTATATTTAGATTGGCTGGGGATGGGGGTATTGGTGGTTCCCGATTGAAACTCGGTGACAACCAGGAACCTTTCGCAGGCCATGCCCAAATAATTGAGTCAGGAACTCCAGGTACCAGCACCCATAAATGTACATGTACATTAAAACTGTTAATTTCATTTCCTCCTTACCTATAATTGTTATCATCCAAACCATTACATAAGAATACCCGGATATCCATACTAATGACATAGTAAACGTCACAATATACCAACGTGACCATCGTGTCCGTCGGCAATCGGGAATTGTAAAAAACATGCAAATTGTCAATGGCAATGAGATTATCCACATGAATTTTTTATAGCACCCTTTAGGAACAGCGAATGGTGAGGCCGGCTCATCATCTTCCTCAGATTTTTTCACTGGAAAAAAGGAAAATATGTTTAATTTAATTGTATCAGGAGATGAACAGAAATGCATGGACTACACGGTGGAAGGCCAAGTCACTGATTGATCTCTACACGATACCGGGTACGGACTTGGCCTGTATTGCAATCACCATCTCAAACTCAAAAGGAGGAAACTCAAAAAAGCTTATCTTGTATTCTGCTTATCTCTCCACGTTCCATAAACATCATTTAACAGCAGTTCTGAATTGTTTATATGACACTTACATTTTTTGTGTCGCCCATTAATAGCCAACAGCAAAATTATCTTGCAATTATCTGAGTCTCAATTAATACTACCCAATATTGAGCACATAAAACCTTGTGCCAGATGCAAACATTTATGTCACCGACACTTACTGCATTGCCAGGGAACTGTGAGCATTAAACTGACATATTACAGCCATTATGGTGTAACAGACATATTAGGGCCGCTCATGCCATTATAGTGTCAGCAGTCAATGGAAGATACAAGTATTCCTCGTCATACCCCTGGTGTTGTTCTGCATTCACACTTTCCCAGGGTACAATCTGACGATACGAAAATATGCACAAAATACCAAAAACAAAACTACCCGGTACCCTCTATTCAGCAGAAGTTCTTTCAATGAATGCACCAGGGTTTCTGTAACTTTTCCAAGTTTTTTCTTTTTCTGTTTTTGATGATGTTGCAACTGGCAGTGACCGGGTTAAGTCAATAAGAGTTGACCCAACATCATGCCTCTATTATCTACAAACACGATATAGGCCTAATTCATATAAGTGATGTGAACTGCCAATGTTGTTGTTGCATAGGAAACATGTAAACTTTACTGAAACATAAATATCTGTAGAAGAGATCAAATCCAAGCTCATGCTTCATTCAGTAGAGCAGGAAATAAGAATACAATGCCCTAAAAAGAAGGAACAGTGATCAAGAAGTTGAAGAAGCAGTGACAAAGAAGGAGCAGTAATCAAGAAGAAGCAGCAACAAAGGATCAGTAATCAAGAAGGAGCAGCTTTCAGGAAGGAGCAGTAATCAAGGAGCAGCATTCAAGAAGCAGCAGCATTCAAGAAGAAGTATTCAAGAAGGATCAGTAATCAAGAAAGAGCAGTAACAAAGGAGCAGTAATTAAGAAGGAGCGGCATTCAAGAAGAAGCAGCATTCAAGAAGTATTCAAGAAGGTTTCAGGAAGGAGCAGTAATCAAGGAGCAGCATTCAAGAAGCAGCAGCATTCAAGAAGGAGCAGTAACTTTTGGATGGCACGATATTTGAGTGAAATTGACAAGCAAAAGGAGGTGCCGTGCCTGTCCATACAATCCCCAAATACCACAAACAAGAGATACGATGCACCCTTACTTTGATTGTCATAAACTTCCTCTGAAATAAGATGATAATCCTGAAACATGCCCCCATGCTTGTGTATAGCCCTCGGCCTCACATTAACCACTTCAACGCTGTGTCCAGGGCTGGGTTGCACAAAACTCATGTTAGTGCTAAACTTGGTGTTAGCGCTAACTTTATGTTAAGTGACGTAAAAAGACAAGGGATTTTGACGTCATCTAACATAAAGTTAGCGCTAACACCAAGTTAGCGCTATCGTGAGTTTTGTGCAACTGGCCCCTGGTGTACAACAACATGGCATCACAATGCAGAGTGCCCTGGCCTGGTAAACCGGAACAATGACACCAATGCTGTGAAAGTACCCGGAATTTGATGGAACTTTTGACAACCATTTTGAAGTTGGTTTAACATCAACAGAGCTAGTGGTAAGAATCACATGCACGAGAAACCAACCTGGAACAACTAACCTTCTACTTTAAAGTGGTCAGCATCTCCGTTCTGACACGGTGGCCTCATCTCCTCCAGCAGAGGTACACCAACACCGTTCGGTTCTTTTTCAGGGATATCTGTAAAAGAAGGAACTTTACTTTTGACAATCTTTAATCACTATCAAATTCCAGAGCAGACAGCAATTTTCTCGAGTTTTCTCACTTTCTTGAATAAGGTCCGTTCCTATTCAACCATCTAAAGAATGTTCCTTCGAATTTCTTCCAATAATTCATTTCTCCTGCTATCAGAAAATTTGACAGAAGATAACGTCTGCTCTTCAAACCTGGGGTCAGATTATTGACTCATCACTAGAGCCACTGCTTGGCCATTTTTGCTGAAACTCTGTGTCCAGTGGTAGTTTTTCACCAGTGATTCTCAGTTTTTTTCAACATGCCCTGTAGAGCCTACTTTGAGTAGCTCCTAATGACTACTCCGTAAATCGCTGTTTGCAAAGCCATTACTGGGATCAATTTCAGGAACTTGAGCAAATATGGAGTCCTTGCACGGCAGCCTGTACACACATTGTGCGCTGGTGAATGGATATGAAACATGGGTGGCCACAAAAAATGACGCTATGTCATCGAGTGCCAGGCCCCTGGAGAACTGTCAGATGGTGTCGTGATTGTTCAACCATAA
>NMRB01000011.1:268278-279194 GCA_002633025.1 Notospermus geniculatus | reverse complement strand
GGTATGCAGTAGAAGGGTTCATTGATGCATGATTGCTGGCCACAGTTCAGAGCACAGTAAGCCAAGACTGAGTCAGGGGAAGTTCCTCAGCTTACATGAATGAAAAACTCAATTCGAACTGGTACGGCCTTGCAGCTAGTTAAGCTGTACGCATCTGGTTTTTCAACTAAAACCCTTTCAATATTCCAAAATGCACTGCAAGGCTCAGTGCTTGAAGGGAGAGGAGAGCTCTCCATGACTCTCCTGAAATTGATAGATAAATAGATAGATAGACAGATAGATGGCTCACCTGCAGCGAGTTGTATTTACATAAAAGTAATAGTTTAACTCTCCCACTGACCTTGAGCAGCAGAACTAGGTGAGTCTTTTTAGCTCACCTGCTATTTTTCCCTTCAAGCACTGAAGGCTTTCTTTTGCAAATTTACCCAGTCCAGCTGCATTTCAACCAAGCCCTCTCAATAATTGAAAAGTGTAGACCTACCATTGTACATATTCATCATAAATGGATACTGTTAAGGCTGCGATGCTGATCAAATAAAATAAGGAATCCCTGAGAAGCGGCCACCAGTGAAGATACACCACCTGAAAAATAGAGTAGACAGAGTTTAAACTGGGCAGGTGAAGGTATGAGATCGAGAATTGAGTTGGTCTCCTGTCTTGCCAAGCAAAGCCGTGATCCCACTCAAAACAGTTTCAAGGTGGTGATCATAAAGCTACAACAGAGGGCAGCTCACCGCAACCAGGTCCTATACGATGGAGACCTTTTGAGTGGAAATTGATCAGGACCGGGATGTCACTTTCATTTCAATAGTTCGACCACTCCCGACACCTACTGAGGTTGTGGGCTATGGTCCCCATTCCCCAGACCAGTCCACTTATAAAACCTATGATCTACACAACACTAAGCAGCCATGAGGAGGTCAACGTCATTTTTCGATCATGACGGTTAGGCCATAGTCCATACATGTATAACCTTGCAATTCTCAGGAATTCACAAGGGGAGAGAGCTTCATGAACAATACATGACGTGTAACTTCATGATGGTCACATACAAATCAGATTATCCGACACGAGAGAATCGGGAATGGCTGAAGGTTGAATCATTATTATTGGCTAGAATATTAGCTAGCAAACTCTCCCTGTTTACACAACGAGACGATACTGCGATAATATTGACTATAAAACATGACTTCTCTATAGATTCTCACCATGACAATTCTAACAGAGTATGCAAAGTAATCGGTGTTCGTCAAAATAAAAGCTTCATGGTGATAACGGTGAGAGATAGGCAATTTCTATGCATACTGGTAATAACATCATTCACCATGTTCAATGTGTTCCCAAGATGGCCTCAAGCCACTCTTCACCCAGTGTTGTCATGGTTATTGAACATGTTGAAGAAAGAAAGTAGCATCTGACTGCTAGGATGGTCCGACGATTTTCATGAAAATTTGGTTTTGACAGCAGAAGAATCCAGAACTCAACTCACGAGTAATCCTTAGGTGGATCCTACATTTATTATTACATGTCCAGTTCTGTACCACAAATGTCCAGTTAATCATTTCTTTACCACTTCATTTCATTTTGACCATTTCGCCAGGATTTTATTTCATGCATAGCAGCATTTTGACCATTTCGTCTGGCAATTATCAGTAATCATTCAACGATAATGCCCGCATGTCGTCAAGGATATTTTCACAGGATCTACACGACGGTGTGTCAGACTGCATCGGAGCTAAAGGAAATTGCGAACTGGCATGGGGGCAAGCAATAATATGATCCACGTTGTACGTTGTTGACAAAGTGGTGTAATCATCATATCAATTTTCTATGTAGTCAGACAGCCAGCAATGACCACGAAGAAACAGAAGTCTGGACATATACTGTAGGGTTAATAAACCACTGATGCCGACAGGGTAACATACCATACCAACATGACCAAGGGCTGGCACCCAGGCCTATTGGGGGTTGCTTCCCCAGCTTGAACAATAAGCACACTGGAAACATTGGAACTTGTCACCCCTGAGATGAGGTGTTCACTACTGTCAGGTAGCCTATTGGATTTCGCCAAATCATGTAGACCCATGGACCGGATGTGCTGACCCCCGTCGTGAGGGGAGGGGGGGGGGGTTGGAGGGTTATGTGTCTCAGGGTCTGAAGGACATATTCTATAATGTCTCTTGAAAAACAATAAATCGCTTTTGGTTAAAAATTCACGTATGGAATTACCGGTATATATGAAAGGTGCCTGCCGTGACAGATGCCTCCATTATGAGTGTTGACCGAGGCCATCACTGAATGAATAAACAATGCCCCCAGGGACTTATGTTCTATGTCTACAGTAAATTGGAAAGAACACAAATGAGAACCAATATGTATTGTATTAGATCTATTCGACACTGCACCATGAACACATGCCTATACAGCATGCCCTAAAAAAAGTTGATAATTTTTACTTTTCTGGGAAAGGACATCTGGCCCTCGAACTAAGCACACGTGGGCCTGTACTTGCCAATATCAGGTGTGGAATATTGCCAGAATCAACCAGAATTGAGTTAACACCACCTCTGACTTTCACACAGAATATAAAAACAACAGGATCAGGAGTAAGAATGCTTCATTCATCTCAAACTCTGTGAACTCATTACCGCTGAAATTGAGTTTGATACCGCTGGGAATGACATGCTGAGAGTTTGCTATCAGAGCGTTCCATTATTTGGTAATCCACGTCCATTTTCTTTGCAATCTCATGAAATTAAAATGTCCCTATCAATTTGATGGTAGCTGGGTCTGGATCAAGGAATCTGCCATCACATTATTCAAAACATTTCTTCAGACAATATTTTCTGTAGTGTGCAGCAGACTACGGTACACTTTCAATGAAGTCTTTCTCCAATACTCAGAATAAACGGGAATATTACTTGAAGAAATGTTGTCCATATTCACATACATGACATATTAAAGGATATTCAATCAATTATTTTTGAACAACGAATTATTTTTGAACATGATAAAAGTGTTCAAGTCAAAGCTGCACTGGAGGTGGACCAACTGGTCGTATGAAACTGACAATGAATGAGTTAAAAGACCAGACAAAACTACAAGAATATTTTTCATATTGGAATACTGAATGGAGAAAACAATGGTCCCCTCCTGAGTCAATCAACAATCCATCTGATATTGCCAAATGTGGATTTTTCATTTGATGTTTGATAAGGCCTGGGAATTTCAAGTAGCCGGCTGTACAAAGGCGCAAAATTATCGGAATGAATTTAATCTGCATTCTAATGCAAAATACGAAAGGAATGGATCTCCTGAATTATGGTCCAATTTTTTACATTCTTTTACTTTTGCAGAGAAACTTGTTGGTTTTTACAGAAATCGTCAGTTTTTAAGAAGGAAAAGAAACATGCAGAAAATTGAACCCACAACTCCAAGAGGTGACAGGGATTCATAGTTACTGCAGCATCCTGACTATTATAACAGCACCAGTGTCTGTCATCGACTTTCATGGCGTTTTAGGAACATGACTGAAACTAAATATAGAGTACATGTACTTACCGTTCCAGCGAACAGCGCACAAACACTTATCACAAACATGATGTTGAAAATTGCTGAGCCAACCACTGCACTGAGGCCAATATCATCCTGGAAAAATAATTTTGGTCAAAATTGAAATGATGTCATTTAATTTTTGGAGTTCAAATTTGGTCTCTCTCATCTTATAAACATTTGCAAACATGTGACTTGCTATTAAAGTTTTGCCTTTTCACCGAAGGGCGGCTTTCCATTGGAGCATTTCCGTGTGCGGAAAGCATTGTTTTTTCCGCAGCTTTGGTCACGGCGTTGAAAAAACAACGCTTTTGAGCGTTTCCCCGCACGGAAACACTCCAATGGAAAGCCGCCCTAAGAGTTTCCCTGTCACTGCCAAAACATTTTGCATTTACAGGATTTCAGCATATTTCTGTCGCTCGCCCATTTGACCTTTTCAGTACCGTATCAACAGTCTGACTCTGAGATAATGATTAATTTTGAGATATTGATTAATACCAATTTGGTTCTGACCCGACCGACCAAATCAAGCATAAATTGGAAAGGAATGGAAGTTGGAGGCCATTAACTTGAAGCCAATTATCACAACAGCAATTATTTGTTGATTTGTCATGGAAATGTCAACGCGGGGGCAGTATGGCACACGGCGACTGCCCTCAGTGGTATGATACTAGGTCAGGGTGTTCCAGAAAAATGCCCGTTTTTTAACATCTTTGAACGAACGTTCGGGGCACATACGGTACATCTTGGGAGATTTTTTGGACACATCCATGCACTTTGGGTACAGCACTTCACAGAAACACAATTCACCTTAAAAAAAAAGTAGGGCATGGCCTTTCTATTACTTGAATTGGGGATTTTGCCATTTATTGAATTATATCATGAAAAAATGATTTATCATTGTTATCAATCTAAATATCTGTAACACAAAGTTATTGAGCTTCAATGAAGTGATGATCGTAATCACCAGCTGCGAATTCAAGTCACTGTACCGGTAACTTTGCTCAGTACGACAGCACTATGTTCAGACTTATTGTATACGTCTCACACCAACTGTGTCTGAATAAATTCTGATTTTATTCCCTTTGTTTATAACCTTGACCATTTTGTCCCATCAGAGTCACTGATACAAACCACAAAATCCCGTGGGAAAAATCCCTCCCAATGTTAATGACGACGATGGTTAGTTGACTGCCTAACTGCCACTTACATCATCAGGAAGCAGTGTTTCCGCCAGAGGGTACGCAGGGTATGCTGCGAGTACCCTCAAAGGAGCAGAAAAGGGCCATTTTCTTTAATTTCAATCATGGGGTTTTTTGCTGATTTTGAAGAACTGCATACCCTCAAAAATATTTCTGGCAGAAACCCTGGGAAGGAATTGAATGATACTGTTGCAAAGGATTGTTTTGTTGCGAGATGAAGGCTGCTGCATTCCAACTTCGTAGCAGTCAGTGACAGTATACCATTCCAACCATAACCTTGGACTATTGAACAACCGGGTAATTCAATAGAATAATTCATGTTATTTGGTAGTAGTAAACCATCATCAAATGATAATCATCCAAAATGTTTGGGGAATGATAATCAAGGACAGCTTTATTAGGATGAGCTTGTGATCACACAATGAAAATTGCTGGTCAGTGTTCTCAATCATGTCAATGTGGAAAGTATGATCCACAGCATGATGCGCTCCAAGTGATGCGCAACTGATGAGCCAATCAGAAGCTTCGTAACATTGACCACCTCAGCCACATTTCGCCAAGGCACATTCTGATTGGAACACACGCCATCCTTACCTTTGCAATGAAGACCCCTATCACAGCTGTCGCAAGTTCTGGTGCCGAGCTGCCTGCAGCCATAAATGTTGCTCCCGCCACATCAGACTGAAGGTTAAGTGCTGAAAGAAGTATTGAGAAAAATATAAATATACTTGTGGTGATAATCTCAATTGAGATAAAAATTAAGCTGCTTGTACAAAGTGACACTATAGTGTCGCTCAACTCTTTCACAGTCTACTACTCAGGATCACCATGACATTGTGATAACTGCAGCACTACTCAACGTCTTAACTGTTTCGATTTAAGATCCATCACACCGACTATGTATGGTCTAGAGATCGTGACTTCCAACTTCTACATGTATATTTTGTAATGTCTTTTTTGCTGTTATAACTGCCCACAAGCATTAACGGGATTGAAAGAAATGTGGATTGAATTTTTCATGGTACCGGTAGATTTTTCCAGCGGCTCTTGTTCAAATTTTCCTTGTATTATCAGTAGAGTGGAACTGATATCTAATATCTGACAGAAAAGAGTGAATAATGCCATTTATCAATGACCATGATTATTCAGCCTGGTCCCCATCACACGATTTAATACGGTAGGGTGGGTTCCTGTTGTTTCCATGGTTTCAGCAGTCAGTCTGCAACATCGAATGTTCCATGCGCGCTAGCCGCAAACACAGAGCAGGTACATAACTACGCTTGATTGGGGTAAATTGAATAATGTACCACACTGCAGACATGATTAATGGTGATGCAGGTCCCTGTCTGGATAAATGTGGGTCTACTGGCCACTTAAATATCAAATGATTCATTTATTTTCATCAACTTCAATTTGACAAAAATATTACCAAATCATGTTTTTTTAGAGATTATCTGCATAATTTTTGATGCAATCAGACAAAAGGCAGTATTTTGTATTGTATTTCATTTTTCCGTCAGGGCCGACGCTATAGCATTATTGGCCCTGGTAAGTAAGGAGGAGGCCATCACAAGCTACTCATGTTCCTCACTTGGATGGGGTATTTTACTTGCCCTTGCAAAGACACAAGATACAAGGCACCACGGCTTACTGTCCCATGCGACGGACGTGAAGAGCCGGGAATGAAATCCCATATGGCCCGGGCTGGATGCGAACCCGGGACATGCAGCTTCCTAAGGGGACGTGATAACCACGAGGCTATAAAGCTCCAGAAAAGGCAGTCATAAGGAAAAATGTCATCAAAATGATTGATTGGGGACAAGTTTATGGTGATAAGTTCAGAGAGATAAAGAGATTGTCAAGTGCTTTTTCTTGACTAAAAGGCTGAGAATACTCCAGGTGATAGTTACATGTAATGAGAGGTGTCCCATGCTGAGTAGTTCCACACATTATTATCAGATCAGACTCACATTCACAACAGGCACAGTGTGATGGGATATCGAGGACTGAAACATTTGTTACATGTACACCATACTTCGATTATCATGATAATGTACAATACATGACATCTATTCAGTTATTATGTCTTAGTGGTTTATGATTGTGCCATGCAGCGTAACAATGCGTTCCGGTTTTTTACACATACATGTACTGGTGGTACATGTACATACAAATGCAAGCTAGGGTGCTTTTGGCATTGAAGCATATATGCACTGGTACCATTGCCAAGGTACAAGATACAATGTAGGCCCAGTTGGTTGTCAAGGGATTGAAGTGAAATCACCTGCCAGAAGTATGCTTTAAGTGCCAGTTCACTTACATGTACCAGAACCGATACATTTACATTTACAAGATGAAATGGCCAGGGCCATTGTGCTCACCTCTGTGACAGAGTATGAAGTGTGAGTAGCCTGGTGATACACTGAATGGTGAAGGATTAGTGCAGAAACATCGTAACATTTACTACCGATGAGATATGGCCAAAGTAAATTTTTCAAGATGGCCGCCTGGCAGCCATGTTGAAGTCCAATCGAACCGAAATTTGGCATATAAGTAGACGGTACCAAGACGCATATTTAGGCACGGTTAAAGCATCCTAGCTCCAACTATTTATGAGGTGTGGGTCAAAGTCCATTTTTCAAGATGGCTCCCTGGCGGCCATATTTGACGTCGAAATTGACTGAAATTTACCATATATTTATACGGTACCTAGATACATATTTTGGCAACGCTAAAACATCCTACCTACTCCTATTTATAAAATGTAGGTCAAAGTCCATTTTTCAAGATGGCTTCCTGGTGGCCATATTTGAAGTCCGATCGGGTTGAAATTTGGTGCATTCGTGCAGGGTGCCTAGATATATCTTCACACCAAATCACAACACTCTATGTCAAATAGCAATGAAATGTGCCACCAAACAGTGAATTTTGAACTTTGACCTCTGTGACCTTGAAAAGTAGGTCAAATCAAAAACCCGGGATTTATGTGATGAAGTCTCATCAGAGGAACCCACCATAAAAGTTTCGTGGTTCTAGCTAACCGCGTTCAGGAGATACAGCCGAAAGAAGGTTTTCACAAAGCGCCCCCTACAGGCCAGAGTGTACAAGCAGCAGCGCTAAGTTTCGGTCCAGAGATAGTTTTTACCATAGGGTACCTGTACACCAAATTTCAAGTTTGTAACCCAAGCGGTTTAGAAACGTGCCACCCCTGTTAACGACGACGACGACGACGACGGACGACGGACGACACACCATGGGAGAAGCTCACCTCACAGAGGTGAGCTAAAAATGCTGTATCTTGTGCTCAAATCAACAAGGCAAAAATAAAAACACACCTAGATTCTGGTGTCTCTTTACCTATACTATGCTATGAACACACAATGTAGTGGAAAAACAAACTGATCTGAAAGTATTTTCTATGGATCATGTTGTCGACTGAGCAAGGTGAAACGGTATCATGCCAACTACCTGCTCAAAGAGTTACATGTAAGGGCCAAGGTATAAAAAAAAGCTGCAGGAAATTTCAAACATCATTTCCTTGTACCGTACATGTAGTTCCCTACATATTCCAGTTCTGTTACTTCGGCTGCAATAATAACTACTGGCACTAGTAGTCAAGCCAGTCATGAGTCATGCCAGAAATACTCACCATCACTAATTTTTTCCAATGAAGGAACAAAATAATCATCACAGGCAATGGCAAGAGCCAAGAACATGTATAATGTCACAACCACATGTAGCGTTATCCCGCCTTTTTTCCGCTGGTCCATGGTGAGAGGACCAGGTGGGAACTGCTCGATTGCGGGTGGGGTGCAGTTCGGAAGATTGTAGAGTAAATGCCTTGAATTGAAATGTAATTCTGAAAGTAAATGAAGGCAAAACTTTTAAAACATCTGATGACGGCTTCTTGGCATGAAGTTTGGTTTCAGTGATGGTGTTACTGTTACATCTATATATAAGTTTCAATGATCACCCTCAATTCTTTACTTGACCTGGTTCCTGTTTCCGAGGGTGCTTCATCAGTCCTTAGGTGACTGTGTTCAATATACTATAGTCATTTTTGGCAGTGGTCCACATACCTAGTGTAGTGTGGGAGAATCATGTGGTTGTCAACCAGGGACACGGATCCAGGATTTTGGGAAAGAGGGGCGCACCCTGCTAGATACATTGAAATCTGCAGTCAATTTCAATGATTTGCTCCAAATTTCACTGTCAATTTTAAATATTTGTTGGCCGAAAGGGGGGGGGCGTGCGCCGGGTGCACCCCCTTGGATCCGCGCCTGTCAACTGCAGGGATTGACATAAGCCAAGGCCATTTTCCAAAACACCCTTGCTGGCCCTCTAAACTGTCCAGGGCCATGGCTGGCTGACCCTTGGCCTATTGTGTGCCTTCATTTGATAAATGTGATAATAAACTGGGTCTAGCTGAAATTGACCATCCATGACCTTGGACAACAATCACTTTGGATTAGAATAGAGGGCCAGCAAGGGTGTTTTGGAAAATGGCCTTGGCTTATGTCAATCCCTGCAACTGTATAGTCGGTTCGGTACATAAAAACGAAACGACAAAAGAGTCGACAGTCAGCATAACAGTATGATGGAGAAATGGACTTACCACTGCTTCCGACATATGATATCCCTGCAGCTTTATCCCCCTCAAAGCCAAAGGTAGGCCCTGAAGATTGGGACAGGAATCCAACATCATCTGAATCTTGCTGGGATTGGGTGGGATCAGTGAAATATTTGAAAGCCAACAAACTACAAAATCCCACACCTAAGATGATCCCTTGGACTTTCCTAGTCCCCTCTCTTCTCAAACTAGGCATTGCTCCACACCATCATGCCCCACACATGGTAAATGACAGGTAAAAGTCCACAGCAGCAGCCACTAAATCAACCAGGAAGTGATTGTGATCAAGCACATGCTGTTCTGTTTATCAATCAAGAATATGTCAATTAATTTGGCGATTCCATTATGACCAGAGGGAATGGGGGAGATAGGTTGTGAACGTGGTTGTCAGGTCAGTCAAAAATACGGTACTAGTGGTACACATAGTCCTAGAATTCATGTTTCTGCCACTTAAATACCATATCTTTCATTGTTCATCCACCGGAAACAAATAAGATGTAAGATTGAAGGGGAAATTAATCGAACATTCCCCACAAATTTTGGATCAGTCCTTTTTAGTTCCAACAATTACTACCAGGTGTACTCATATGCGCAGTACAGATGCGCACTCGCCCTAGATACGAAAATAACAATATGGCGGACGAAGATGCAGGGAAATTTGCTTTTTGACATGTTTCTCAGTCATTGTGGGTTTTTTGCCACTCCAGCGATGATCCCTTCCAGTGGATCGCTGGCAAAGTTTGGCATGCTTGGTTGCCGAATCTAGGACAGACATCCAGGCCAAAAGGTACACTGACATCTGATTCTGACAACATGGTCGATCGACGATGGATGACCTGTCCCTGATGATGATGATGACCACCCATGGCCATGCACCATCATGACCACTGCACTGTGCATGCACTGCATGACTGAGTGCATGTGGAGTGTGAGTCTCATGCATGCATGCACTGCACTGACATGCTGATGCAGACCCACCAGATCACTTTGCAGTGATGAAGTGTGGTTGTACAATTACGGGTACATAGCCTACGCCTACGGCTTAACTGCGCAAAACCCCCACCCCACCACCACAGCAGGGTCAGTGTTAGGGCTATTCATTGTATTGTTAGGGACAAGGGTCAGGAACAACAATATACTAGGAGGGCTATTGTTAGGGTAAGGAACAGTGTTGGTGGTGGGGGATAATGCAAAAATGCCGGCCTACTGCTGCTCGGTGGTCATGGTGGTAGTGGTCAGGTGGTAGGCCCTATATAGGCCTAGGCCTAGGAGGCAATGTATTATGATATTCATGGTCTCTATTTCAGACAAAATGGAAAAATTGAAGCATCCCCAGTTGTTTCCTTGTGCATCAAGCGTCCAGATTCCACATGTCGGTGCAGATGAACGGAACTACCATGACACCTCGGTCCTTCCTGAAATCATACGTTTGAAGGGGAACAGATTTCCTGCTGAGGCGGCAGATGACTACATGAAGAAGATGAGTGAAAGTTTAGTCTTCGACGAAGATGTTGTCCGTGATCGTTGTTTTC
>NMRB01000011.1:252360-266059 GCA_002633025.1 Notospermus geniculatus | reverse complement strand
ACCACAAACAAACAATGGATTAAAAGCATGGCTGTTATGGCAAAGAGCGTTTTGTGAATGGAATAAGACAAGGTTCAAAATCCACTGGTTGTCTAGTTGTTGGCCTAACACCTGCAAAATTTCTTTCCCATTTAACCTTGCATAGTTAATCTTAGGCTTCAATAATCAGGCTATATTAAAAATAATCAATATTTTTACTTAGTTACCGGTAAGTAGATTTCAAATGAAATAGAAAAAGGCACCTGCAGCAAGGGCGGATCCAGGATTTTGGAATAAGGGGGGCGGACACCGTCAGCCGCAGGCTGACGGAGTTGTAATTAAGGCGTGAAGCCACGACGGGGGGTTGGGGGCCTCCCCCCAGAAAATTTTGAATTCTAGATGCACTTAGATACGATTTCCAAGCATCTGGGGGCATGATTTCCTCATCTATTTGGTCATTTTTCCGGAGTTATTGACCCATTTTTTGTTGGTCTTCCAAAAATACGGGCGGGGGGGCCACGGCCCCCCTCTGGATCCACGCCTGTGCAGTGGTAAATTACTGACCACTGACATACATGGGCGGCAAAGTTTGGGGTTTCCTTTTGATTATGCAATGTTTCTTTTTCATCATGAAATCGTGTGAATTCCAAGATAAATACTAATAGAAACCTGGAATGTTTTTAGGTGCAATCAACAAGACCGCCCATTCCATCCAGGTCAAACCCCGTCAGTCATCTCCTCCACCCACCCTCAGGGACCAAATGAATGAAAAAATTGGTGACAAGATGTATGATACGGACAATCTCTTTCAACAGGAGAGACTAACGGGTAAGAGTTGTATCCTTACTCTCAGCTAGAAGAATTTATAAATTACACCTCCAGCTATCAAAAGCCATCACTCTGCCAAGATGGCTGCAATGGCAGCCATTTTGAATTTTTTCCGGACAGTAACTGATCAACTGCTGGAGGAATTGGTCTGAAATTTCCATTGTAGGACTTCAGTGGACAGAAGAAGGCATCGCACCACCACTAAGAGTAAGACGGCTGCTGGTAGCCATTTTGCATTTCATCTTCAGACGATAACTGACCCACGGGTTTGGAGCTATTTCTAAAGTTCTTTGTGATTTCTCTTGAAAGGTAAAAATCAGATTCACACCCTTGATGGTCCAGAGGGCATTATTCTGATGGAGACCAACAACAAATACAAGAAACACCTCCAGGACCTGTTCCCTCAGGAGCCAGAGGGGTGGTACACCCAGGATGAGGGGGAGAAGAAAATCGACACCAAGAAAGTGACCAAGAAAAAAGGAAAACGCATCGAGAAAGGGCTTCATCGTTGGCAAATGCTACCCGAGTTGATTGATGTAAGGGTCCAAAATTAGTATCAGTAGCCCTGTCGTAGGCAATGAAGCAGATGTTGAACTTCTCACTAAATTTTAACCTTTATAGATGGTCTAGTGGGCCTAACTCATACAGGAATCTTCTCTGCGAACAAAGTTGTGATATTGGTTTTTCAGGAGAGTGCCGATGTTTTGTACAAACTTGGTCCTGGGAACGAGATTGATTATCAGAAAGCATCTGATGCGTCGACGAGGAAGAAAGCAAGAAGTAATTTATCATTGGTTAAAATCAGTAAGTATCTTCAAAGTTATCGTTCCCGATTTCAACTTAGTTGGCAAATTTGTCGCACGAAGCATTAGGAAAGAGACAATTCCACACAAGGGGTTGTCACCATTATTATGTTAATCCCTTTCGTTCTGCATCAAATCACATCATCTAAATTTGTGTGAAACAAATCTGTGATCATTTTGAGATCTTCCGGAAATTGACATCACTGATGGACTGATGCATTCTCAATTCAATTAATCAGATTTTCTTTTGTAATTGAATCAACAAATTATACAAAATGTGCATTACTGATAATGATAAACTGTTATGAGAGTATACAGAGGATTACATTAAATCGAGATTTTATTCTAATTGCATTAACAAATGCCAAATGAAAATGCATGTGCTGAATATACAATGAAGAAAAATCTGAATTTCACAACATGGAGTTACCAGCTGTCATTGCCATTGTCTGGCTTTAAATGATTATGAGTACTTCAAAAGCTATTGATGGTGACACTGTCTGTGGTGTGGGTGTTTTACTGTCTGCAGATAAAAATGTCGTTAAAATGTTGTGTTTTAGATTCAGTTGGATTTGATAAAATGCAGTGATATTAGGGCTCTTGAAAACGTTGGGATGCTCTGGGCCCGTGGGCTTTATTCCTCCACATGGGAGTTTTCTCATGTGAGTTCACTCTTGGTGGACAATTCACTGTTTTTGGTTTAAAATAATAATGATATGAAGTTATAGCACTTTACTGTAAAATCTCATCAAAATGATTTCTCTCCTCTAGTCGATGACTGGCGAGGAAAATGGTTCCTAAACCAACGATTTGCTGATGCGACCACGGACGATCTCATACGCGACATGGCAGACATCCATTCTCACATCAGACTCAAGGCCATCATGACAGTTGCCCGGGCGGCAGATTATCGCCCGCCTCCAGAGATGGGCATCAACTTGGATAAGACGGATGAGATTGACTTTACTGAGCAGTTGCCTGAGCGGTTGGTGCAGGCGATACAATGCCTCCTAGAGGATGATCACGAGAGGGTCCGATTGGCTGCTGCTATCACACTGTTTACAGTCAAGAAACCCCACCCAAAGGTAACATTTTCCTAGAATAGAAGGTCACCCAGTCCCTTCAATAGACGCGTAGATTTACACTGCAATAAAGTCAGTAATTTTTGCCTTGGTGAGTCCATATACCGAGGTCACTTCAGATAAAGTTAGCTCCACCATTTTCAGGCAGAAGATTTATTGCGTACAGCACTACGAAGTAACAGTATTGTTGACCGCTGGGCGGCAGCACAGTGTCTTGCTCATTGTGGCGTGTGTGACTCGGAGGTGGCTGGCGAGCTTGTCAATCAATTGATGACATCAGAGGATGCCATCAGACATGAACAGGCGACACATCTACTGGCATTGCTCAGTCAAGACATTGCTAATTCAGTAAGTTTAACTAGGTCAGATTGCACTGAACTATCCTGGCACAATCCTCATGAAAACTTGAAAAAGTATTAGCTTTGTAGTTTGGTGGCAGTGAGGTCCAATCATATGCATGGTCCTGACCACTTATAACAAACCACCTGCCTCTCTATTTGTACTATAAATGCATACAAACACTAACTGCGAGGAATTTTACCTAAAAAACTTGCGTTGCTTGACTGAACCCATTTTTCAATCAGCTATATTAAAAAAATTTTGTCTGAAAATTTTTCAGCAACTTGTGTATTCGATGTTGGCTGAACAGTTGAATAGCAGTAGCTGGCGCCATAAAGTGATCGCATGCAAGGCAATCCCAGTTCTGAATGGTTCTATAAATAAAGTAAGTCCACCCAGGCAGGTATATCAACAGTAATGCAGGACCCTCCTTCAAAAGTAAATTTGTTTAGCTTTTTCCATCAGTGACTTTGACATTGTCCCTAGTCTATTCTTTCTTCATGAGCTCACACTTAAAAACTGCCCACACAAATATTTTCCAGGATATAGCCCATAAGCTTGCTGAAGTAATGTGGTATGACTGGCACACCGAGGTGAAAAAAGCCGCTGCGCAGTGTCTCGGCAAGACGGGACATGGGAAGGAGGTCCATGACGACCTCATGGAGCGTATCTTGAAAGGTGGAGAAAGGGTCCGTGCTGATGCCATCAGTCGACTTGGGCATCTAGGTACATATGCGCTAAAAATATGTGACCCTCCACAGCAAACCAGTCGTATGCCGCTCAGAAGGTTAGCCGCAACGAACTAAGATGACACCAGAAGAGAATGGAAGAAATATATTATTTCAGATTTCATAACAGACAGATAATATTGAAACTGGCAAACATTTGGTCTCAACCTGCCAAGCTAAGAGTGACATGTGACTGGTTTTGCTGTGGAGGGTCACATATGACAAATTGTAAACCTTTCACCGCCACTGGCAGTTTCGTTTGAAATGGACAATATTGAATTGACAACCCAGCGCCAAGTACGGTGCCATTTCTACCTCTAAAGACAACATTGGTGAGTTTTGATGTTTAGCAGGAGGAAACCAGAGTGCTCAGAGAATACTTGCACTGTATCAAAGAGTGTTAAAAAAATGTGCTTTTCATTCGCAGGCATTATGACAGCCAAACTCTTGCCAATCTTTTTGAAGTGTTTTGAGGACAGCTACGTGTCCGTACGGGAGGAATGTTGTGTCACCTGTACCAATCTGAACATCAAGGATGATTCTGTCCTCTCAAAATTGGTCAATCTTGCCAGCTTTGACCCGATCTGGAAGGTGAAGGCTTTGGCGATACAGGGTATGTATAGGTAGCAAGTTTGTCAGGGGTGATATGTGGATGATGTTGAATCGAGAACTGAACACCAAATACGGCATTATCAGTTATGTCGACAGTATTGGGTGAATGAAGGAGGAAACCAGAGTGCCAGGAGAAAATCTGAGCAGTCAAGAGAGTTGCCCTCGCTATCCCACGAAGAACCGATATCACTGGGATTGAACCCAGAACCTCAGAGGTGACAGGCATGGAAGGTTCCGTTGTGCTGCTGTGACAGGCCTATGGATTGATGATGTAGGCCAAGGCTTAGACTTGACCCTGTTTCCATTGAAAGCAGTCTTCCGGTATCAAAATATGGAACAGTAATCTGAAATGACTACTTATTTTGAATGCACTCTTTTCATTCCATTTTCAGCTCTCGGTAAGATAGGTGTTCTAAACGATGAAATCAGAGAGTGTTTGCTCTGGTCGTTGCGGTATGAAACAGAGGCTGCGGTGCGGGCGGAGGCATGTCATGCCATCACGGCTCTAGAGATGAGGGAGGAGGAGACGGCCGAGATTCTCCAGGAGAGATACCTGGTGGAGTGCAGTCAGCTTGTCAGGGAGTAAGTTGCGTTGATGTTTACTCTAGCAAAACTTTTCCTGAGCAGACGACAAGTATTGTTGAATTTTTTCTTCAATTCTTTGACATCAGGATATAAATTTTGGATAAAAGATATTCATATCTATCAACTGAACAAATTCTGTTCAAAATTTTCCATTGATTTAGGTAAAATTCCAAACCGAGGTATAAAAGTAGTTACACATCTTGTATCTTTTGTAGTGAGATAATTGAAGCGTTAAAGATGTTTGATATCAGCCCCACTGAGGACATGGACACCGTGGCCCAGATCAAGGACGAGGTTCGCAAGCTCTGCACCCGCAACAACATCTGTGCACAGATTACTGTCAATGAAATGAATGAAGAACANCACCCTTTTGCTTTATTACTAGTTATACATTCTTGGTACTTATATATTCTTGTGAAAATCAATCAGGTAATTCACTGAAATTACAACTTCTAAAACTAACTTTGAACCTTGATTTGCCTATGAAATGTAAAGAGAGAAACACACGTCACAACTCGCCCCCGGCGTATCACCGTTACAAGCAGTCCAGTCACAACACGGACTCCTTCCTCCAGCGTCCTGGAACCAAGGGGGATTGATCTAATAGGTGAGAGGTCGTCGGGCCACGCTTGCGGTCTTTGGTTCACGGACATTTCAAGATGTAGAGAAGCTAAAAATGACACAACTGACCTTCTGCAGTTCTGAGCTTAAACACGTTAAAGAGATGCACATATATTTATAACTCGGTAAAAGTTCAACCCTCAAAAAGTTGATTACATTACAAAGTGTAACTAAAGCCCCTTTCACACCGGGCCTATGTAGAGTTTCGTAGAACTTAAAGTGCCCTGCGCTGTGCCTACGCTGGCCTACGTGGCAATACGCCGAGGGACGCAAAGGGGTTTGCGTGATGGATGCAAAGAAAATTAAACATGTTTAACACCTTGTATGCCAACGGCATTTTTTGGGTTTTCCCCCCAGTGTGCCAACGATTTCAGGGAATTTCACCATCCTTCACCCTGCTGCATTACATAGTACATGTAACGAATCACCTTTTGCTATATACCAAATGAAAGAAGAGAAGACAAGCTTTCCAATGATACTATTTATTCAAATGCTGCGTTCACACCTATTGCGAATCGAAATCGGTTTCCGTAAATCGAAATACGGAAATCGATTTGGTTACGCCGGCTCGGGTCACATTACAACAACCGATTTCGATTCGAAACAAAACGCGTCACACTCAACCCGAAATAAACTACGTCATGACGTTAGGCCCACATTGAACATGTTGAATGTATACTGTGCAGTGCATAACTATTTGGATTTGGCTAATGCGAATCGAAACCGATTCAAATACCGGTTTGGTTAAATCGGTATAAAAGTTATCTATTTCGAATTGAGTGTGATGCGTTATATCGGAATTGGCCTTTATTGCGAATTCGATTCGATATAAAACCCTAGTGTGAACACGGCATATGTTCAATAAAAGGTAGGGGAGTGAAAACAAGTCGAGAAGAACATGAATTTTACTGTTTTTTGCGGAAACTGCGCAAAAAGTGGAGAAAAATGCAACTTCCTGCGCACCATAACAGTAAAATGGGTAGTAAGCACGTGGACTCGCTGATCTGTAGCACGCCAACCCGTGGTGACTCGAACGAACTATTAGGCACCCGGAAGCACAACGATGCCACCTATCGTCTGGTGAAAGAAAGTGGGTTTGACGAAAATTCGCGTCTTTGGCATACAACGGTTGGCAGCGTTTGACGCAGATTCTCGTCTTTGGCATACAACGTGTTAATTGTTTCGTGTACTTTCGGCGTAGAGCACTGAACGCAGAAAGTACATAGTTTTTACGCTACGCCCTTCATATGTAACAGTACACTATGCCAGCCTCAAAGGATTTTTCGTCTAACTGTTGTAGACTATTGCATAGGCAATAGTAGCGTAGTGTTGCGTAGACTTGTGTAAAAACTGCGTACTTTCTGCGTCCAGTGCTCTATACCGAAAGTACGTGAAAAAATTAAACGTAATTCATTTTTTGCGTCCATCTCGTGTACCCCTTTGCATCCCACGGCGTATTGCTACGTCAGGCCAGCACAGGGCAGTGTAAGCTCAGCGTAGTTGGTACGCTGCACTACGCAACTCTACGTAGGCCCGGTGTGAAAGGGGCTTTAAGGCTACCATCTCGCTGAAATATGAAGCATCCCTGTTAGTTCCTGTTTTGCCAACAGCTGTGATGATCCTTACGCATGTGGCACTACTTAACTCTGACAGAGCCAAAATTATTTCTAAACTTGCCCTCTGCCTTGTCTAGGCCATGAACCAGAGACAACATAAAAGGCCTTGCATCACAGATCTGTCATGAGCACAGTCACGCCTTCTCTCTTTATGCTTGTGCTTTGGTCTGATGTTGTACAAAAACTGGTACACCTATTTTGTCTATTTATTCTTTAGGCAACCTGGGCTCCAGGTGACTCGAGCTTCAGATGGCTACACTTCCAAACAAACCAACTGTAAATCTGTAGATCGTTTTAATCATATTTCGAATTTGACCCCAGAAAATTGCTCGGCAACTTCTGAATTTGAATTGAAATTGAAATGATCATTCCCTGCAATTGACCTGCTGCTGATATTTGAGCCTTAATGGATGTAGAAAGTTTTCTGTATGAGCTCTAGTCATTAGGCAGTGTCTTCATGTTGTGTGTGTGTCGGATGCTCCCTCTATAAGAGATTCTAGAATGTACCCTGGTATATCATAATTCTGCCAACTGTCTCCCACCTGTGGCACTCTCTGGTGGTGTTCTTGAATTCCACAATAAGGCATGTAAGGTGCACGTACTTATGGTTTTGGTGCCCATGACAGTCATTATCATTTTCTACATGAAGATCTGGTGTTTTAAGATCTGCAGTTTACAGATTTACAGATCCATGGTGACTGGATTTTCATAGTTCGAAATTTTCTCTTTAAATAAGAGCATAGCATGAGATTTAAGATAAATTGGTCTTCCCTTTATATCCCCCCCCCCCACAATTATTTGGAAAGATTAGACTTCAATGACTTTTTCAGTCTATCTGTACAAAGTTGAATGTAAATACCAGTAACTGTAAATGCTGTAATGTAAATGCTGTAATATTCCTGTAAAGTTAGCATAAAACTTACTCCCGAATTTGTGATTTCCTAAAAAAGACAACACTTTCCTGATTCTGAGTGCTTTACTGAAACTTTTACAATACGTCGGGGTTCTCCACTAGTGTATCAGAACGGGCGCAGCGCCCGTTCTAAAACACAGGATTGATCTCAGCGCCCGGTCTAAAAATCTGCTGTCCGGTCAAAAAAATTGCCGCCCGGTCAAAATTATTCACTTTGCATAATACTGATGTTTTGCAAGCACCGACAGGAGCTAGATTTGTGTTCCGAAATGCTGGGAAATCCCATTTCAGGGCTTCTAGATTTTGAATTTTTTCTGGGCGAGGCCCCCAGACCCCCCGCTGAGGACGTGTGTGCGGCAGTGGCTTCCGATATCAGTAACCGTGTGATGTCACCAGCGCCCGGTCTGTTTCAAACCCTGTGGAGAACTCTGTGTAGCCTTGATTATGAAACTATGAAAAGTCCTGGAAGTCAAAAATCTTGAGAGCAAATGCATGCTCTGTCCACAGTGGCTGAGTTCAGTACTTGCTTCCTAGACATAAAGAATCAGATGATAATTATGAAGTCATGTGCAAATTTTAACACTCTTTTGTTCACCTTTCTGCAAACTTGCTCTTTCGACCTGTTTCCCATTCTTTCAAATCCCACACTTGCATTCTTTCCACCATGCGTCTGTCTCCTGTCTCCTTGAATATTTTTGCTTTGGATAAAGACATGGGGTCATATGAATAAATACGAGCAAATGCTTTTACTTCAGATTTGTACAGCATTGCCTAGTGCATTTGTATTGCAAAATTCAAGTAAAATCATTTGCTACTCTTTAATCATATGACCCATGATGTCATGCTTTTGCTTTTTTTGGTCCGCAAAGCCAGAAGCAGGCAACAATATGAAACATATACTGAAAAAATGAGGAACTGGCGTGGCGTTTATCCCGACAGGTCGGCGCTGTGACCGAAACGACATCGTGTACGTCGTTTTGAGTGTTGACGTTGCGGCATGAAAAATGAGCTGTACATGTTTCTACAGGAATAATGAGATAAAGACATTGTAATTATCGCCATCCTATCTCTTCATTTTAAGTAAAAAAGCACCGAAAAATGCAGAAATTTTCATCTGCTACAAGATGATGTAAATTTTAATTCCAGGCGACCGAAACAAAAGGGTTGACTTCACATCAGAAATAAATGGAAATAATGTTAGAAACAAGAAACTTCGGCCGCACCGGTCGCAGCGCCACGTCGTGACGTTAGTTCCTCTGGGTCCCCATTGGGCGATTAGTGATACTGAATGTTTTTGCATTAAAAGTGAGGAGCAGGGGCACTAACTGGAAGGTGGTAACTTCTGCATGTGTGAGCAGACCAGTTTCAAATGGGTGGTACTGGTCAAATGCCAGGTAAAGCTGACTGCAGTCTCCTACCAAAGCAAGATACCACTGTACACTCCCTTCTCTACCTACCAGTGTTGTCAGTCAACATTTCAACGTGGGAGATATGGCCTCCAGAGGACTAGGGGCCTAGACCGCTCCTTTGTGACCTTGATTGTGAAGAAGATGAAGGAATCAATTTGAGTTCAAAAATTGAATTCTGGATCTCATCAAGCTGATAAAACTCTCAAAAACACTTCATTCAAGATACTGAGTTTCTCAAAACGTGATGTGACTTTCGATAGCAGTAGACCGTTCTCAAATTGACATAAAGGACAAAGATCTGCGCACTTCTGCCGAAATCTCAACCATAACCTCAATCTGAAGCTGAATGATGTGATGCAGACAATCGGATGAGAGTGACTTTGATGACGTTGTGCCAGGGTCAGCCATTGCTAAATCAAGGATTGCGTTACGTCACCCGGTTTCAGATCAAGGTTCTGGTTGGGATCTCGGCGGAAGTGCGCAGATCTTTGTCGTTTACGTCGATTTGAGATTGGTCTATTGCTACATGTACATGTACCAAAAGTCACATCACGTTTTGAGAAACTGAGTATCTTGAATATGAAGTGTTTTTGAGTTTCGCGCAAGTGTGCGAATTTGAGAATCGTCTATTAGAAGATTCAGTCCAACCAGGAACCTTCCACATGTTACACTCTTTGTAAAGTGCCGCCTCTCTGCCATATCTTCCACGTATTCTTCCCCCTCCATGTTCTGGTCACAGCTTGCATTGTCTCATTTCTCAGCATGTTCTTCATTTTGTCCTCAGAGCGATTCAAACTACTTGTTCCAGCCACTGGATTCAGTAGTGCATGGCTATAGTGTCAGTAAGTCCCTTTTCTCTAGTCATGCATGTTTCATTCTAGATTTGGCCCATCAACCTGTGCGCCATCTGTTGGCAAAAAGAATCAGTTGTATTGTGATTCGTCTCACAGAGAATGCTGCTATCACAAAGCCATGAGGAGAGAGATCTTCGGTCCCCTCAAATGGTAAAAGCCACTTGTGATTAGTGGGAAGTTGTCAGTTAACAGAGAGGTTGCGCAGCGGCCCGACTCCCACTTCAACTACGAGAATGAATTGCAGTCCGCTATGGACATCCTTGATAAAAACGATTTGATAGAAGTTTCCAGCCGTGCATATTGCCAACAGATGGCAGCAAAGTTCTAGCGGACCAATGTACAGAAAAATCTACGTGATCGCTGCTCGATCAATAATGACTGGGTCCGCTATATGCATTGAATTGTGCGGTAGTGACATCTATTGGTCAACTCGCTGATAACTCCTATTCGTCAAACACCATAAATTGAAGGCAGAAAAATATGGCCTTGGAAATCGAAAGTGCGGATAAATAATGAATATTGAAGTCATAATCCTAATCGTTACGACTTGAAACACGACTATAATATTTGCGATTTACGTGCACTTCCGATTACGAGTCAAAATTATTCTGCCACAAAGTTATGGCATTTTACGATTTGCAAATGTCTATCAAATCGTTTTTATCAAGGACGTCTACAGCGGACTGCAATTCATTCTCGTAGTTGAAGCCGGGGTCGGAATCAGAAAGCTGCGCAACCTCTCTAATAGCTCTATCGTGTACCATCTGGGAAGTTGTCAGTTGATTGATGTAATAGCTCTATCTTGTACCATCAAGTGCTTCAATCAAACATCCTCCCACTAACCAGAGATACTGCCATTTACCATTTGAGGCATGGCAGGATTTGAATGATCGGTGGATGACATATCATATCCTGCAGATACTCTGATGAAAAGTTGGCCTGTTTCTAGTTCTAGAATTGAAAAGTTGGCCTCTTTCTAGTTCTAGAATTGAAAAGTTGGCCTGTTTTTAGTTCTAGAATGAAGCATGCATGACCAATGGCTGTATATGTGTAAAAATCAACAAGGCAAATCATTTATTTCATCTGTCTTATCTTCGATAATTTACATTCTAGTATACAGGTTATAGAGTAGTTGTACTCCCAAGTAAGTTCATGATGTCCGTATTCAAAATAGAACTACTAGTAGTTATAAAAACTGGGCGTGATTATCACTGAATTTTACACTAAGGTGCGGGATAGCTGCTTTGCCTACTCATTATCATATTTAATCACAATTAGCACATACGTGTTGGCAGCATCTTCCTGTAACTTCATCCTGAGAACATCAGGGGTTCTTAGCGCTCGCTTACTTTGTCACCGCACACAACCCGTGAGATCATTGGCTACATTTCCTGGAGTAGGAGGCACCGAAAGAAAGGCTCCCAATCAGCGAAAGCCATTCTGAGTCGCCTTAAGATGACAGGCATTATACGTAGATTGTATCGTAGTATCACGCACAACACAGTGCTGAACTAGCACAACTTCCCCAACTCAACCTAACAAGAGATTCGTCACACGTATAATGGCCTATGTAATACATATGGTGTTTCGCAGCCAAGCTACTGACATGGATATTCCAACGATATTTCAACCTAAGTTGAGTTCAGCCTAGCCTACATGCATCGCACAGAATGTACCGGTATATCATTTTCTGCCACGTCATGAAACAGAATAACACCGCTGGAGTTAATTTCATGTTGACTTGCTAAGTCAGCTTTGTTCAAATCTGTGTACATGTAGTTGATGTGTATCAGTTACCCGCCAACTTGCAATGGGGCAGTGGGGTGATGAACGTTTGCCTTAAGGGCATCGATACTCCACCGATTCCAGCGAATGACCTCAGGGGGGTGCGGTGACGAAGGGAGCGAGCAATAAGAACCCATGATGTTCGCAAGATGTATAACCTGAGCCACGGACTTACAGTCGTCTCCTAACCTAGTTCATATTCCTTGTCAGCTAAAGTCAAACGGGTTTGGTCTGTGGAAGAGAGGCTCCGATCAGGAGGTGACTAGATTTCTTTGATGCACAGTCTCGACGGGTGGTGGTGGAAAAAATAATGGGCGGGTATCAAAATTTTGTGACTTGGGTAGTGATAGTTTGAGTGAGCCAGGGAGTATTGATGTACCGGTAATCTACGCCGACCGCACAGAAAGTCGTCTGATAGCGCTTCCAGCGCCGCCTATCGACGATTTAGTTAATGGGAAAATGTGTTACAACTACCTGCCGATAGGCGCTGGTAGCACTTTTCGGACTTTCTGTGTGGTCAGCCCTGGGCCGACAGCATGGAAAGTCCGATAGTGCTACCTGCGCTTATCAGCAGTTAGGCCTAGTTATAACACATTTTCCCATTAATTAAACCGCCGATAGGCCCCGAAAGCATTATCGGACTTTCTGTGCTAAGCACTTTCCCTCTTGTTCATCCATGTGAAGGCTTCCTTACGCTTGTCTTCGCATGTTATTTTGTTTTGGTACCTGGGAACTTTATGGGGCGCGCTGTAGAATTCTTATCCACTGGTTTTGGACTAGGACATTGGTATTTCTAAATCTAAGGTCAATCAACTCTACTTGTTCTTATTTCAAGAGGAATCATGTCCATTTCATCCCGTTACATTTCCTAAGTCAAGTGTGTTTGGTCGTTCCTAAGTTTGTCTTGAAAATCTATCACCTTTGTTGTCTTGCCTTCTTTTAGAATTTTCTTTGCTGCCATGTAGAATATCAGGGTTAGTGATAAAACCCGGAATGAAATGAAACGAAATGAAATCATCGAAATGGGCATAATTTGCATCAATTTTATTTGCATCTTGTTACATGTATAATACCGATATTTACAGTGTAGCCAAGAATTATTTGTACACTTTGAAAAAGGGCTGTGGATGTTATAATTTTTGATAAATCCTTTCAAAACTTGTATATAACATGCGTAAGCATGCCCACTATGAACTGAACAAGAAATTTTGAGATTCCATTTTACGCCCTGAGTATATGATGTAACAATGTGATTTTCCAGGACCAAAAATTACTTGTACACTTCTATATCTCCAATGTTTTGTTGGATTTCTCATCCTAAAAAGTGAAATCATGAATTAAAACTTGCAGCTGGGTTGTGCAGAAAGACGAGAAACCAAAATATAATGAAAATTGGTATTACATAATCTTGCAGTATACAAGGGGTATCAAAAAATGTAGACAGTCGAATTTCTGACATTTCAACCAAAAACTGATGTTCTGGGATTTATTTTCTGGTTGATTTAATATAGGAACATGAAAGGAGGTCAGTCCCTGAGAAACCTG
>NMRB01000011.1:183416-251918 GCA_002633025.1 Notospermus geniculatus | reverse complement strand
TTAACATAGAATATGCTCGATGTTCTGACGATCTGGGCCCGCAATTTGTTAAATAAAAATCGAAGAACAATCACATAAAAAAGAGGAACTTTAATTGATGTCCTTCATTCATTTCATTCAAAGTGCAACTGATGATACTACGTCAAGAGAAGACGCCGAATAAAACGGCCCGCGACGGCTGCGCACTATTCCATTTAAGGAAGTTTGGTGACGTCACTGGTACACGACTGATGACGTCAAACGTCTGCTCTCCACTCGACATTGATGCTTGCTTTATGCACCAACCGAATGAGTGAAGAAAACGCAGAACAAAAACTGGTGGTAACTTGAGGAGCACCGAAGGGAATTTCGTACATGATGATTCTGATTGATTTTAAAATAATAATTTGATTTTGTGTGGTACGTCGGAAAAAACTGATCTCAAGGCGGAAGCATACATCTGCAACATAATGACACTTAACTAGGCCTACATTAGTTCTCAAATTCCTTGTGAGTCCCATTTCAATAATTTCAAGGATTTCATTTTGTTTCGTTTCATTCCGTGTTTTGTCACTAACCCAATATCAGGCTTGTAGTCAACCGGGATCAAAGGACTTCGCTTATCATTTAGTATTCCACCAGGCATTCATCTCACGTCAGGCCACCCTCACTTTTTGACTGCTTTATCTACTAGATAGTTTCTAATCTTGCTTAAGTGTTAAATGAGAACACCTTGCCTCTGTCTCAACTATTGTTATGCACTACATTGCCAATGGTTCCACTGGCCACTGATCTCTATAACCTCTGACCTTAAACTGCTCTGCTTTCTAATTCTAAGTTAGACCCCACTCTTACCCAAATAATAATGGTTATCTAGTTATATATCTAGTCAACGCCCCGGATGTTACCTGAGTTGCTGCCAGTCGCAAGTGCGATGTATGCGGTCAGGACATGACGACTGATTGGATCCTCCTAGTTTTACTGAGTTGCTGAAATTGCGATGTGCGCGCAGTGTGTACATCACCAGTGACTGATCAGATCAGCTACTTCCAGTCACAAGTGTGATGTACGCCTGGCTTCATTGTTAGCAGGTCTTCACACAGGATTTCTGGGAAGTCCAAAGCCAAGATTAAAGTCTGTTTGATGATTTCTGTCCCCAACTGAAACACCCCACCCCCCAAAAAGAGGAAAATATCCCACTGGCATGTTCCAATGATGGGAATATTGACCTCATTTTCAAGCATGCCCAAAAATTTTCAAGCGTGCCCAAAATTAATTCGTCACCACTGCTATCGGGTGTTACAGCATTGTTGGACAAGTGATGAAGTGGTGCTCCCTACTCCTGGCCTTCCAGTTAGTCGGCGTCGTGGCAGCCTCTTACCCCAAAACCACAGACACCCCCTGGCCCCCCCTGGAGGTAAGGATTTCTGTTTTCTGGGGCAGTGTTCTCCACAGTTCTTCGGAGGTTCAAAAGGTACCCAATTCCGTTGAAGACAAGGTCTGAATGCCCCGTTCTAGTTCCTGATGTTCCTGGAAACCTTTTAAAAATCCGTGGAGAACACTGCCGCGCAGAGGTACCTGTTTACTACTGTCCTGTTCATGACACCCAAATCATAATAAGTTTTGGCTACTGTAAACCGTGATATTTTCACGACGCTAAATGTTCGCGATTTTGGTGATCTGCGAATTCGCGAAGAATAAATATTTGCGATTGGAACCCTTCAGCTTCAAAAGAATAATAAGAAGAGTAATTTTCGCGGGATTTATGTTCGCGTTTTGACCCTTGAACGCGAAAATCGCGAAAATAAAACGGTTTACAGTATTTAAATGTGTTTGTTTACAGTTAAGAGATTAACACCATTCTCTAAAACATTTTCAAACATTTTTTTCCGCAGTAGACCTCTGTTTCTTCTTTTGTTTTGAAAAAGAAAAAAAAATGCTGTTTCATACCTCAACACAGGCTCTTACCCACTAGATATTGTTGCTATAGTTTTCTAAATGTTTCACTTCTTAACAAGTTTATTTGTTGATTTGCTATGCATTTTTGTCCCTTGGACTGTTATATGACAATCCTAAACATGCTAAAGCCACCACTCCACGTGAGAGTTTTCGCCCACAAGTTGGCTTTCTATGGGCAACTCGGGGGCGTATTCGAATCCCATTCTTGACAACATTCGTGCTGACCCAGTTCATGTTGACTCAACTCGAGAATGTCAGTCTCGAACGCCGAGAACGCAACCTGAGTCGGGCCAGGAACGTGTTCTCCTCAACCCTCCGCTGAGTGGGGAGTGAGAAGAACACACTCGTGGCCTGACTCGGGTTGCGTTCTCGGCGTTCAAGACTCAGCCGTTCTCGAGTTGAGTCAGCAACTACATGAACTGGGTCAGCATGAATGTTGTCAAGAACGCAGAATTCGAATACGCCCAGGATGGCCCACATCTGGTCACTCCTGATCTGATGTCAGTCAAAAGGCATTGATAGGGAAAATTCGAGGATGAGGTTTAGTGGCAGAAGAACTTAACTTTTTTTAAAGCCTTGGTGTACACAAGGAATGACAACTTAAACTACGTTTACCTGACACGTGGTAAGCAGAATGCGGATCACGGAAACGGAACCCAGTATACGGAACGCGGTAAACATTCCGCGTGTTCCATTTATCTGCATGCAGTATCACTTCTGGTTTTGTAAGGATGTCGCTGGTTTTGTCCGATCACAGTGTTCTGTAGTGCGTGGATTTTTATTCCGAACGGAAAAATCACTACACCGAGTGATCAGTCTTTACACGGTCCGCCTATCCGCAAACAACGTACCACGTGCAGATTAATGGATGAATGGAAGTGGCTTGGAGCGAACAGATGTCTATTCCGTGTTCCGTTTCCGCGATCCGTATTCCACTTACATGTATTACGTGTCATATAAACGTAGCTTTAAGATGTGTTGTCTATCGGCTAGAACTCAACAGTATGTGAGGGGGGCATGTGGTGTTTGGGAAGGGAGCAATAGTGTTTCAAAATTGTTTTCAGGCATAAGCAGGACTTCCATGTACATGTAGCATGTCTCAGATTGCACATGGAATTTTCTGAAAGATTCTGAAATACAAGCAAACGTATAGTAATTTGTTGCACGTGGTAAGCATTGAGGGTTGAGAATGCAGTTTGTTTCATTTTCACATTTATTTAATTTTTTTCTCAGATCGTTATTTGTTGACAACCTCAGTGCCGCTTTCCGGTAGAGGGGACAGCACATCATGATGCATAGTGCCAAATGTTTACGTTGTCAGTGACACCACGTTAATAGGAAAAAAATACATTACAACTTACATCATGGAATTGACATCGTTGTCTGGGTTTTCTGGTCATGGCACTCGACGTCATAATGTCAAAATATGGCCGGCACTGAGGTGGTTTATCGAATTCTGTCATGTCCCTCCATTTCCCCTTGTCTGTCAACCAATCACCATCAGTAGGGAGGTTTCGCAAGCGCCTGGTTAGGCCCTACGACGACGTTTATCTATTGTGTGGGTATACCCAAACAATAGATAAACGTTGTCGTATGGCCTAACCGGGCGCTTGCGAAACCTCCCTAGTATCAATCCTGTGCCTTCAAAACAAAAATAAGAATTACAAAAAACATGGACATTTTCATGGGAAGGATGGACTCGCCTGTCAAATAGTCTCTAACTGTCTGTCTGTATTTATTGACAGTACAGCCCATATCATACAATTCATCAGACCGACCCTGCATACAGGGACTGGATACTTTGTAAGTAGCTAGTTTACTTAGGCAATCGGATACATCATCGATGTCCGTTTTAAAGGAGCATGGTATGCTATCTCTAATGGGTAATTTGCCGACGTAGGGGGAGCCACCTAGCAGCAGCAACACGAACTACAAAAATCCATTACAAAATGTACGGAGTAGGCCTAAATCGGTCCATTCGCCGACAACGTAGTTAGTCCCGTAGGTTGGAGAGTAGCGTGGTGGCGCCGGCTGTCGACAAAAAGTGGCAATAGGGCTCCTTTAAGTTGAGAGGACGACCCTATCACATAAATCTGGTACATTGTATCATTCAAAATTGCTGCTTTCTTTTCAAATGTGGCATACTTGTTTCATTTCAGTATAAGAATTTCTGTAATCATTTGGTGCCATTTGATTTGATGTATTTTAATGGGGAACCCGCCCGGCGGTTTATTACGACAGATCGGTGCTGCAAGTGGTTGTACCGAAATGACATCATTGACGTCATTTTTAGGTGTTGACGTTGCGTCATGAAAAAATTTCCTGTACATTGTTGTACAGGAATAACGAGACAAAAATGTTGCTTTTATCGCCACCGTATCTCTTCATTTTGAGAAAAAAAGGAATGATAAGAGAAAATTTCATCTGCGACACGATGATGTAAGTTTTACTGTTGGGTGACCAACACAAATGATTTCTTTGCACACCAGAAAAAAAGAAAAAAGAGACTTCGGTACAACTGCTCGCAGCGCCACGTCATGACGTTAGTGTGCGGGTTCCACTCAAAAATGAAGTTACAATAGCAACCAGGGCCGAAGCCGAGGCACTATTGCCTGGTATTTTTGGTGCGATCTTAAGTTGTTCGTGTTCAGTTCAGATAATCAGGGTGTAGTTGTAATAAGACCTCAAAGATATTCTTTAGTAATCCTTTTGATTGCTAAACCCAACTGATAGTGATACATTTTAACGTTCAGGCTGACAGAGCAGTGGAGTAGCAACATTGGCTGAAGATCTGGGCTTGGCCCGTGTCAGATAGAGAGTGACTGTCACTGACACCACGTTCTCTCCAATTTCTTCCTGCTGTATATTATTAAATTTGGCCAATCTTGTCTAAAGAGCTCAGATCAACTCAATATTATGTTACTTTCCATTGGCCAGCTTCTCTGCAGTCTTTTGATTCTTATCATTGTCAATTTCAGCTGGAATCAAACTGAGGCGCTCGAGCAGCTGGTCGGACAGTTTTGAGGACTATCGCTACGTGGATGAAATCAAAGATCCTGAGGAGGTCGAGCGAGAGCAACATGAATTAAACAAAAGGTGGCGTAATCATCCATCATTCCATGTTTCACATAGTCTCTCTAAAGCTGTGTTCACGCTGAGAGTGACTTCAAACTGTTTTCCCCGAAACGGTCCCCAGAAAACGATTTGATAAATGTGCCCGTTCTCTCTAGTAAAATGAAAGTGTTTTCAAACCGCTTTCATACCACTTTGGGCCGTTCAGACACAACCGATGTCAGTGCGTTATAAAGTACGCCACCTGTGAGTGACTGCAAACACTGCATGTGCGTGGCTGTATCGATATAGTTATTGCACATTGAGGCGTTCAGACACAAGTTGCAGCCGAACCGTCACTGCGAAAGCGATATGAAAGCGGTGTGAGACCACTTCGCGAACTGGTTTCGCCAGAGCAGTTTGAAACCATTATAAGACGCCTGCTGTGTGAACGACTAATACGCTTTAACTTAATGCGTTAAATTGCTTTCAAGTCGGTTTCAAACCGGTATAGACCGTTCTCAAATTGACGTAACGACTTCCGCCGAAATCTCAACCACAACCTCGGTCTGAAACTGAATGACATCAATGCAGACAGCCCCATGACAGTGACGTCGAAGACATTGCGTCAGACTCGACCATTGCTGAATCATGGATGGCGTCACGTCAGCCGGTTTCAGATCGAGGTTCTGGTTGAGATATCGGCAGAAGTGGGCAGATCTGCGAATTTGAGAATCGTCTATAAGACTGTAGTGTGAACACAGTTAAACTAAAATTCGACGGAATATTCCTGAAACGTTTCCTGGATACTCCAGCTACAAACTAAAGGTCTGTTGCATTTCTTTTCCAGATTGCTTGAAGTCAATCGTTACAACCAATATGACCAGTTCAAGCATGCCTATGCCGGTATCTTGTATGCCTGGGAGCTGCAGGATAAACGGGCAGAGGTCTTGAAACATGTGACAGTGCCACCTGAGGGCCATAAAGGAATCGGTAGGTCTTCTGATGTTGTCTCAACAGGCATTTTCTAGAAGGAAAACCAAATTCCGTGAATTCTGCAAACACATGAATGGTTATATGTGTGGTGGTCTGGGAAAACCTGTCGGATGTCACTGAATGATCAACAAGGGCTGTCAGATTGCCTGTGCATTGGTCTGCTACCGTTTACCTGTTAGATAGTACATTTCACCTATTGAAATGTGCGGGTTCACCAAGGCCATTAACACTTTCCTCAAACGCGACATCCGACGGGTTTTCCTAGACCGCCTCACATATTGCAAATGAAAATATTGACAGCATGCAGGGGGGGACCCAGAACCATGCGAAAGAGGGGGCACAGCCACCGCATATCATGGAAAACCTTGGTCAAATTTTAACATCTTTTCAAAATTTCCCGGTCAATTTTAAAGATTTTCCACAAAATAGAGGGGGCATGGGCCAGGTGTGCCCACCCTTGGATCCGCACCTGGAATGCAAGGTGCCTCTGACACGATGACCTCCCAAAGAAGGGCAATTGGGCATGCCAAACTATAAAGGACTGCAGCTTTATCTAACATGAACTTTGGTTTCAAATTCACCTGGTATTCCGCACTTTTCTTGATTGACGACTGACTCTCACTTCTCTCAATATTCCAGAATTCATATCGATCTGCCACCATTGTCATAAAGAAGTCCGAGGAGTGCAGTGTGGTCATTGTAAAAGCTATGGATTTCAGTGTGCCCTTTGTCATGTGGCAGTCAAAGGTAAGAAAAATCACTCCTCTACTTTCTCATCTTCCCAGAATCCTTCCGTTTTAGAATCTCATTCAGGAGTTGGGCCGAGTCAGAAAAATTGGTTTGCACATGCTCCCACAGGACCCAGCTTTTAGAAACGGGGTGATCCAGGATTCTGGTAAAGGGGGCACAGAAGGCCACAGGCGGACCGATGAAGGCAAGCACTGAAGGTGCGAAGCCACGGCAGGGGGGTTAGGGGATTCTCCCTCAGAAAGTTTTGAAATCGAGAAGGCCGTTGGTGCGATTTCCCAGCATCTGAGGGACAAATTACAAGGCACTTTTGTGTCACTTTGAAAAAGGGCAATTTTTCTAACGTTGGTCACCGAAAAATAGGGCGGGGGGGGGGGGCACAGGCCGGGTTTGCCCCCTGGATCCGCGCCTGAGAAAAATACAAACAGACCTTTACTGAAGCATTGAAAAAGTGACGCATCGCCCTGTCGAGTGTGCAACTCTTGATTCTGATCATCTTCCTCTTCTCTATTCCAGGTGCAGCTAACTTCTGTCTTGCGTGCGGACACGGCGGCCACGCTAGTCACATGTGGAATTGGTTCAAAACACACGATACTTGTCCTACGGGATGTGGCTGTTCCTGCTTGACTGATAACCCCATGGGCGACGAGTGGTGAAGAATCAGCTGAGCTTATGTCACTACCCCCAAGTCTTTCTTCAGTCACCAGGACAATTTGCTGACTGTATTCTCAGTAGTGCAGCAGTGAATGAAAAAATGTGCTTTTCTGTTGAACATTTCTCAACCAATGCAGTACAGATAATGAGTCGTGGAGGAGTGGTAAACTAGCTGCGAAGCTTGTGTCACTACTCTCGTCTTTCTCTCAGCAGTAAAGCAATGAATATTGCTTTTCTGTCCCAAACGAGGATTCCTCTTCAATTGGAGCTGTCAGCGAGTTGACCACTAGGTGTCACTACGGCCGAATTCAATGCATCTAGCGGACCCTGTCATTACCAATCGAGCAGCAATCACATAGATTTTCCTGTACATTGGTCCGCTAAGACTTTGCTGCCATCTGTTGGCAATATGCGCGGCTGACTGCTCCTATTGAGAAGAGGATTCTGTGTCAGATTTCCTCTCCAGATGATGTGTTTTGCGACTTTTCATGGATTTCTGGAGTTATTTGGGTCATTTAACACTCCTGAACAGGGGCGTATCTCGCCGGGGGGGGGAGGGGCGATGGCAGAGCAAAAAGGGACAAAACAATTTTTCCTCTAAAAGGTCATTTTCCCTCTTCAAGCCGAGTTATTGTGGTGTCAGATGTGGGGAAAATGCAACTTAGATGAGGTAGATTTTCATTTTTCTGGGCGAGGACCCCCAGATCCCCTCTGACTTCACTCTTCAGACTCAATCAATTATGCGCCCCTAGGCCATAAAAGTTAGCTACGCCCCTGCTGAACGACACTTCTTGACAAGTCACACTGATGATTGCTGCATTCTGACATTGACTATGTGTACAATGGTTTGATATTTCGATCATCTAGGCAGTGTCTTCGCTGGTAATTGTTCAGTAGGAACTTCACTCTACATGTACTTCGTATTACTTCTGACAACAGATGTTTCTAAGAACTTTCCTAGCATTTGGCTGGAACCTGCTGTAAAGTCATCAAGTATGGTGCTAAATACCTAGGTACAAGGTCTGTGATATGTATGCAGGTGTGTGGACAAATTATACTCAAGTCTAGCCAGTCGATGTGTTTTCCTTTATTTTTTTCTCTTAAAGGACCACGGTATGTGATCTCTAATAGCGACTTAGAGGGAGCCACCTAGCAGCAGCAGTACAAACAACAAAAATCCATTACAAAATGTATGTTTTAAGTCAGGTCCATGCACCGACAACGTAGTTAGTCCCTTGGGTTGGAGAGTGGCGCAGTGGCATCGGCTGTTGAGAAAAACTGGCAATACTTAATCAACAGGAGAATCCCATCAAGCTCTTAGATTAGCAACGAAGGACATAACCTCTGAAATCTTTTAATTAGGTAGAACTGCAAATAGAATATAAAATACACCCGCCAAATGAACATTTGGCACTTATGAGGCCGATGTAAAAGGAATAATAATCCTCACAATGCGATTTTCTAGCCCGTACCCTCTCCTGAGCGCCACAGGGGTAGAGGCGGCAGTGATGAGATGATGAGGGCGAACAACCACGCTGGATTGTGAAATGAAATGAAATTTTATTCTCAGACCTCAAGGCACATTCTTGACACTAGAGGGCGTTCCAAATAACACCCTCTAGTATCGATCAGCCACCGCCATGTTGAAAAGAAGTGCAGCGCAATAATATGTGTAAGGATTCCTTACCATTGTGAAGCGGTCCCTAATGGTAACTCCATTAGGAGGAGTGATGCGGTCAAACATGGCGGTGACTGATCGATGACAGTGTCTATTTGTGTAACGTAGTGGAGAAAATGGACACTGTTGTACAGTTTGCTCAAGGCACCGTCTGGTGCTGCCATCTAGTGTGCAAGTGATAAACGACAGCAAGTGTGGTTTGCGCGGGATATAGGCCTCACTCGGTCGGGAGTCCTTACCAATGGTAGCAGAAGATCAGGGTTCTGCAGAGGATCACACATTGTGCAGTAAAAATATTATTAAATTGCCGGAAATCTGAAGGAATAGGCTTCCAATGACCAAATAAGCCTAAATGGACATAATTTGATCTGGCATAGGCCTAAATTGGTACCGTAGTTGGCCTAAAGGCCTGTCTACACGATCATACATTTGTTCAAAACATCATCATACATTTGTATGATGATGTCCAAGCTTGTGTGTCGATTTCTGTCTTGTGACAATGCAGCTAAAATTTTGAACATCATCAAACATTGTTCAAAACAGCATCATACACTTGCATGATGATGTTCAAGTTTGTTGTGGNCGGTGAATGACTGCAATGCGAAATCCGGTGTGAATAGTCCAGTTTCTGCTGGGCCTGCCTCCCCCAGCCATTCAAATATGACCAATGCATTGCCAAAACATGGGACGGTGGTAGGTATGGGCCATTTAGTAGATACCAATGCCCAGCAAATACATGTCGGCCCCGGGCAGCTACCGAAAGGTCAAAACCAGACAACGAAGATGGTAAATTCCAATGGAAACGGTACGAGTAGTCATCCACAATCGCCGAGTCACAATGTTGGAAATAAATCTGCTCCGCCACCTCCATATCCATATGTCAACCTGCCGCCAAGTACGTTAGCGTACACTGGATATGATTCTAAAGGATCCAGTCCGAGGGGAAGTATGGCGAATCCTCCGTCTCATTTGTTCGATCCCCGATTTGGGAGTCCTCGTTCTAGTCTTGCTAGTCCAAGGTCAAGTATTAGTGCGACATCTTTAGATTCCAAACACTCGAGTCCAAGAACTAGCATGGCATTATCTAATCCGTTATATGATAAGTTTCCAAGTCCGCGGACTAGTTTAATGAATCCAAATGAGAAATACCCTAGCCAGCGATCCAGTTCGTCTTCTGAACAGAGTTTGTCAAACCATCCGAATGTCATTGGCATTAATCCGCAAAATATTCCGTCATCGGGGGAGATGCCGCCGCCTCCCCCTTACGATGCCAAACATCAAAAAGGTGCACCAAATGCTGGGATCTATGCAAATGTGTTGGTCAACCCAGCTTTGGTACAGGCATTGAATTCGCAACAGCAGGGGCAGAAAATTCCAGTGAAAGTTGTCCCCACTGTCCCTGGTGAGTTGAACGTGGTGAAGGGTAACTTGGTTTATACATCGAGCAGTGGCCAGTCGACCCCTGGCCACAGTTCGCCTGCTTTAGGGTCACCCATTCATTCGTTACCCGGACACGGTCAGGTGAATGGAGGAATACACGTTAACATGCAAAATGCTTCCCTAAAAACGAGATTACATTATGACGTTGTGCCTCCTCGGAAACCGGGACCCAGTGAGGCAGAGAAAAAACTTGCGGCTTTGACACAACAATTGGAAAACGAAATGCGGATATCAAGCCCTAAACGTGCACTTCCGCCGGATAATGTACCACTTGAGCCCCCACCCCCTTACCATGGTCCACATAACACGGAACCCTCTCCCGCACCATACCGGAATATTGTAAATGTGGTGACTCCAAATATGCAAAACATGCCGCCGGTGAATGTACAACAGCATAGCGGATTACCTGTGCCAAATCATGGTGGACATCCGCACATCGGTGCGTTAGGGAGCTATTCGTCAAATACGTCGTCGACGTCACTGAGCAGTCAGTCTTCTGGGATTTATGGGAATGCGCAGCGAGGGCCTGTGGCACCGTCACTGGCGTACCAAGTCACTCAGCCAATGAACCGCACGTTACCGAGCGAAGCAGAGCAAAAAATTAACGCCCTTACGCAACAACTTGAAGAAGAGATGGAAAAGAACCCATCAGGAGAATATTTTGGTAAGCCCTACTCTCTGTTACACTTCGTTATTGCATTGTAAAGTTCCACTTGAAAAAGACCCCGGTTGGGGTCGAAAATTCGTGAATTCTGGAGATTGACTTCTTGCTTATTATCATTTTGTGTGTCAATTTTGTGCTATTCTGTATCTTCGTTATTGCATCAGGTGTTCTTCCTCTGACTGTTCATACATGTACTTGACCAACTTAGTGTCAATTTTCATTGAATTCCAGTTACAGTACGTTCCACAATTGACCTACCTTTATCCGTGTACATGTACCTTCCGTGTACGTCGCACGGAAAGTACGCTTCAGTTCATTGCGTATGGTACGGGTGCATCACGTCTCTTCTGTGTGACGTCCACGCACCACAGCAAATTGCGTCTTCAATGCGTGTCTTCCATGACGGCACGCGACATCCGCGGACAGTAGGCCTACGGCACATGACGCTGCATGTGGTACGCGGATGGTGCGTGGCGCAGAAGGGAGGTCAATTGTGCAACGTACTGTATATAGCATCAGCCGTCAGAGATTGAGAACTGTTGTCAGTACTTTTTGGAACAGACAGTCCTTGTTGCTACTTGGTCATGTTGATACATTGTAGAACGCTTTTGGAACCCCGACATGTACCTTGCATGTCCGGTTCATCCATACAGCAATGAGGCTTTGTGAATATGGTCACTTGGGTTGAAGAATGTCGCAAGATAAAGAACAAAAGCTGTCTACCAGAGAGGCAGAGATGAACCATCTCAACCTCTAACCCCCATGCAACAATCTATCTTTGGCTTCCTTGTATCCCATCTGAGAAACATGGGATGTTGTTCTACTACAGTGACTAGACATAGACTAATCTATCACCGTTGGATTATAAGAACCAGAACAATTTGTTTATACCTGTAGGTGTTACTTTGTAATGTACTTCATCATTGCAGAACAATTTTGTTTCATTCATGAACTCCAGCAAGAATTGGATCGATGCCAGCCAGAGACAAAGCTGTGTCATTTTGTTGGGACACAGAAGAATATCATGAATTGATTATGATATTTTCTTTCAGCGGTCATTCTTGGAACCTTTTACCTTTCACAACAAAAGTGGAAATGTTTCACCACTTGGTGGACGAACTTTCAGCCTGCAAATCAACTGGTATTTTTTTGGTGCTGTTTTACATATAGTACGTTGCACAATTGACCTACCTTTGCATACTTTCCGCGTACGTCACGTGTAAGGTACGCTTCAGCTTATTGTGTATCACGGGTCACGCGTCTCTTCTGCGTGACTTCCACACACCATGGACGAATGACGCTTCACTACGTGAATGTGCCTGTCCATGACGGCGCGCAACGTCCACGGAAGATGACGGTACGCGCATGACGCTGCATGTGGTACGTGGATGGTGCATGGCATGGAAGGGAGGTCAACTGTGCAACGTACTTTACAAAATGGTTTCTATGATGTTGATCTCATCGTAACATCTTCTGCTTATCGTAGTCAGCCAAATCCATGGCAGCTTAGCTTTCTCCAAACGTTGATGATGAGCATACATGTAGTTGTCTGTCTGAGGAGTTCGGAGAAACTGCCTCAACCAGAATGTGAAATATCAACTTTCAGCTTTCCAAGAAAAAGAACAAACTGACATGGCTGATCCAGCTGTGGCATTCCCACATTTTCTGATACATGGAGATGGTATATTTTCTCAAGTGCATGGTGTCATTTGCCTGCTGTTGCAGACTGTTTTTTCGAATATTTTGTGATCCTTTGGGATGCCTCTGACATATCTGATCACCCCAAAATACTTCGAAGAACATATTAGATTTTGTCATTCTAACTCAACTGCTTAGCAGACATGATGTGAAGTATTCGACAGTACCATTTAAAGCCCCACAGTATTGAATTTTACGATATTTTCAAAAAGTTAGGAGAGTGCACATAGAGGTCCCACAGCCTCGTGAAGGTCCCCAAAATGCTTGCCTGATACGCACTTCACAGAATCAAGGCCTAGTTTTCAGCACGCATTGGAAAAAACTGCAGAATGTATTCTGACAGAGCGTAGTACATTTTACACTACGCTGACGTCGTGCAAGAATCGCGGCGATGATTTGTTTTTCACATTCAATACAGTGGGGCTTTAACTTGACACAGCTACATGTAGGCCATGTGCATTGTACCAAAATCGATTCACTGTCATGTATGTTGGACATAAAATCTTCATGTTCAAAGCTGGTCAAACAAGCTGTTGGAACAATAAAATATGTGCAGATGCTTCTTATGTTTGACTTGAACTAAACATGAATCCTGTTCCTGAGTTCAGCAGAAAAAACTCAAAAAATTCTGATGCTATGCAGGCTGCAGACGAAACCGAATTGGCCCATTCACTCCAGGATGTTTTACAAGTGTTGCTTTTGATTGAATAACTGCCAGGATTTCTGTTCCTGGAGGCATTTGAAGTCCATCCATTCGCCATTTGCTCCGCCTGTGTATGGGACCTCTGAGTCCTGAATACATTGTATGCTGTGAATTATGGTTTCGACTTGAAATCCCAGTTCTAAAAACACAGTTGGATTTGCCATAAGCTGCCACGCCTGACTGATGGTCAGGTATCTAACCTAAAGGAATGCTCAATTCAATGCAGTTTCAATATCAAAGAAATTCATTCAGATTTTGATAGAGCAAAGAAAGGTAGAGACTAGAGTCTGAGCCTACGTTGTGCGGCGACTTGTTTTTCAAACGAATCATGGTGTTTGCTTTAGCCTTGAATTCAAGTTGGTCCAACACACACATTCCGGACTTGCCATTGATCTAAATGTTTCGGCAACCTCATTGGTTTGGCCTCGCATTCCATTGGTACATATGTAGTACTTTGTACTGTACGCACGTTCATCTGCTTTGTACTGTGTGCAGTAGTACAAATACATGAAGAGTTCCCTTGGTGCTTGGTGGGAGTCCGAAAACTAACAAGCTTTTACGTGTTGGCCTACCTTGAGTTTTTCTTGTGGAATTTTGAACAGGAACTTGATTCACTTGGCAGCATATGCAGAGCTGTGGCGAGTGATATTGAACTGAATGAAAGCATGCATACCAAGTGTGTAGGTGGCCAAGTTCAAGACTTGCATGTTTCTGACTGCATATCTGTCTGCCAAAAAAAGGCAGATCCATAATTCACAAAACTTCTTTCCAAATCACACGACTGTTTTTACAGGTCTTCTCTTTGTAATCAGCTCCAGCACTCAACAATGGGCTTTGTTTCTATTCAACTAAAACTTTCACACCCCCTGTTTGCACAGGGTTTCCTTACTTCAGATCTATTTGTAATGTTGGGATCCAGTTTCTGGTGGCTCGACTAGAAAGTGCCTGAGGAAGACCCCTGTGGTTGGGGTCGAAAATTTGTGAAAACTTGGAGACGTTTCCTTTTATACCAAAAAAAGAATATCACAGAATGTAAAAAAAAGGCAAAAGTGCACACAATGGTGTCGTCTCTGTATTTTTGATTGAAAGTGCCCAGGAATTTAGCCTCCTACGTTAGTTGGTCTTAATTGTTTGGCCATAATGATTCGGTTATTTTTTCTAAAAATTGATTGTCATTTCATTTTCAAGTCAGACGTATTACCTCAGATTGCATGCAACTATTTGTTGATAAAAGTAAACCAATGGCAACTACTGGATTTTCTGCTTTCCTTTACAAAACTGCTTTGGATAATATGAAATGCGGCTTTCGTTCAGGCCTATTTGAAAAGGGGACCATCAAAATGGGCTAATAGAGTTTTGTCTGTCGGACAATAAACCACATAGCCTATCTGGTATAATGGTGTGTTATTATCATTTCATGCAAACAATAAAGTGTCATCTATTTAATATTTACATTCCTGGGATTCCACCAGAGCAAACGACCAGCTGCAATACACGGGTATTCTCTTCTGGGCCTATTTCACGATCACCATTAGGGCAAGCAAAAAAAATCTTTAGTTTATCGTCCCCTGCCCGCACCAATTTTCAGTGCCGTGCAAAATTTAAATTTTTTTTTATCAGTTTGAGTTTCACGCCGTGCCGCGTATCACAGCGCCGCCAAGCGGTAGATCTGTAAACAACAGTTTCCAAAGCGTGCTCTTCATGCATTTTCAGCGCTTTTGTGACAAAATCCAGTCTTAGGGGGTCGGGGTGGTGACATAATATGCTCAGGAGGAGCTGATTTTGTAATTTCTTCGTACCGAAGTAAAATAAAAAATAAAAATAAAAAGTGCTCCCTTGCCTATATTTTCAAGAACCACTCGGACGATAAACTAAATTTTTTGCTTGCCCTTATAATCTGTTTAATCTACAGTATGGATCATTAAAATTCGCCTCTTTCATGGTATGAGCTGTTTTCTATATCATGTTTTGGCAGTGTCTGTTTTGCATGACCGAGTACAAGGTATTGCAGAGTCTTTGAAATTGATATCGCACCATGAAGTGAAATAAGTCAAGCAAATAGCTTAACCACAAATACTGAGCACAAAAGGTTTTTCAAAACCAACTTTTTCAAAGGGTATTCTTGATGGATATTTTTAGAATGGCCCCTTCTTTGTTGTGTTTAAAATAGCAACCAAGAATTTCTTTTCCCTGTTGTTGTGTGAGGCGATTTCTACAGATGTTTTCTGTGCCATTACGATTGGATTTGTGTTTTTATGAAAATTGGAGGACCTGGGTGAGGAGGAAGTTATTTTTGAACTGCGCCCACAGCTCCTTTAGGCCATTTTAAAAAAATAGTTGGTTAGCATCCTTCCACTCTCAATTTTCTGAGGAGGGCGGGAGGGTTTTTTAATATTTTTTAGTGAGTTTGAGATGCATGTTACCATGGTAACCATGGCAACCTGAGGGAAATTCCAAGTGTAATAGGTATGAATTGAAATAAACTATATACTTGTTTCTATCCTTTAAAACTGTGTTGTTTTATTTTAAGCACCCCAGCCAGCAATTTTATCACTCTTTTGGCGTTTTTTTGAAAGATTTTTTGAAAATAAAATAAAAAAATTTTGAAGAGGGGTGTGATTTCAATGGCGAGAGGGGATGCTATCCAACTTTTTTTTTTTACATGGCCCTACCTCAATACCTGTGTGCTGTGTCCTTCAGTAATGCCGCCCGTCAAAATTCCACTATCTGCAGAAGAAAGAACTGGGTTCTAGTTGGTGGTTCGACATAAATAGCAGGCAGGGACCCAAGACAAATCCTACAGTGCATGTGATCACAAATATGTGGCTTTGCCTGTCATGCCTCTGTACCCTGTAATAAGTGTAATTCAGGAAGTTGTTTAATGACAGCGGGTAATTTACAGTAATTACTGATGAAGCATTTTACATGTTTGTATAAGTGTTAAAAACTGACTCAGGAATTGAAGCTCTACTCGCTGTCTCACCTTTGGCAACAAATTATGGCGAAATGGTTTCCTTGATTAGGAAATAGCCGACACTGAGCAGACCAAAAGGCACTTTAGGAAATAACTTACCCAGTCAGGCAGTTCGTTTTCTTAGTCCAAGCATTCACCTGTTTAATTAATTGGATTTTAATGGCAATGATCATGCATCATGTTTCTTGTCTGTTTGTCTCACCACTGTCATGAAGAGGTTAGGAACCTTGATAAGCCTCTTCAATTTGACATAGCTGAGAAATTTTTATATGCTTATTTTGTTTTCATTCCAACATTACTGCTTAGGCCTACACGTAAAATGTTCACATTTTCTGATAGAGGTGTCATTCATCAACCCTCTTGTGTGATTGGCTCCCCCACCGAAAAATAGCATAAGTATATTCAGCATACATGTACCTGGAGCACATCTAGAGCACATACATGTAGCATGGAGCATAACAGTAGCACATATTCAGCATATGCTCCAAATGTGCTGCTGCCATAGCCTCAGAGTTGCGGTCCAGTGAGGGGAGAGCACTTTTTCAGCACACATGCTCTAGATGTGCTCCATGAGAGCATATTTATAGCATATGCTGAAGTTGTGCTCTATTCATAGCTTGGGAAATTCAGCAAAACTGCAGCGCCTGCTCACTTGGAGCATATGCTACTTTTCTTCGGTAGGGCTGTGCCCACTCAACACATTTGTATGCTGAATAAGTTGCTTCTTGATTTCTCCAGAAAGTTTTATGGTGAGGCTGGGGGAATAATGTGAATTAGGCTGACACGTGGCTGATGAGAGACCCAATGTACAAGGCCCTAGGGGGCCTCATGCATTTGTACAGTTGGCTCCTGTGCTTATACGTCTGTACAATGCAGCACTAGGCCCAAGGTTTGTTTACCCCTTCTGATCTGTCATGGCCGACTTTCGCAGGATGTCTAATGTAGCCTACAGTCAAACGTCCAGGTGAGGGTGAGAAAACAACTCACGAAATGGACAACAACAACAAAAAGCGTCTCTTCATATTTTGAAGATTCACGATCAAGAGGTTCCAAGATTTTCCGTCTGCTTTCTAGATCAAGTCTGACTTGAGTATGTGCATACATGTTGGCGATGAATCAACACAGTAGTTTTGATATCATGTTGATCATCATCTGAGTCATACTTTACCCTCAACGGTACGATCAAGCACTCATTTACTAAGACCAAGAGCGTGCTGCGTTTGCTCATTCCTGCCAACTGCATTTCTAATGGGATAAATTGCGATTTTATGGTCAAGTGTACCGAAGCTGGAAGTGTGAATCACTATATGGATGTATTTGAGATTTTTGAGGGGGTGCTTTTGTTTNGTAAAATGTTCACATTTTCTGATAGAGGTGTCATTCATCAACCCTCTTGTGTGATTGGCTCCCCCACCGAAAAATAGCATAAGTATATTCAGCATACATGTACCTGGAGCACATCTAGAGCACATACATGTAGCATGGAGCATAACAGTAGCACATATTCAGCATATGCTCCAAATGTGCTGCTGCCATAGCCTCAGAGTTGCGGTCCAGTGAGGGGAGAGCACTTTTTCAGCACACATGCTCTAGATGTGCTCCATGAGAGCATATTTATAGCATATGCTGAAGTTGTGCTCTATTCATAGCTTGGGAAATTCAGCAAAACTGCAGCGCCTGCTCACTTGGAGCATATGCTACTTTTCTTCGGTAGGGCTGTGCCCACTCAACACATGACATATGTATGCTGAATGAGCTGCTCCTTGATTTCTCCAGAAAGTTTTATGGTGAGGCTGGGGGAATAGTGTGAATTAGGCTGACACGTGGCTGATGAGAGACCCAATGTACAAAAGACATACTGCAAAAGTCGGCCATGACAGGTCCAGAAGGGGTAAACATTCACCTAGGCCTTAAAGCGGCGAATCCACTGACGTGATTTTGGCTTGAGATGGGGTTGCGATGCCTTGCGATCACCTTATAAGGACTTCCGATTGCCATATAAGGTGATCGCAAGGGAACGCAACCCCGTCTCAAGGCAAGATCGCGACAGTGGATTCGCCGCTTTAGGGGGCCTCATGCATTTGTACAGTTGGTTCCTGTGCTTACCGTCTGTACAATGCAGCACTAGGCCCAAGGTTTGTTTACCCCTTCTGATCTGTCATGGCCGACTTTCGCAGGATGTCTAATGTAGCCTACAGTCAAACGTCCAGGTGAGGGTGAGAAAACAACTCACGAAATGGACAACAACAACAAAAAGTGTCTCTTCATATTTTGAAGATTCACGATCAAGAGGTTCCAAGATTTTCCGTCTGCTTTCTAGATCAAGTCAGACTTGAGTAAGTGCATACATGTTGGCGATGAATCAACACAGTAGTTTTGATATCATGTTGATCATCATCTGAGTCATACTTACCCTCAACGGTACGATCAAGCACTCATTTACTAAGACCAAGAGCGTGCTGCGTTTGCTCATTCCTGCCAACTGCATTTCTAATGGGATAAATTGCGATTTTATGGTCAAGTGTACCGAAGCTGGAAGTGTGAATCACTATATGGATGTATTTGAGATTTTGAGGGGGTGCTTTTGTTTGCCCGGTGCACGAGTTAGTGCTCACTTGTTGACATTCGTGTTACATCCTTGTTGGGGTTTTTAACCTCCATTGGCGCTGTACACAATATGAAATCAATGCAGGTTAAATAGATCATGGAGTGATGTATTGAAAAGTTCAGTTTGAATTATATTTTCAACTGATGACTCATCTTTCTACTATCAATGGTTGGAATTTCAAGCACAATGCATGTATGTCTGCCGCATGCAAGTTCTGTCTCATGGTGGTTGTAGACTGCTTTAAATTTCCATTCAGCCGAAAAAACAAACCTAATGCAAATTACAAATTACAAATTGTTATTAATGCATGCAGTTGAACATGTACAGGGTGACCAAAAAAACCGAACCCATAAATAAAAAGGTAAATTAATCCTACATAGGTCCATCAAATTTCTTCAAGTTTGGTGGACTTAAACTTCACTTTTACCCATCTGAGTCCAGTTTGCAGAGAATTTTTATGTTCTTTCCAAAATGTGCTCCAAATTGCGTCCTTGGCGTTGAAGGCACACTTTCCTCCTCGGAGATTTCCCTGATCTTTGATGTGATTGCTGCCTTCAATTCACCAATTGTTTGAGGATTATTTGTTTGGGAGCCACGGTGGTGTAGTGGTTCGGGCCTCCGACTAGCGGTCAGAGGATCCCGGGTTCGAATCTCGCTGCTGGCGTGAGACTTTGGGCAGGTCTTGTTGCCTTACTGGCCTCTCTCCACCCAGGTGTATAAATGGGTACCGGTCGGAAATGCTCAGATTGTATGCGCTGAATGAGCAGCTCATCTGAGTTCTACTGAAAGGTTTCAGGATAGACTGGGGTTAAAGTGTGAAGTTCGATGACCTGTACCGTTGTTGATATCAGACTATAAACCCAAAACTAAAACTTTAACTTTTTAAAAACTTTTTACACATTATCCTTGAGATACCCCCACAGATAAAAATCTGGGGGGTTCAAGTCCGGTGAATACGCTGCCCACTCATCGTCACATTTCCTGCAAGTGTGCCTTCAACACTGAGGACGCCATTTGGAGCACATTTTGGAATTCCCTGCAAACTGGTTCAGATGATCATCCATAGACTGAAGTTTAAGTCTACCAAATTTGAAGAAATTTGATGGACCTATGTAAGATTTTTATGGGTTCAGTTTTTTTGGGTCACCCTGTATAATGGATGTTACTGGCCAACAAACACAAACATTTTTAATGCTCGATCATTTTTTTCTGTGCTCTTTTTTCTGCGCGCTTTGTGTACCTGTGTAAAGTATGTTCAGGTGTGAGTCATATCATAGAAATCATTTGGTGAACAGGTCTTATTCACTTGCCCAGGAATTCCTATAAAAAATGTCAATAGAACTCACTTCCTCTGGCCATATTGCTATGCGCAGACAATACACAGTCCGTCTCACTCTGAATTGGCCGTAATCTCTTCTACATGGTGCACAATAGCAACTTAGAGTATCACTGCCAACTGGAAGAATTTGAATGGGTCTTCTGCAGGTTGGGGATTTAGTCTTTTGTTGGCAAATATATAATTCCCAATGGTACTTGATGGTCGTCTTCACTATAGCTATGGTTTCACCTGTTGAAAATACCCGTGTTTGCACGGGGATTTCGAAAAACACGGCGAGCTTGCCATGTTTCAAAACCCATGTTTTCAGACACGGGGTCTTGAAGCCCGGCAATTCATACATGTAATTGTGACTGCAAAAAAACCGGGGATTTTATGTAGCGTTACCAGGTTTATATCATATATTTACCTGCCAAAGTCATACCACATCAAGCAGTAATGTAACTGCTGCTAACTACATGTATGTGCACCATATTAGTTTTTGTTTTGACTGATATGATATGAGTCAATGGCCAGAGTGCTGCATTTGAGAAGGGACAGCTTTGCTCCAAGTGCTTCAGGAGTGTGAAGTTTCAGTAACATGTGTTCTCAAGAGCACATTGGATGAAAGAGGTGACAAAGAAGTGCATTGTTTGCAGTATAATATGTGATGACAACACCGGCTGCAAATTACGAGAGAGTGGGCCAGAATTGTCCACCCAAAATCTTCCTCATTGCTCCAACAAAAATGCAGCATGTATAATGCATGATTGATGCATGAATGCAGCTTAGGGTGCATACCTGTGCATGAAATATGCCACAAAAAATGAAGCATGTTTGCTGCATCTGTCAATCAATATAGTCATTATCTGGGCAACTATGCATCATCAGTGCCTTGTGCATGTTTAAGGCATGATTAATGCATATTTGAGGTTGTGCATCGTAGTGATGTCTCCTGATTTCTGTTCTCTCAACAATCACAGTCAAGATGTCAGCTGAGTCACGACTGTTAGAAGTCAATGCATGTAGTGGAAAAGGTCCGGAACGAAATTTGATTGGTTGGTGCCCTATTTGGAATATAATAGGAATTCCCTGACACATTAAGCCATGCACGTCGACATGGTCGAGGCCTACGAAAGGAAACCACAGTATTAACGAGACGTTCGTACAATACAACTATTTGGTTCCTACCAAATATGGCAAACAATGGTTTGAAGACAAAGAGGTTAACATAGGTATTTTGGGCGAAAGGATTTGGTGAAACCTGTGACAGCTATCGGCTATACCACAATGTTTATATGCAGCGGGAATTCCCTTAACCAATTAGTATTCGAATTGTCCATCTATTTTCTGTTACTCCCATTCATTAACCCTCCACTTAGTGAGCCCTGTCGCCACCAGGCTTGTTTATCTATCAGCAACCCCATATCAACCTTGGCATGGGTAATCTCATGGGATTATATAGCCCACTTGCCAAGGTAAAAATGTTCTCATCAGTATTAGAAAAATAATTAGTGGTTAGAGACAAAAGGAAGGAAAAAGAGGAAAATGACTTTGAATTTTAAAAGTGTCCTAATATTTCTGTCAGCTAGTGTACATGTATGTCTGCCGCATGCAAGTTCTGTCTCATGGTGGTCATAGAAAACTTCCATTCAGCCGAAAAAACAAAACTGATGCATGCAGTTGATGTATAATGGATGTTGCTGGCCAACAAACACAGTCATTTTTAATGCTCGATCAATTTTTTCTGTGCTCTTTTTTTCTGCACGCTTTGTGTACCTGTGTAAAGTATGTTCAGGTGTGAGTCATATCATAGAAATCATTTGGTGAACAGGTCTTATTCACTTGCCCAGGAATTCCTATAAAAAATGTCAATAGAACTCACTTCCTCTGGCCATATTGCTATGCGCAGACAATGCACAGTCCGTCTCACTTTGAATTGGTCGTAATCTCTTCTGTGTGGTGCACAATAGCAATATAGAGTATCACTACCAACTGGAAGAATTTCAATGTGTCTTCTGCAGGTTGGGGATTTTGTCTTTTGTTGGCAAATATGTAATTCCCAATGGTCCTTGATGGTCATCTTCACTATATGGTTTCACCTGTTGAAAATACCGGTGTTTTTCCAGAACCGTGTTAAACCCGTGTGTACAAAAAAGCCCGACGAGAGGTGACACTAATTGTAGTTAAGTAGCCCGGCGACAGGTGCGTTGCATGCACTGACTCTTCGGTCATTTCTGTATTGGCACACATTGTTGGAGGCACGAAAACGAGGTCACTTAATGGCTGCGCCATCTGTAGCCATGATAAGAACTAATGCAAACACGGGGATTTCGAAAAAAACGGCAAGCTTGCCATGTTTCAAATTCAGACACGGGTTTCTTGAAGCGCCCAGCAATTCATATACATGTAGGTGTGACTGCAAAAAAACGGGGATTTTATGTAGTGTAACCAGGCTTATCATTCGGAATGACCTGAGGCGAACTGCTTATCTGCACTGGACGGCGCATTTCACCTCAGACACAAGTCCAAGGCTGCCATATTGTTTATCAACAAACCCACGTGACCGACCGTGGGACTATTTTGGTCGAATTTTGGCCTGTTAAGATGTTCAACCTTATTTGCTGGATTATTTGAGCCATATTATATAATATTATATATAAAATTACCGGTATCTCACCCAATCCACCAATTATTGATCAATAACGTACGCAACGTTTTTGTGTGCCCTATTTTGTTCATGCGCAGGTGTGATGAGACGAACCGCATCTGGACTCTCACAAAGGGGCAGCAGTCGTTGCGCGTTCAAGATGGCTGCCTTGGAATTGTGTCCGAGGGGAAATGCGAGTGTCTACGGAAATTGCCGAGCAGTTGCCTTCGGAAGTTCCGAATGCAGGCTTATATCATTATATTTACCTGCCAAAGTCATACCACATCAAGCAGTAATGGAACTGTTGCCAACTACATGTATGTGCACCATATTAGTTTTTGTTTTGACTGATATGATATGAGTCAATGGCCAGAGTGCTGCATTTGAGAAGGGGCAGCTTTGCTCCAAGTGCTTCAGGAGTGTGAAGTTTCAGTAGCATGTGTTCTCAAGAGCACATTGGATAAAAGAGGTGACAAGAACTGCATAGTTTGCAGTATAATTTGTTGTGATGGCAATACCGGCTGCAAATTACGAGAGAGTGGGCCAGAATTGTCCACCCAAAATCTTCCTCATTGCTCCAACAAAAATGCAGCATGTATAATGCATGATTGATGCATGAATGCAGCTTAGGGTGCATACCTGTGCATGAAATATGCCACAAAAAAATGAAGCATGTTTGCTGCATCTGTCAATCAATAAATGGTCATTATCTGGGCAACTATGCATCATCAGTGCCTTGTGCATGTTTAAGGCATGATTAATGCATATTTGAGGTTGTGCATCGTAGTGATGTCTCCTGATTTCTGTTCTCTCAACAATCACAGTCAAGATGTCAGTTGAGTATCAGACAGAGAGCCCTCTTGTTTAAAAGACCAATTTCCTTCAGGCACGTCAGACTCTGCTGATCATCAGATGAGTTCAGTGAGTGACTGTCAAATGCCAATGACATGGCCACATATTCTCAGCTTCCTTCCTGAGACCTGAGAGTATGTGTATTCCTATTGTTTTCCCAACACACTCAAAGCACTAGCTAATCTATACTATAGTATGCATGAGTGGCCTCTTTCAGGTCATCAATCTAACAGGAATGCAAACTATGCCAATCAATTCTCATTTGAATACTAAATTGAAATTGTTATGATACACGTACACATACGTATACTTTGTATGCTGCTACTGTGTAAACATAGGCTTTTTACTGGGGACCTGTAGTTCGATGAGAAAATGGCAGATTTATGCACTATTGCAGGTTGATGATACTGTAGTTTGGTATGCGTGCAGGAATTGCAGACAATTGTGCCATTAAATTGTATTACTGTATTTTCCGGCATAAGACCCACAGCTTTTTTTCCGCGAAAAGGCCTCCAAAATTGCAAGTGCAGGTGATACAACGGTGCGGTTCTTATGTGGATTTTAAAAGGCCTATAATCAGCCCTATAACCATGCATAGTTGAGGGAAGACATCTAAAATCCATGCTTTATTGTTCCTTGCATCATGTCATAGGCCTGAAATTCTGGCATCAAACATGTCAAGAACAATTAAGAAACAACATGGATTCCCAGCGAAGCCATTTTCTTTGATTGAAAACGAGGCTTGTTCCAGTTCAGTTTGTTCGAGTACCCAAGCTGTCACTGTGACCTTGACCTGATACCAATATAGTATCTGTCGTGCTCCTCTCACGAGAATCATTCATGTTATAAGCCGCGGATGGTACGGCGGTGCGGGTCTTCTGAGGATTTAGCAATGGAGGGTGCGGGCCTTAGGGTGGTGCGGTTATACAGGGTTCGTACTCTACCTTGAAATCCTTGAAAACCTGGAATTTTGAGGTATCCTCTTTCCAGGTCTGGAAAACCTTGAAAAATCATGATTTACCCTAGAAGTCCTGGAAAAGTCCTTGAATTTTGCCCATGTGGCCTTCATAGAATCCAAAATTTTCTGGGGGAGGACCCCCAGACCCCCCCCCATTTTCTTTTTACCCACGTTCAAACTCGTCAAGTCATCGGCCCTACTCTGGCCCTTCCAAAATATAATGGCAGAGGTAACCCTACTTGCTTGTATTGTCTGGGTTACTGATGTCGTGGTATTTATATTAGGCCAATGATTGAGCCTGGTAGGCCTAAGAACTTGAATATTGGCAAAATAGTCCTGGAATTTCAGGATATTTGGCCCTGGAATTCCTTGAAAAGTCCTCGAATTTGAGGTCTGGAATTTGAGGTCTGGGGGTAGTGTACGAACCCTGGTTATAGTAATTATGCAAAAAATATGGTCGTTAATGATAAGATGGTAGATACCAAGACTACCGCAGTTTGTTCCCATGTATGATGACGTAAGAACTGGGATCAATTCTCATCCTTGCGCAACCACGAATGATGCTGTCATTCAAATGAGGAAGCCATTGAGCGACTCATGGATGCATGGATGATTCATCCTACCCTCCATGACAAATAACTGTTGCTTCCAAAGTACACCATTAGCAGTGTGGCTGGATCATTCCCAACTGCATCTCTACAGGACCGGCAACTCTCAGGAGATTTACGCAGTAAAGTTGGCTCTACATGTATTCATCCGGAAGATGTTATCAGGATCTTGCGAATTGAACAGAGCAGTTAGGCTACTCCTTGATAAATTGCAATTGATTCATGTCTCCGAAGTTTGGTATCTTGATCTTTCTCTGTCATTTGGATGAAATCGATGGGGCAAGGCAGGGTTCTGCCCAGAACTGAACGAGTGCTAGTTGAAGTGGGGGTCTGGGGGTCCTTCTCCAGAAAAAGTTGAAATCTAGAATTGCTGTATGCAATTTCCTGGCACCTGAGAGTCGAAATAATGAGCTCGACATTTGGTGTCAAAATGACCCCGATCCACTCTATTGCAACTTAGGCAGCTCGCCGTTGTCGTTGTTGTTGTTGGTCAGAACTCTGTCAGGAAGCCCCGCCGGGAAGCACATTTGGTGAATGGGAACAGAAAGGAAATTTGGAAGGGTGCGTGGCGGGAATCTCTCGTGGCACACTTCGTTAGTTCTGATTGTCGAAAATACTCTTTTTAGGCCCAAGTGCTGGTCGGCATTTCTGCATCCTGGACGGGGCCGTCCGGCGCCGACCAGCAGCGGCAGAACCCTGCAAGGTCATCTTCACTTGGTTTGAGGTCCTGCTCGAAAGTATCTTTTATTCTTGACGAAATTTCCCAGAGGACAGCCGAGCAGTTCAACGATATGCAAACGCGTGATTATCTCAAACAAATTTTTTAGGCGAGGTTGGCCAGCGGGCACCAGGCCCAAAAATGGCAAATCCTCTCTTCCTCACAAGCAGACAAGGCAGAGTTTTACAATGGGTTTTATGTCCTGGTATGCGAAACGATTCATGAATTGTATGTTCTGGGGCTGATCCATATTTTGTGAATTAATACTAATCTCCCAGCAGGGAGTTTGGAATGCCAACACTGATCCTTCAGGCACGTCAGACTCTGCTGATCATCAGATGAGTTCAATGAGTGACTGTCAAATGCCAATGACATGGCCACATATTCTCAGCTTCCTTCCTGAGACGTGAGAGTATGTATATTGTATTCCTATTGTTTTCCCAACACACTCAAAGCACTAGCTAATCTATACTATAGTATGCATGAGTGGCCTCTTTCAGGTCATCAATCTAACAGGAATGCAAACTATGCCAATCAATTCTCATTTGAATACTAAATTGAAATTGTTATGATACACGTACACATATATGTATACTTTGTATGCTGCTACTGTGTAAACATAGGCTTTTTACTGGAGACCTGTAGTTCGATGGGAAAATGGCAGATTTATGCACTATTGCAGGTTGATGATACTGTAGTTAGGTATGCCTGCAGGAATTGCAGACCATTGTGCCAGTAAATTGTATTACTGTATTTTCCGGCATAAGACCCACAGCTTTTTTTCTGCGAAAAGGCCTCCAAAATCGCAAGTGCAGGTGATACAACGGTGCGGTTCTTATGTGGATTTTAAAAGGCCTATCATCAGCCCTATAACCATGCATAGTTGAGGGAAAACATCTAAAATCCATGCTTTATTGTTCCTTGCATCATGTCATAGGCCTGAAATTCTGGCATCAAACATGTCAAGAACAATTAAGAAACAGCATGGATTCCCAGCGAAGCCATTTTCTTTGATTGAAAACGAGGCTTGTTCCAGTTCAGTTTGTTCGAGTACCCAAGCTGTCACTGTGACCTTGACCTGATACCAATATAGTATCTGTCGTGCTCCTCTCACGAGAATCATTCATGTTATAAGCCACGGATGGTACGGCGGTGCGGGTCTTCTGAGGATTTAGCAATGGAGGGTGCGGGCCTTAGGGTGGTGCGGTTATAGTAATTATGCAAAAAATACGGACGGTCGTTAATGATAAGATGGTAGATACCAAGACTACCAGAGTTTGTTCCTGTGTACTGTGACGCAAGAACTGGGATCAATTCTAATCCTTGCGCAACCACGAATGATGCTGTCATCCAAATGAGGAAGCCATTGAACGACTCATGGATGCAAGGATGATTCATCCTACCCTCCGTGACAAATAACTGTTGCTTCCAAAGTACACCATTAGCAGTGTGGCTGGATCATTCCCAACTGCATCTCTACAGGACCAGCAACTCTCATGAGATTTACGCAGTAAAGTTGGGTCTACATGTATTCATCCGGAAGATGTTATCAGGATCTTGCGAATTGAACAGAGCAGTTAGGCTACTCCTTGATAAATTGCAATTGATTCATGTCTCCGGAATTTCGTATCTTGATCTGTCTCTGTCATTTGGATGAAATTGACAGGGCAAGGCAGGACTCTGCCCAGAACTGAACGAGTGCTAGTCGAAGTGGCGGTCTGGGGGTCCTTCTCCAGAAAAAGTTGAAATCTAGAATTGCTGTATGCAATTTCCTGGCACCTGAGAGCCGAAATAATGAGCTCGACATTTGGTGTCAAAATGACCCCGATCCACTCTATTGCAACTTAGGCAGCCCGCCGTTGTCGTTGTTGTTGTTGTTGGTCAGAACTCTGTCAGGAAGCCCCGCCGGGAAGCACATTTGGTGAATGGGAACAGAAAGGAAATTCGGAAGTGTGCGTGGCGGGCGTCTCTCGTGGCACACTTCGTTAGTTCTGATGGTCAGAAAATATTCTTTTTAGGCCAAGTGCCGGTCGGCTTTTCTGCGTCCTGGATGGGGCCGTCCGGCGCCGACCAGCAGCGGCAGAACCCTGCAAGGTCATCTTCGCTTGGTTTGAGGTCCTGCTCGAAAGTATCTTTTATTCTTGACGAAATTTCCCAGAGGACAACCGAGCAGTTCAACGATATGCAAACACGTGATTATCTCAAACAAATTTTTTAGGCGAGGTTGGCCAGCGGGCACCAGGCCCAAAAATGGCAAATCCTCTCTTCCTCACAAGCAGACAAGGCAGAGTTTTACAATGGGTTTTATGTCCTGGTATGCCAAACGATTCATGAATTGTATGTTCTGGGGCTGATCCATATTTTGTGAATTAATACTAATCTCCCAGCAGGGAGTTTGGAATGCCAACACTGACCATAGGCCTTGTGGTGTGTAAGTTCAATATAAGCGACAATTTGCTGACCAAACATGCCAGCGTTATTTCCTTTAACCCTTGAAGAGCAATGGCAGCTTGATAACATACGAAAATACCCTCTTGCAGGACATCTGCTAACCCTTTTGAACCCTTCTCTGTTGTCAAGATCAATACTCGTACCCTCTGTTCGATTTTGCAGCCATCTGAATAGTCTTATGTTGCCTTTAGAAAAAATCTACTGAAAGACCAAGACACCGATTTCATATCTCGTATGATCGCAGTTCCCCTGGATCCAGGTTGAATTGCCCGCATTGGTTTCCGATGCTGCCACCAGGGGATGGATCCCGGACGGTGGTATCGGGAACCAACACATGTTTTTCAACCTCAATCTATGAAATAATTGCCTTACTCCTGGTAGTGAGGTTGAAAACGAAAGTGACGAAGAGAAATTCTAGGGGCGCTGCGATCGTGCGAGATGTGAAATCGGTGTATTCAAAAATAACATGGTTGGTATTTCATGCGTAATAAGAGTAGGGGGAGGACAGAAGTTTAAATCCCCTTCCCCATCATGGATGCTGTTTGTACATTTGTATCAGAATCTGATCAGTCATCCCTGATAATACTACTCCTACTCTATGAGAGAAAATAGACATGACATTTTACATTTTACTCTAGAATGTTAATTTCTATTTATTTCCCTTGAAAATCAATCCTGAAGAAATTGAATGCCTTGGTATTTTATAATTTTTAAGAGGCGTTTATTTGAAGGGTATCCATCCTTAGCAGTTGTAACTTGTATGGTAATGTGACCATCAGAGTTTCTATATTGCAGGAACGTTCATAGAAGTTGGAACAGTTGCTATAATATTTTCTTTTTAAACATCCAAGGTAAAGTGCATTGACTCAGGTTACTTATCCCTCTTCAAAGCTATTTTGAATTCGAAGTTCGATCGGGCCTACATGCAGTACTGATGAATGGCCTATTATTGGGACTGTCGTTTATTATTCCTTCACAGCCAAAGCGTGGGACATACCACCATCTGCCTTGGCCTAGGCAATCAATGAGAGGTTTAGGTTTGCATCTGATAGTGTATTGAATTTCTCTGAAATATCAATAAAGTATTCTACAGTATGTTTGTGCATTGAGAGGTCTCGTCCCAGGCTTCCTGGGCCCATATTCATAAAACCTTAATATCTGATTTGTCAAATATTCACATGTTCCACAGCAGTCTGATGATTGAATGACACCTGTCTGTTGTAAAAACAGACAATTAGTGCTGAATTACTGGCAGAGACCATGCTGATGGCGAAGCACATGGCTAATTATGTATTAATTAGCTCATTTAGCATTGAGTTGTGACGTCAGTGAAGAACCTCTTTTTGTAGCAAAGTTTTGGATGATTTGGTCACTGCCCAGCAGGGTCTCTGCCAGAAATTAGTTTGAGGGTACTAATTTCTTCAAAATCAACAAAAACCCATGAAATTAAAGAAAATGGGCCTTTTCTGTTCCTCTGAGGGTACTAGCATAGTACCCTTAGTACCCTCTGGTGGAAACACTGCCCAGTGGTATGAATTTCACCTTGTGCTACCCATGCAGTCCTGGCTGCAGTCCCAAGGCTCCTCACTGCCCTGCTGGACTTTTCATGGCACCTTCATTTGCCTATGTACATGTAACCAGACGTCATCTGTGTTTCCGCATGCTATACAAGCACTTACTGTAAGAGTTGGCTCAAAGCACAGTGTAATTATACATGTAGGATGATGAGCAGGTGATACTGTGCAGCCAGAGAGAGATGTTGCAGGCATGAAGTGGTGATTCACACTGGCTAAAGTTAATAGAGAAGTAAATGTACCATACATGATGTACCGTACATCAGCAGATTCCAGACTTGATAGAAGCTAGCTGATACACCACATACTTGATAGAATCAAGAAACAGTTCACTTTCGTCATGGCATGTTCCAGTCTTTCCATGCACACAGGTCTATCATAATAACGTGCCTTAAATTTGGAATAACATCTTCCCTCACAAGTTTTGGCTATCACTGTACAGGCACGTGTCCAGGGGAGTCCAGACCCCCCGTTCGCGCAGACCACCAATTTTTTCTCCATAAATAATTAAGGGAGAGAGGCAAGTAGATGTTGGTTGAAATGCTGGGAAATGGCGTCTTCGGTGTGCAGATTTTACGAAATTTCCAATGCGAGGGGGGACACCCCCTCACACTCCCCCCTCAGGCTTTCCTAGATCCCCCCTCTCCTTGAAATCCTGGACACACCCCTGCTGTGCTGCTTGCTTGGTTGACCTCCTGGTGCATTACATCATTCAAACTGCTCTGCTACTTGACCGTGGGGCCGGACCAAGTTCGCTCTTCAATGTGGCTTCATAAAGATTCATGTTTTGTTTCCGAATGCCATGCATATCTCAAACTATCAGATCGCCACTCAACCGAGCTGAGCCATGCAAATCTTGGTTGTTTACTTTCCTCTTTTCATTGTTTGAGGATTGTTCTCCATGTACATTTGAAGCGTCTTCCATGGTGTTCTGTCCAAACAAGGCCCAGTCCCCTACGGCTGCAATGGGAACAGGGGCAGACGGTTCTTTTCTATCCAGTCAATACACCTCAAGTCTCTGTGTGGTGGCTTGATAGGAGAAAGATTTTTCTGTGGTATACTCCTACCATACACTTCGTCACTCAAGATGTCTCCCCTGCTGCTGAGGAAGTTTGTGCTCTGCAAATGGCGCCATCTGGTATTCTGAATGTTTAACGATCTGTGACAGGGGCGGATCCAGAATCACGGGAAAGAGGGGGCACAGCCAGCGCACATCATGGAAAACCTCGGTCAAATTTTAACACCTTTCAAAATTCCGAAATTTCCCGGTCAATTTTAATGATTTTCCACAAAATAGAGGGGGCACGCGTCGGGCCGGGTTTGCCCCCCCTAGGATCCGCGCCTGTGTGATACAGAGTTGGATGTCCTGTGAATCCCTTTACCACAATCCTTTAGTTTCACAAGCCAAAGCCATATTTGTCGGAAACGAAAATATGCAGCTTGAAAGATCAAACTTGTCATGTAGTATTCATTAGGGAGTTTCCGCATCATCACGAATTACGAAACGATTTCAGGACGTTCATGACGTTACATCATTATGCCGTTTCTTCGTCTAACTCCCGTGGTGGTCCGACCTTCCGCCTTGTGAACACCACGTCATTATCTTATACAGATATTTCAAGCATTTATTCCACTGGTATCATGTGCCAGGTATATCCAATTGTCACCTTTATCATGTCCATGTAGCTCAAGAAAACCTTTCTTTTAAATGAAAATTAGCAATTCGTAATTCGTACCTACAAAGATCTACGGCCATCATTGTCAAGACAAAACGAATTTACACGACGTCATGAAATCGACGAAACGTCATCCGTCAGATTGATGACGTCATAGTCGAAGCGTAGTCATAAATCGTAATTCAGAGACGTCACGGAACCTCCTATTGCAAAGGTCTGAGTGGTGAGTGGTTTCCAGTGATTACCGATCTGTAAGATCTTAGGGTTTTAGTAGGTATAATGGCTTTTTGAGGAGCTTCCCGTAGGCAGTGTTTAAAGTTATGCTTCAATATTGCAAGTGTAGGTAAATGATTGAGCTGTTAGAATTGATCTTATTGTAGAGTTTTTGTTGTTTGCACCACAGATGTTTACTCGAACATGGCAGCTGCAACCACAGAGGCGATGTTGAGGTTGGCAGTTCAATGCAACATCGAGAAGAAACTATATGCACCCTACAAAAACGTGTGGATAACGGCTGCACAATGGAAGTGGAGGCGTGTACTCCAAGGCCAGAAATATCATGTCGATCACTTCAGGTTTCTTCAGATTGAAAGAACGCGTCTAGCAACTATAATCCGTTTCAACCACGTTTTTGTCAATAAAACTGTCCTAAGATGTACTGTGTGTGACAAGTGTCATCCGTCTTAGTTGAGGTGAAATACGCTACAGTCTGGGTATTCAGAGTAGTGTCGTGGGTCCTTTTGTACCGGCGAGTCAAAATAGTTGGGGTCACTTACGGTGGTATTGTGTAGGGACTCAGCCACATTCCAGAGGTGCATGCCAATGACTTGCTACCAAATTAGCAATCGTTTTTACTCTTTCAGAGACTTGTTGTCACTGAAGAGGGCATGTCTGCATTCTTAAGCCGAGGCCATTCAAAGTTAATTTACCGTTGACTGGACCAGATACACAATCCTGGCTCGAGTCCACAGAAAGACAAAACCATGATCCCTGTTTTTCAGAGGGTTCACTCTAGGGCAGGTGAAAGGTCTCATGGCTAGGCCTGAGTGTTTGCCAGTTGGCCTAACGCCTGTGCATGGCATCACTCACCAGCTGCATGCACCAGCTGCCATGAACCTCATAAATCTAATGGCAACGAGTGGTTTATATACGGTGGCGCTTCCTGCAATACACCGACTTCACATCGCGCATGATCGCAGCGTCCCTGGTAGAATTTTTGACTGCTTAACTTCTGTTTTCAACCTCACTATCAGGTATTTCCTGGATCGAGGTTGAAAAACACGTGTTGGTTTCCAATGCCGCCGCCAGAGATCCATCCCCTGGTGGTAGCATTTGGAACCAATGTGCTGAATTCAACCTCAATCCAGGAAATTTTTGCCCGTACTCCTGGTGGTGAGGTTGAAAACGGAAGTAGCCATCAAAAATACTACCGGGGTGCTGCGGTTGTGCGAGTTGTGAAATCGGCATATTCTTCAATAAAAACTTGCAGGTCTTGGACTTGGCATAAGAGAATCGAGGACTGTTGTCCAAAAGTGCAGAGACTCTCAAGAATATAATATACCATGGAAAGTAAGCATTTGCCTGAAGCTCTCATTGCTGGAAAAAGCCATAATTCTACCTTGCAAAGCATAATACTCCATAATACAAGAACCATCTATAGTACCATTTAATTGCAGTTATGCCATTCATCAAAATGTCCCATTCATGATAATTGCTTACCACCAAATCACAAACATTTTGCAAAACATGTGGAAACAACCTTTGCTTTGAAAGGTGTGAAAATGTTATGAAAAATCTCAACCCCAGTAATTAAATTTTGGGTGACACGGACAATGGGGCACAGGAATTGCCTCAGGGTACCTTGGGCGTGCATTCATAGAATACCTTCGCTGTTTGGGTTTTTCTACCAAACTTTTTTGTGGGGCCTACTGAAAACAGTAGTCCTATTTTTACAGTGGAACACCTGTGTTCATAGAACAGTCTTTGATGTTCTTGTTATGTTGGACTGCTTGATCCACTTGGAGAAAGCTTTTCCAGTGTGCACATTTGGGTGTTAAGCCTAGCGTACATCGGCCTTGTGACTGGAAGAAACTACTGGCAATGGCATTTCTGGCAATGGTTGGCGACTACCTGGTAACCAGCAGCAACTGATCAGATGCTCAAACAGGCCGATGTACGCACACCAGCAACGCTATATCCCACTGGCGTCATCAAATCATGTGACTAGACGTCAAAATGACGCAAAGTGTCGATAGGGTGCTACACGTGGATTGACATCACGCCTGACGTGATGTGACAGCATACAAAATAACGTCATTGCGTCATCGTGACGTTTCTTCAGGAAACACGTGGTCATTTTGACGTCCGGCGTGGGCCTTATGACGTCACGTGAAGTTCCTCTATTGCCGACCGTTGCCGCTAGTTCCAGTCAGTTGCTCATGTTCTACTCGTCGCCAACGATTGCTTCTATTCGTCTTCAGTCGCTTCCGATGTACGTGCGCTGGCAATGAATTTCCTTGTTTCTGGAGCATACCTGTCATGTGAATGTTTATTACATGACTCCCCGAGTGGTCCGATCAGAAGACATCGACAATTTCTGTGTAGCATTCAGTACAGTTGCCTGTCCGATGTGCGCGCTCCAGATTGAAGAATGGATTGTGCCACTTGTTGCCGCAATGACCTGTCGTAATCAATGTGCGTGGAATGCGTACATCGATAGTGACTGTTGCGTTCAGTTGCTTCCAGTCGCAAGGCCGATGTACGCTAGGCTTTATGGCTCTGCTGAACAATTTTCTGTCTCGAATTTCAACAGTCATATCATGAAGACATCCTGTTTTGAAAATCATCCAGGCAATCGCTAAAGCGGAAAATATAGACAAACCACATGTATACAGGGTATGTCAGAAAAAGTGTGTCACGAACAATGGTGAACAAAAGTGAGGACATATCCTTTGGAACACCCTGTGAAGAGTTTCCCTTTCATACTGTCCTGATATCTCAGCGGGGCCATCCTGAGTTCCTGGAATCGCCAAAATCATGCGATGATTTCTGTCTGTGTATTCATGCACATCCCACAGGAAATGTTTCCCCATTTGCCCAAATTCCAGTCTTGGCTGTGCTCAACTATTTGTGCGTTGTTGTGGTCAATCATGTATCGATGTACACAACATTAAGGTATTGTTATGATGACACGGAACAGATCCTTTGCATTAATTGTTTTCCTTTCTTTAAAGATTCACTCTTTTGCATTTGACATTTGCTGACATTAATTTGAATTTGAATTGAAAGAATCGAGTTAATTTTCCAGACATGTCTCATCTACTGTCTGAGTAAAATTCATTCCAAAGAAAATCTTCTGGTAGAAAGACGCCGTACATAATACATTTTTTCCCTACGAAATATTTTGTAGGAATTTATTGATGGGAAACATCATCCCATTTTTGTCGTATAGGAAAAAATCCACAAATCGGTTGTGCCCCTTTGTCCAATCCTACAAAAAATATGACCATGTGACGGGGTCATATTTTTCGTCATACACAATAAAATTTACACTGCAACGTAATATTTCCTAGGAAATAAATGGGATCATCTACAGCGGGGTGCGGAATATTTCCTTCCAATAAACAATGAGAAATTGTACGAACTATTTCATAGGAAAAAATGTATCGTGTACGGCGGCCTTTAGCCTACCCACCTATGAAGGCACTAAGCTCAGGATATGTCTTTGACCCACAAAATTTTCATTCAGATTTTACAAGTGGTTGTGGTTCCTTGTTAGGTGAATAGCTGGCATACTTTTGTACAATAAACTCCATTGATTGACTAACTGGGCCTAATGAACTTGGATTCCAAAAAGGATTTAGCAGAATGGAACAATGCAGAATTTATGAAACATAGCAATATTCAGATTACTAGGAATTAAGTGGACACGGCCTCGCCGCACCGTGTTTCCTAAAAATTCCCAACCTTGGAACAAAGAAAGGGAAAAGGTGTGTTCTACACAATGTTGGCCAAGGGAAGGCCGCACGCCAACGTTGCCCCTGAAATTGCCTTGGGGAAGGGCATCCACCTCCATCATTTCCTGGCGTCTGGGTCAATTTGGTGTCCCTGTCATGCCTGAGGACGACAGATCTGTTTCCATTGGTCTATACATGGCCAAGAAATGTGGGCTGCAATTTGTCATTTTGGAATGCACACTGTACATTCAGTATGAAAACGCAATGTCAGTGAGTGCACCAGAAATTCTTGTGGTATTCTGCTTGGCTTTTCTAGGGGTTTTTACGATAACAGGCCTATTCATTACAAATAGCTTTATCAGATTAGGTTTGAACGGCAAAGCCACAGGAAAAATACTACATCTGAATAAAGCTTAGTTCATATTTCGACGCATGACCATCAGCATCCAATGCGCAATTAAAATTTGGAGGTCGACTTTGTGGACTGGTTGATTCATTTTCCAGTGTACTACAGCGACGGTGTCATGTTATGAAATACTCAAGTAATGACATTCTCACGATCGGATGCCGGCCAAATCACGCGACGTCGTCAGCGTCGAACACAAGATCATGCATCGGTCGCCAGTGATGGTCGTGCGTTGAAGTATGAACTAAGGCTTAACAGGGTCAGAACATTGTTGAGGTAGGCCAAGTAAACCCTTTTTTCGGTACAGGGAAGTACCTTAGGTCATACAGTTGCGTTCTGGGACCTCTCTCATTGGAGTTGTGTTAGCAACTCCTAACTTCATCCAAAGTGGTGAAGGGAATCTCTCAGAGAATGATATGTGCATCAGTGATTCTATCCAAGGACCAACCTGATGAGTTTGTGAGCCCCTCCCTCCCCCACCACCATGTGTCTTCCCAAAGATGAGATTGGGCTTACATGTACATATGAGCCTGCAGGAATGACTAAGCCTGCCTTCTACCCAATGAGATTAGTGGAAGGCTTGTCCAATATCGTAGTAGCGCAGGTGCGAGAGAGAATTATTCTAAATGCCAACAAAATCATGGAGAATGGAGTGTAAAAAGCTCATGATATTTTTAACTTGCTGGTGCTAACCTCCTATTTAATGTGTGAATTGCATGGCTTTAGCTCGGTGTCTGCCGTAACACGCTTTTCTGTATCTTAGGTTGGGTTCTTTACTAAAGTCATCATTGATTTGTAATAACCTGACATGGTAAAACAACCATCACTGTGTGTAGTGCACTAAATTTCATACCAACATCTCAGTCTATTCATCCTTTGAAAAGTACCCTCAATGTACTTGTATGAAAGCGCTAGGCAACTTGCATCTTGATAGTCCTGAAGAGATGTTTCGTGTATCAAACCTTGCTTCCACATCTCCCGACGATATTGGAATTTTTATCACCAGCTGATCAACAGGAGTGACTCACATCTCCTCAACCTGTAGAGTTGGCAGTTCCTGTAGGGAATGATGAGAAGTGGTAATGCTTACTGTCATAACTTCACAAATATTGCATGTCACTTGGCGCTGCAAAATAAAGACATTGTGTAGTCATATTCTCTAGTCGTTGTGGTGATCTCTAGTTGTAGCTAAGAAAGACATAAGGTGGCGCTGTAGTCATCCACACGAAGAATGATGAAAACACCCGAAGTGTTACGAATGATACAGCGCCACCTTATGTCTTTCTTAGCTACAATTCGAGGTCGTGTGGACGACTGCAGTGCCACCTTACCAGACTGGGCCGTCACGCGGTACCGTGATGGAAACGTGCACGTGACTTTGTCGCGCCCTACCGCGGAATGACTCTACAAAATACAATATTCAGGCCTTTCCATTGCATGGATCATACGACGGTAAACGTCGTACGCGCCCATATTAATTTGGGGACATGCGCCCAAAATGTAATTCAAAAGGAAATAAAACTCCACCTTTGCAATCTCATGTTCGCGTTACCTGGCTCTCTTAAGTGTCTGGTCACCGTGTCAATGCATGTAGCAGCACGCCTGCCATGTGGTAGTGCCAAAGTCGCATTGGATCGGCCGACACATTGTTTCTCAAATTTGATGATCCGAGCGTCTTACTTGGCAGACCAGTTCTGCCTGGAGTGTGCTTTTCATGAGTTTAGCATGTTTGCTTTCATTACGTTCTTTGGATTTATATAAGGACAGTTACGAATACTACCTATTGCATATATATCTCTTTACAAGATTAATGAAATAATTCGTTACTCTAAAATAGATTTGTTTTGAGCTTGATTATATTTCCTATAAATTTATTATTTCCATATCTGGTGTATCAGAATAAGATTTAATAAACTAAAGTTGATATGATGTCTCTGAACTTGATGGTGAACATCTGTACTATGTTTGGAATTGCATTAACCTACTTGGAGGCTTTTTATCACGCATCTTTCATTGATAGGCCTACCAGTGAGAAGCACGTTTCTGGTGCTTGTAAGTTAGTAGGCCTACTTGACATAAAAATATTTCAGTGTATGAAGAATGCTTCTTGACTTGTGATGGGACGATGTTTGTTATGCAGTGTGTTGCCTAGGCCTGGCACTCTGACAATGGACCCTGGTTAAACACAGGCAGGAAGCGACCAAGGTTTTTTGACACAGCTTTTGTAGGCCTACCTGTCTGTTACTATGCCAGAAGAACCCAGTTTTCAAGTAGCCTATTAGGTCTACTTAAAATGTCTCCTCAGAATATTCAATCAGTGTTATTGAGAAGGGCAAATATCTGCCATCCCAGAAAAGGTAATTGCATGCAAGGTGAAAAAGAGTGACCTTGACCTCTCATTCTAGACAAGGTCATTACTTTCAAGGTCAAAAATAGTGACCTTGACCTCTTGAATATGAACAAATCTAATGAGTTGAAACTATTCTCAGTTCTTAAGAGCTTTTTCGTCCATTTTGTTTCCAGAGCCAATCCATTGTAGCCAAAAAGAGTGACCTTGACCTCTCATCCTAGGCAAGGTCATTCCTTCCAAGGTCAAAATAGTCACCTTGACCTCTTGAATATGAACAAATCTAATGAGTTGAAACAGTAGGCAGTTCTTAAGAGCTTTTTCATCCATTTTGTATCCATAGCCAATCCATTTAGTTGTTCAAATTGAATTTGATACTTGTGATGTATTCCTGTGAGAGCTGAGGTCTGTTAGTCAGTTCTGCATTCTTTGGCAGGTTGGTGGGATTTCTGCCCGGATGTTGCAAAACTCAGATCCCTTGAGCTGGATGGAAAGCATAGATTAGATGTTAACGATCGGATAACACCAATTAATGCCGCAGCTCTGATGTTATTAATTGATAGCATGTTAATTGGTGGGGCTAAATGATGTGAAGGGCTTCCGATGTTCAAATTGGTGTGAAATATAAATGTGTGCCTTTCACCTTCTGACGATAGCATCAGGTGCCAAGATTTAAAGGTCCGTGATCCTGTTAGATTGCGGCAGGCTTGGTGATCCATGTGCATTTTGAGACTCGACGAGACTAGGTTTCGCTCAGAAAACTGGCACTGATCAGTCGCAAGCCCATGTACATTGCAGCGGCTGAACGAATTTGGGTACAACTAGTTGCTAGAAAGTTGAACATGTGCAACTCGTGGCGACTGACAAAATCTCAGTTCCAGCGAGTCGCAAGGGTGCATACATGACAGTTTATGGCGACTGATCAGTCACCGCCAGTAGGTCAGTGGCGACTAGTTGTCTCCAGTCGCAAGTGTGATGCTGCTGCACCGAATATTATCTGTTGAACTGTGATGCCATACATGTATTTAGTGCATGCTCAGCCCTCGAACAAAATTTGATGTGGTGTAGTCCATATTCTATGTAGAATTGCTGTCATGAACAGACTTGATATGAAACTTCTGATAACATATATTGAAGATTCTTCTGATCTCCTACAGGTCTTGTACGTACATTTCACTCATAGAAGCAACTGCGAGAGTAATACCACTTTCTTCCACAAAGCAGTCAATCAGCGAAATAGCCTCCCCAGCATCTGTGTCATCTCATCTGCCTCAGGATTTGCCGTTGTTACATTCTCATTGATCTTTTCCCCACGCAGACTATAGGCAAATGCAAAAGAGAGTCAATCTGAAAAAAGATTGTATTGTTCTTGGAGTGTTTGATGGATGTCGCTTAGTCACCCAGTCCTATTTAGGAAGCCGTTATTTTCCTGTGTAATCTGAAAGAGGATCCACCAGTTACTCATCTGATAAGCTATGAGTGTTTGATAATTGTGTGACGTCATATTATAGTATTGTAAGACGTCGTTTTTAGCAACGGGTTGATGTCAAGTAGAAAGATGAGGAGGGTTGCATGTTGTCGTCTGTCTGTTAGCGGATGCTGGTATCATCGATGTTTTGATGGAGGGTTGAGTCTAAATACAGTAAAACCTCCATATAGTGAATGCCTTTAGGACCGGAAAAATGTTCACTATATGGAGGTGTTCATTATGAGTAGGGCCCGGTTAATGCAATGGTTAATGCATTAGAAATAATTGGGACCGAAAATGAACGTTCGTTATTCAGGGGTTGTTCACTATTCGGAGGTGTTCACTAACAGAGGTTTTACTGTACACCGATTTCACATCTCGCACGATCGCAGTGCCCCGAGTAGAATTTTCAACGGCCACTTCCGTTTTCAACCTCACTATCAGGAGTACGGGCAAATATTTCCTAGATCGAGGTTGAAAAACACCTGTTGGTTCCCAATACCGCCGCCAGGGTTCCATCCCCTGGTGGCGGCATTAGGAACCAATGCACGCAATTCAACCTCGATCCAGGAAATTTTTGTCCGTACTCCTGGTAGTGAGGTTGAAAACAGAAGTGGCCGTTGAAAATTCTACTAGGGATGATACGATCGTTCGAGATGTGAAATCCAAAGAGAAATACAATACATGTTATGAAATTTTTAAAAATTTGTAAAAAAAAATTTTAAAAATGCATCACCGCATTAGTTTTCTTCTGATCATGAAACCAGAAACAGAACATTTATTTTTTTGGCCTAATATAATTAAAAGCATTCATAATTTGTTAAAATTGGTTAACATATTCCAGTCCTGTATGATGGTAACAACTATAATTGATTAAATTGTTTGATGCAAAGGATATCAAATCCATTGACGGGGATGGAAATATTGAATTGGGCCATTTTCCTGACAACGGCATGATCTATAAAGCACCCATTTTAAATCAGGATATTGCTCAGCTGCAGAAATCCAATTTCAATAAACATGTAAATGTTTTATTTGAGAACAAAGACTATAAATGACAGTTTGATACATTGTTGTTCATTAATCATCTTTGTGAAAAAAGTCGAAATGATATGAATACATAAAAAAACATGTTGGGTAATTCGTCACGCAGCTCCTATATTTCTGACTTGCAAAAACTTGCATGTTCACACCAAGATAAAGCCTCATAACTTTTGACACCGAAGCGCTACATGTGCTAAGGGCAGTGAGTGGGGTCGGTATGTAGGAACTACAGGTCATTGAGTGCAACACAGCTCTGACGTATTTTGACATACATGTATATGCTAAGAGGGCATGAAAACATTAAAACTGGATTATACTGTGGTTGGATTTAGATCTTAATATATGGAAGAATTCAGTGATTCAATGCCAGCTAGACCATGTCTAATGATTTACCCTCAAAGCACTGAATTATTGAAGGGGTATGTGAACTTTGTCATAAATCTCAAATTGTGCCTTTATTAATGATATTCAGGCTAAGAAATGTATACAAAAAAGGTGTAACACCTTCACTCTAAAAATATTCTTGTCGTACTGACAAGATGGAGCTCGTTCTGAGAATATGCTTAAATTGACAGGTTCTGTCTTGTCAATTGACAAGTTTTCCACTTGTCATTGTCGACAAAGACATCTTGTCATTGAAAAAAAATACATCTTGTCATTGAAACAAAATACATCTTGTCATTGAAACAAAATACATCTTGTCAATCAGGCTAGATATAAAAAGATACGCGGAGCAACTTTAAAATTCTCGGTTGATGCATTGCTGAATCATGGATTGCGTCACGTCAGCTGGTTTCAGGTCGAGGTCCAGTTTATGATTTCAGCCGAAGTGCGCAGATCTGGGAATTTGGGATTTGTCTATTATTAAACCCTTTTATGTCTCAAATTGTCTGATCTAAACATATTGAGCCTGGGATGTCATCCAACACATGTCTTCATGCTTCCTTATCCTCATATTCCTTGCTGAAACCTCTCCACATTTGTCTGTCAGCTCTGGAGTCAATTTAAAATCTCATGAAATCACTTGTCATCTTCCAACCTATTGACAATCCTTCTAGTAAATATGCACTTACCATTTGGTATGTCTAATTGAATATTCTATTATCAAAATACCAATATCTGAGTTATTTATCAAAGCACTGACATCGATGTATACAAACGTGTCAGAGGCATGCCTTTAACTCATTCTGTCAGATAAAATTCAATTCACACCTTATCTTCCTACATGGGCTTTAAGATTTTTTAGAAATGTTCAACACAATGCATGTACACACAACACTAAATGTTGTTGACAGACTGCTTGCTGTATATTGTTTGCATATTTGACTAAAATATCGCTGATTAAATGAGAATGGCACCTCCCTTGTGCAGTTGACAGCTGATAATCACACCTGACAAGTGACGCTGACATTCCTGTTTGATGACTTATTAGATATCGGTGGAAAAAGTGGTGGATTAGATCAATTCTGAAAAAACTCCTGCTGAATAGGTGAAGTCAAATCTGTTGCCTTTTGCCAGTATGCTTTCCAACTGGGTTTAAAACTTGTCTTTTCGAATTTGAGAGTGTCAGGTGGCAAACTGTCATGACAGAGGATTTGCCCATCTTGAAAGAGGATTTACCGTCATATCACCTTTTCCTAATTATCTAAGGACACATGGTGTCCTGAAAGATTACACTGCTAAGTCAAAATCAGTCACCGTGTTTAAATTACCTAAAGCCTAGCACACATCGGCCTTGTGACTAGAAGCAACTACTGGCAATGGCGTTTCCGGCAACGGTTGGTGACTACCACAAAAAAGGCAGGCATAGGTAAACCCAGACGTCCAGTGTAAGGCTACGGGTATACTGAATGTCGCGATGCGTTGACGCGCACGGCAAAGGCTTTGTTATTTTCTGCCGCACTGCACGCAAACAAAGGCTCTCAAAGCATAAATCGCATGTGTTGCCCTGTCGCATGCGAAATTGCATACCCGTAGCCTAGTGCTCTGTTGGAGAAACCCAGACTTCCACCAAGTCTGGACCAAAAGAACGGTAGTCTTTGCCTTTGTTTTGATCAGAAAGAAAACCAGTTCCACAAACCGAAGGATTCTACTTCAGCAATTGGTCCATTCCCGTTGGACGGGCACTTGAGGATAAATGTATCAAGTTGATCATGAAAGATTGATTATTGTTGATAACCATTGTTGTATTGGTTAGTCATTGTTGTCTTGAACAGACTGATTCATTTTCTAATCCATCTTGCCATGTTTACCTAGGGTGGTCGTTTCTATGGCAATGGGGTACTTTCTACGGTTTTTATGTGGTTCACCAATAATCTGTGATAAAAATTGGACAGTCCTGTTTAGAAATGAGGCACAGCTACCGCAGCGCTCCTGACCAAGAAACCAATAGTGCGTTTTATTTCTTACTCGCGCCTACACTGGCCTGGCACCACAGCGTTTTATTTACCGGAAGTTCTCCAAGTCGGACCTGTTGCACCAGGCGCTACTAACCCTCCCCCCTGAGCCGGTTACTTCAGGAAGTATCCCAGCATGCAGAGCATGATGTCACTTCCAAATGTAGATACACAGCCCTCGCATACAACGGCGTGCAAAAGAAATCAAACACTGTCATGTTAGACACGAGTAAAGTGTCATGGCGGACAATCAGAGCGCATCCGCCATGACACTTTACTCATGTCTAAAACTTGGCGTCCACTAGGGTGCGGACAAGACGCAGAATGCAAAATTAGTAAATCCGCATTCATTCAACAACCTCTCTGCATATTCTTGAAAGATTCCGTTCACTGTCTTTATCATTCCTAAACATTTCCCGGCGTTTCTGCACTTTCGGCAGAGGGCAAAATGCTCAATAGTCATTGACGCAGAAAGAATGCCGAAATGACATTATTTGCTTCCACAACCCTTCCTAATGTTGTCGGCGCTCTAGTGGACGCCACCCATTACACAACAGCGTTCTTTTATTGGCCTCCAATGCGCATGTCTGAGAAAGCGCTAGTGCCTGGCCGGTGGAAGAAATCAAACACACTATATAAAGTGGGGAAGGGAAATAAAATGAGACAAAAGCGAAGAGTCATGATTTCCAAGTCTTCTCCTCATCTCTGTGTCTCCAACACACATCCATCTCATTGTAATCAATAGCATTTACCCAGGGTTGAAATCCACATGTAGATTTCCCTCGTGGTTTCCAAGATTACTTTCCACCAGTATCTATAATTTTACAGCACTTTGTCAATTCCTCCAGGGTCTAGGCAGTTAATACTGGCAAGATCAGGATGATAGAGTGGTTTCCGATGGGACTTAGTGGAGTTTGCTTCTATTGCATTGACATCATGTTGTATGGCGTCTCTTTATAATTGTACGTCTTCAATGGTTGTTGCTGTTGAAAAGTTTAGAGACACAAGTGGAGACATAAATGGAGACATAAATTTTTATTCTCGTCAGATCGTGAACATTCTTTTTACCAACTCTTTGTTCTCATTGACAGGTTCATCTATCTCCGCCTTCTCCCATAGGGCGGAGGCACAGTACCCCATCCTCCCATAGCAGGGATTTGCTCTCACTCCTCTTCATATACTCGCATGTGTGAGTGGATGAAGAGGAGCGAGGAAAAAACCCCTGCTGTGGGAGGATGCCAAACCGGTCCCTGCTGTTGTGTGGACAGACCTGCTAAGTCTCACGCATTTCGCGGGAGACTCGCACATCTACACCTGTTCTCCCGCAGTCGTGCGAGTTCAACTCAGTTGTGTGTAATCTCATGCATTTCCCCTAAACATGCTAAAAGTGGAGATCTTCAAAAAAGTTGTTACCCTATTTCACAAACTGCATTTGCCGACTATCGTCTGCTCAGGCAGCGCTCGCGCCATCTTCCATTTGGTTCTGTAATCAGTGTTTTACCGCCAATGCTATCTGACCAATCACAGCCCTTCACTGAAGGACATTATGCGCCGTATAGTTCTGTCGTTGACTTTTCTGAGCAAAGCTTCGAAAATGGCATTCAGGTAAAAAAGGCCACTTTTAAAGCCAAATCTTTGAAAGTTTATCACGTTTCAGATGCTCAAGCAAGGCAACCCCAAAATGCCCATTCTCCTGCTCCTGCAAGGTATCAGAACACCCTTGGTGGGTCTGTGTGGACCTTCTGTGTCTGCATCTCCTCTTCAAATTCATCCAACCATTCTTCCCACTCAACCCCAGCTACGGTGACAGCAAGACATCCCCTGCATTTTCCATAAGGCAGGACCTGCGGGGTACACCACTACATCTAACGTTATAAAACCATTCTATTCATGACATGAAATAATAACAGGTTTCTAAGGTGAAAGACATAGCTTCCTACCAGACTCGAACCCGCGGATTGTCACATAAGGCAATTGCCAGCACTCTATTCATGACAATTTTCTTTCATATTTTCCAGGGCAATGTTACCAGTGTGGCGAGAAGGTGACAGGGGCTCAGGATGCCTGCCAAGCCATGGGAAATCTCTTTCATACCAGTTGTTTTGTGTGCTGTTCATGTGGTAAGTTGACATTGCAACCAATCCCCAGTGCTGCCACCTATCAACTCAATGATACACTAAGAAATCCTCACATTGAGAACAACTGGTCAGAGACCTCAGTGTGCAGAGCCAATCTTTCTTCTTCATTGTAGGGGGTTAATCCTCCTTAGAAACTTTCTGTGGATATTGGGGCATATGAATAATAACTAGTAAATGCTTTTACTTGGATTTTGCAGTACAAATGCACTACGTTATGCTGTACAAATCTGAAGAAAAAGTGCTAGGTTTTATTCATATCACCCATTGTGTATGAAATAATAACAGGTTTCTATGGTGAAAGACAAAGCTTCCAACCCGACTCAAACCCACGGACCCTTGCATAAGGTATCGATCGCCAGCACTCAGGTGCCAAATCCCCATCTTTAAGATGGTTCAATGACCCATATTAAACGAGGCGTCCCTGAGCACCCTGCGTGTAATCCAATCTCGAACCCAAGCAGTTTTATGTTATGCAAGGGGTTACATATAAAGGAGATACAATAGGAGCTGTCAGCGACTTGACCAATAGGTGTCACTACGGCCCAATTCAATGCATATAGCGGACCCAGTCATTATTGATCGAGCAGCAATCACGTAGATTTTCCTGTACAATTGTCCGCTAGAACTTTGCTGCCATCTGTTGGCAATATGCGCGGCTGACTGCTCCTATTAACGGGCATGAAATAATAACAGGTTTCTAAGGTGAAAGACATACATGTAGCTTCCTACCAGACTCGGACCCTCGCATAAGGCATCAATCGCTAGCACTCGGGGGCAGCACGCCTTAACCACGGTCTTATCAAGTAAGAAGAACACTCCTCTATATAACCAGGTTGAGAAACGACAAAATGTCGGATGAAAAGATCAGTCAAATTTTGATCAAATCATAAGTTATAATTGTCCACTCTATATGTCAGCGGTATCGTTACAGTATGAACTTTTATAATACACAACTTTTGAAAACAATTGATAACCGAAAAGTTGATTTTGGAGGCTGTTTCAGTGGCCCCGTGTGCGACACGCTCTCCCAGGGACAAACATGACAAATCGGCAGTACTTCCTCTGGTGGCAGAATGTAGAACTAAAATAAATTAATCGCAATCTTGTGATATACAACAAAATAATGCAGAGAAAATAAAGATTTATATCCCTTAGCACGTTATTTTACATACAAAGTATAATGCAGTGTTCACAATCGATAAATAGAAGGTATATCACAAGATTGCGATAAATTTATTTTAGTTCTACATTCTGCCACCAGAGGAAGTACTGCCGATTTGTCCCTGGGAGAGCGTGTCGCACACGCGGGGCCACTGAAACAGCCTCCAAAATCAACTTTTCGGTTATCAATTGTTTTCAAAAGTTGTGTATTATAAAAGTTCATACTGTAACGATACCGCTGACATATAGAGTGGACAATTATAACTTATGATTTGATCAAAATTTGACTGATCTTTTCATCCGACATTTTGTCGTTTCTCAACCTGGTTATATAGAGGGGTGTTCTTCTTACTTGATAAGACCGTGCCTTAACCAATAGGCCAAATCCCCATCTTCAAGATGGTTCAATGACCCACGTCCCTGAGCATCCTGCACTTCATACACCTATTGTGTATGAAGTTCAGAGATAGGTAGGGTAGCGCAGGTGTCTTCCCCCAATATCGGCCAAAAACCCATCACTGGTATAGATCCACACAGCTGGATCTTGTTCCACTGCCTACAATTCTATTCAGTCGGTTGAAGAAAAAATATTGACTGTGGTTCCACATTGAACTGATCAGAATTGCCCATACATATAGTATTGAAAGATGTATTGATTTCGACCAACTTCAGATGAAATCATACATTTTCACTGTCTTTGAATGTGGGTTCCGTATGTTGTTAAGTTACCATGGGTGGTCGATAAGGCACATGCTCACATTTCGTATTTTTTGTTTTCAGGGAGAACGTTACGAGGGAAAGCATTTTATAATGTGCATGGGCGTGTGTATTGTGAGGAAGATTATTTGGTAAGTCCATGGACAGGTGCCCGTCACCAGGACCTTTTCTGGCCTCCTCGCTTGCTAGTGACATCATGTGATCAGCTGTCTCAGGGGCGGATCCAGGATTTTTTCGAGGGCTGGTTTCCGCAGGTACATGCGGAAGCCACTGGTCTGCGGACCTCCCCCAAGAAAATTTTGAAAATTAGAAGCTCTGAGACGTGATTTCCCGGCATCTGAGGTTGAGAAAGTCGGATGCTGCGCCTCCTAGACATTTCGAAATAGTACACAATGATGTTGTCCCAAGCAGGGGAACAGAGTTTTAGTGTGGAATCATCGATGCAACGATTGTATCACGATGACTACATCAGAGACACAGGCGGGCGCTACGCTACAAGCAAGATGTTTGGAATTTACCGATAAAAAATGTTATCTTTGGTCGCCGATAGGGGTTCCAACCCCCCCCCCCCCCTCTGTGTCTTTGGCATTCCAAACTGGCACCGGGTCAATAATACTTTCCCATGGTGAAATTTTGGTATGTCCCCTCCATGGCAGACACCACACTGCTCGCTATGGGATGACCAGGTTAAAGTAGGACCACGGTATGCGATCTCTAAATCTAATGGGTAATTTGACTGCCGACGTAGAGGGAGCCATCTAGCGGCCGCAACACGAACTACAAAAATCCATTACAAAATAGACATAGTAAATCGGGTCAATTCACTGACAACGTAGTAGTCCCTTGGGTTAGAGAGTGGCGCCGGCTGTCGAGAAAAAGTGGCAATACCGGGCTCCTTTAACATCTCCAGGTGTTCCTCGGGAACTTGATAATGATTCATGGAAGATACAAGGGAAATTCTTCTGGCCATTTGAAATCTGGTCAGGGTCAAAACCTGAAGTGGCTCTTTTACAGTTTATCTGACCAGAGTGATAGATGTTGATATTCCGCCAACCTTTACAGACAAATGATAGCTTCCGTATTGAAGCATAGCGTACATCATCAGGTGCATTAAGAGCAATCTCAGTCCACCAACAGTAAGAGCAACGCTTCCGGGCTGTGTAGGCTATGAAATGGACACCTGCATGATTTGATAGCAATGTTCGTACCTGATATTAGGATGCCATGAGGCTGGCCTGATTTAATTACTGGATTTACCTGAGTTGGGGGCGGTGAATGGCTGACTTTGTATGACCAACCTTGAAACTTTTTTTATCACTGATATTTAGTGCTATTTCCAAGTGAGTGATATAAGCCTATGGTATGCAAGTCAAGCTATTGAGATTCTGAAATCAGCGGGCTGCCCTCTGTATTTAGGCCTACTCATTTATCGGCATGTTGCTAAGGAACTGAAGTACTACTAAATGTATTTTGACTTCGTTCATTCATTTCAATGTCTAATCAGTGTCTTCTTCTTTTTCAGTATTCAGGTTTTCAGCAATCAGCAGAGAAGTGTGTTGTGTGTGGACATTTAATAATGGAAATGGTAAGTGCTATGCTTTTGGAGTCAACCTGATCTATAAATAAGGCCATTTTTAGCTCACCGTGGTGAGCTTATACAATGGCTGTGCGTCCGTCGTCCGTCGTCGTCGTCGTCCGTCGTCGTCGTCCGTCGTTGTCCGTTAGCAGGGCACGTTTCGTAACCGCTGGAGCTATTGATCTGAAACTTGGTACATATATACCCCTAGGTCAGATGACCCACGACACCAAGTTTCGGTCCGATCCGACTCTCAGCTTGGCCACCAGGTGGCGGAAACCAAAAACACAAAAAGTGCAATAACTCCTGAACTAATGACTAGATCATCTCCAAATTTTTATCATAGGTGTAGCTAATAAGGATACATAACATATATAACGGGTTTTTGATTTGACCTACTTTTCAAGGTCACAGAGGTCAAAGTTCGACAAAAGTAACGAACCTGCCAAAGTTTGTCATTATTTCACCGAGCGACTTCATATCTTGCATAAACATGCATTGGAGGGGTACCTTATAAAATACCAAGTTTCGGCCCGATTGGATATCCAATATGGCCGCCAGGTGGCGTAACCTGAAAATCAAGGAAGTGCTATTACTCGGGAACGGCTTGACGCAGAGTGCTCAAATTTGATATTTACCTCCCTCTAGATGACCTTTACATGCACGTCAAATTTCGGCCTGATTTGACTTCAAACGTGGCCACCAGGTGGCGTAACCCAAAAATCATCAAAGTGCTGTAAATCAGGAACGCCTTAACCCAAAGCGCTCCAATGTGCTATGTGGCCCCGTACAGATGACCTTTATGTGCATGTGAAGTTTCGGCACGATCGTACATCCAATATGGCCACCAGGTGGCGTAACCTGAAAATCATCAAAGTGCTGTAACTCAGGAACGACTTGGACCCAAAGTGCTCCAATGTGCTATGTGGCCCGCTGCAGATGACCTTCATGTGCATATGAAGTTCCGGCCCAATCGGACATCCAATATGGCCGCCAGGTGGCATAAACCCAAAAATCATCAAAGTCCTACTTGGGAATGACTTGACCCAGATTGCTCATAACTGATATGTACCTCCCTCTGTCATTAGACTATTATGTCCAACCCGGTGAGCACATGGTCCATGGACCATTTCATTCACGCTTTTCCACGAATACCAGAAAAAAGCACTGGAAAAATACACTAGCGGCCATTTTGTGTCATGCATTCTCCAGTAAAAACGGACATTTCAAAGCGATGTTACTCCAAAACCATTTGAACAATCCTCACAAAATTTTCTACAGTTGTTCATGGTGCTGCCATCTATAGTGCTATGCAGAAATCACCAAAAAGACGGAAATTTCTATTTTTGGCGGTCAAAGTGTTAAAAGTGACATCAACTGAAACCATCTGTGTCTCAAAATACATAAAAATAATAATTTACTGCCAGCTAAAATTGTGGTTTTGTTGAAAATGACACCGAAATTCCTTTGATTGATCAGATTGAAAGTGTCACAAAATCCTTCACTTTTACTGATAAAATTCAGATTAAATTCCTCGCCAGATTTAAAGTCTGTATTTACCTGATTATAATCTGTGCTGATATCTTCAGCTATGCTTAAAATCAACATACACCTCGTTGAGATTGAAGTGTTTAATGCTACCTATCAAGGACATCTGTTATCTTGTCTTGTTAATGTGATATTTATGTCTGGTAGGTGTATCAATCTTGTCAAAAAGTTCCTGGGCCAACCGCATAGGAAGTCCGATAGTGCTACCGACGCCTCCGCAGTTAATTATAATGCATTTTCACATTAACTAAACCGCCGATAGCGGTCGTCCCAGGGGCCTGTTTCATAAAGTGACTTTAGGCTAATGATACCATAACTTCAGTGCATTTTCCATTTGGTTAAAGGCACCATTAGTTTCAAGTCACTTTATAAAACAGGGCCCTGGTCTTGAACTACATGTATTAGGACTGTCCTTCCAATGGGAATTAAGGCAGTAACTCAACTCGCAATCAGAGGGAAGATGGACAGTTGTAGTCAGTTGTAGTAACAGCCGTGCTGTGTACTACCAAGTACACTGTGCTGTAGAGTAAAGCTATTCCTTCAATCAACTATGTTCCCACTGGTCAAGAGTGGAGGTATGCAGCATTGGAATGTTGAACATTGCCAACATGCCCCATTCATGACCCTCGCTATTGACATTTGACTGCTTGAGAGTCATGTGCCATGAAAGCTTTGAAGGCCGTCGTCACGCATGTTGACAACTCCAGTCGCAATGACCTTTAAAGGAGCACAATGCGCGATCTCTCCAGTATTTTGACTGCCAACGTAGAGGGAGCCACCTAGCAGCGGCAATAGAGGCTTTGCATTCATATATGACGTCACAAGCCGCCATGCTGGAGTACACATGCTGAAGATGTGCAGCGAAATGAGCCGTGCATGCCCCAATGACGTTACGTCAAATAATGGCGTGGCGCACTTCACACAAGTCATGTCATGGTAGGCTAACACTCCGCACCCTGTGTCCTCCAGAATGGCCATCAGGATGACATCATCACAAAGCCTCTATACAAACTACAAAAAACCATTACAAAATGTAGGTAGTACATCGGGTCCATTTGCCGACAACGTAGTTAGTCCCTGGGGTTGGAGAGTGGCGATGGTGGCGCCGACTGTCCAGAAAAATTGGCAATACCGGGCTCCTTTAAGTTGTCAAGAGGGTTATCAGACGTGATAAGGAAAAAATCATTTCCTGCGCATAATATTTTTCTACTCAGTAAAAAATCAATCAAATACCATCATCATAATTGGTTTCACAAAAAAATAGCCATTACTTTTCTTATCAGTATAACATTCTATTATACATTGATTAGATCACTAATACAGCATGGAGGTCAAGTTATTTAACTTTTTTGTTATTGCGATTAGTAACCCCCGTTTATTTTCTGGCCTCAATGTCACATAACGGTGATAAATTATTGGTATTTTGAGAGGTGCTCCTGAAGGAGTGTTTGGTTTTGCGAGTGTCGGATGATGATGGCCCCATTACAGAGATACGCTCAATCACCCCTGCCACCTGTCTGTTCTGATAATATTTTTGGTAATCGTGCGGCAGGTTTTGAGAACAAGTGGGTTCATACCGCAGCTGATCAGCTGACGGGTGAAAAAATTTACTTGCCAGCTTTAAAATTTTTGCCACAGTTGATTTCAGCTGTCACATATTACAGTAAAGCAGGAAAATTTCGCGTGCAGGAAATTTTCGCGAATTTCGCAAGAGTATATGAGTCGTGAAAATTTCCTGTCGCAAATATGAGTACACGCAAGTGATAAATACGGTCCGTGAAAAAAACTGAAAAAAATGGCAGAGACTCGCGAAAATATCCTGCCGTGAATATGTCTATAATTCTTGATTCGTGAAAATTTCCAGCCGCGAAATTATCTTGCTTTACAGTATTCATTTCTTATTGCTCATGTAGCAGTACAGAATGAAAAAGAGCCCCTACCAGCACGCAGTAGATTTGCAGTAGAACAACAGTAGACATACAGTAGTGAAATGCAGTAGATAAACAGTAGAGGCGCAGTTGTCTACTGCAAATCTACTGCCACTCGGCAGTAGTTTTGCAGTAGACCAGAGCAGTAGACTTTGCAGTAGTGGTCATTATGCGGCAGTAGAGTTTGCAGTAGAGATTGCAGTAGATGAACAGTAGTTCATTTACATATTATGCACCGTACTGTTTCTCTACTGCCGTGCCATATATGGAATAAAACGGCAGTAGATATACAGTAGTGCTAGGCAGTAGATTTGCAGTAGTGTCAGGCAGTAGATTTGCAGTAGTGTCAGGCAGTAGATTTGCAGTAGTGCTAGGCAGTAGATTTGCAGTAGAAGTGCCATTGTTGCAGGGCATTGTTGCTGCTTGCTGTGTACAGGCATTTCTACGTACAAGATGTACTAGGCTACACGATGTACAGGTTGGTATTTTTCTACATAGGTCTACTGATCGCACTGCAGATTTTGTAAACCCCTTGTTTAGGGCTTGGAGGAATTAATTCCTCCAAGTTTAGGGTTAGGGTTTGCCTTGTAACCCTCACTGTAGTGTAGGCCTAAATAGAATTAGGGTTAGGGTTAAGGCCTAGGTGGATTTGATCCACCTCTAGGCCTACCTAGGTTATCCACAAACACTACTGGTAGCCACGTAGGCATGGTAGGCTAGTAGGCTAGGATGAGAAAATTTCAACAAAAATACCTACTGACTACTGGGCCTAGTTATTGGCAATTGCCCATCCGATTTTGGGCTCATTTTAATCCATATGATCTAAACATTCAGAATATGTGGACAATTATACTTTGGTACTACACCTTGATTCAGAATTTCACTTTGTTCATCCCAACATAAAAAAGCTGTCTGCTTTCAAAACATCTTCCATGTTTTGGCTCCGTGATGCATTGTGGGAGTTTGATCATTATGGGATAGTTGGCAGTAGATGTGCAGTAGTCTACTGTATCACAACTGCCAGTGGCAGTAGATGCGCAGTAGTCTACTGTATCACTACTGCCACTGGCAGTAGATGTGCAGTAGTCTACTGTATCACAACTGCCACTTGGCAGTAGAGATACAGTAGTATTTGCAGTAGATGGCAGTAGTCTACTGTATATCTACTGCCATTTGGCAGTAGTGTTGCAGTAGACCAGATTTTCTTATTTGAGTTGGCAGTAGATATGCAGGTGTGAAAGAAGTAGATAAACAGTACACTACTGCCAGGCAGTAGTCTACTGCGTGTCGGTAGGGGAGTCAAATGGTCATGGCCCCTTTAACACATTTACATGTACCTCTCTTCCACAGATTCTGCAGGCGATGGGCAAGTCGTATCATCCAGGTTGTTTCCGGTGCTCAATATGTTATGAATGTCTCGATGGTGTGCCCTTCACGATAGATGTAGAAAATAAAATATATTGCATAAAGGATTACCACAAGTAAGTTCTACGTGACTCTTGATCAAACAGACTCTGGACCCATTCACAGGCGCGCCTCTAGGATTTCGAGCAGAGGGGGGTCAGGGGATTAAGGGTCATCGAGGGTGGAGCCAGAGGGGAGCGTGAGAGGGGTGTCCCCCTTGCGTAGGAAGTTTTGTAAAATCTGCACACTGAAGATGTCAACCTGCCAATTTCAGAGCGACTTAGTTCTCGTTTTGTGGTGACGGGTCACATACATGTATAAAGATTAAACCAGTATTTGAACTGATATCGATAGCCCTCTTATCTAACCCTCAAGTCAGGAATTCCTCACGCAAATGGTGCTGCCATCTATATTGGAAATTTTGAATGAAAGGCTGAAAGATTAGTTTACAATCTATTGATGTCTGTTTCCTATTTCAGAGTATATGCACCTAAGTGTGCGGCGTGTGGTCAGGCCATCACTCCTGTTGAGGGGACAGAGGAAACGGTCCGTGTTGTATCGATGGATAAAGACTTCCATGTAGATTGCTTCCATTGCGAGGTGAGTGTAATGATGGTGAAATGATAATGTTAGGTCATATGAATAAAGAGTAGCAAGTGCTTTTACGTCAGATTTCTACAGCATTGCCTAGTGCATTTGTATTGCAAAATTCAAGTAGGCCTACATGTAAGCATTCACCAGTCTATTCATATGACCCAATGTTTAATCCTCATATAGCCCACTTCCCGGCTGAAAGCTTGCTCAATGTGCTTTTCATTCAAAGACCTTCGCACCTCCTTGGGGAGTATGCAGCCAAGCTGCAATTTGAGATCAGCGCTATAAACTACTGAATTACATATACCGTAAATAACATTTTCATCGTTTCCACGACGTAACATCATTCTGTTGCGTTGCGTGTTTTGCCCCCAGCTTTGCGTCATCAGCAGTGAATTTTGCCCCTGGCTTTGCATCATTATGGTGACGTCAGCAATGGTAGACATTGTCGCAGTTACGTCGTCGAAATGTTGAAACGTATACACGGATCTCCGGGAGCCTGTTTCATAAAGTGACTATAAGCTAATGTTACCTTTAACCAAATGGAAAATGCATTGAAGTTAATGGTACCATTAGCTTAAAGTCACTTCATGAAACAGGCCCCTGGCCACCATCACAGCTCCCTAAGGCTAAGGATCCTTTTACGCGAATTTCGAGCATTGTGACACCGCATCCTTTTGTCCATGACCAACGCGGTGGAAACAAACAGTGGTGCGGCATCGCATCGCTAGAAATTCGCATGATGGATTCTTAACAGGGGCTGATCCAGGATTTGGGAAAAGAGGGGGCGCCCTGTGATACTAAACATTGAAATCTGGGGTGAATTTCAAAGATTTGCTCCAAATTCAAGAATTTCACGGTTGATTTTACAGATTTGTTGGCCAAAAGGGGGGCATGCCCCCGTGTGCCCCCTTGGATCCGCGCCTGCTTAGCCTAAATGGCGGAAATGATACACACTTCTCTTGGCAACCCAGGATGAGAAAACTACATTACAATTGCATTGTTTCATTTCCAGAATCTTAGCAAATTTTCGAGCCCAACCGGGGTCTTCATCAGGCTGGTACTTTCAAGTCGAGCCTTAGGGAGCTCTGATGGTCTGTGACTGGCGGCCAGGATTAACTTGAATGTGCCAGCCTGATGAAGACCCCGGTTGGGGTTGAAAATTTGCTAAGATTCTGAAAATTGACTTCCTGTTTACCATCATTTTGTGTGTCAATTTTTGTGCTTTCTCTTTCTTTGGATTTACATTGTTTCATCGGTTATCAATGTTTATCTTTGCAGGAATGTGGAATGCAGCTGACAGACGAACCAGACAAACGATGCTATCCTTTAGATTCTCACTTATTGTGCCATGTTTGCCACGTGAAGCGATTAACGGGAAAAAATATGACGGAGTCGCCCACGAACACGACGCAGAGATTGCTTACAAATCGCCAGATACCTTCACAACAATCGACACCAAAACAATCGCCGCAGCACCAACGACCAAATCAGGCACCCCCTCCCCCGTATTTACGGAGTCCTCCCCCTGCATACTCTTACCCACAAACATCAACGCAAGTTGCACAGAACCAATACGGTAATAAACCAAAACATCAGGTCACGGACTTATAACGTTAGGGAATCAGGGATAGTTGTGTGTTATTAATTAGGACATTCCGTCAAAGATCTGTTCAGGCGATTCTTAAGCTAGGAATCCACTGCTGATTTTCTGCGTTGCGTTTTGCTTCGCAACCTGCTACCTGCGATTGAATACGATCGCAAGGAACTGATACCGGTCGCCAACCGATTGCCGACTGAAATTGACCACATCTTCGCCATTGGTGGAAATCACGTCCAGCGAGTCCACTATGGCGATCGCGGGCCCAGTTGCAAAGCAAGTCGCAAAGCAAAATCAGGTTGAAAATCAATGGTGGATTCCTAGCTTTATGAATAAGATTTGCAAAGTTGGCTTTTGCGTTGTGCCTAATTCAGCGAGTTTGAGTTTTGAGAATTTACCGGCTTCTTAATATTAGTCGTGAGGATTTTGTAGCTGTTACAATTTGCTAGTAGGTGTTTTACATGTACGGAGTTGTCTGTATGGCCGTTGAAGCCGATTGCTCAAATCTTCGATGTGTGTCATACCGGTATTCAAAGTTCTCCAGCAACAGGTGCGAATGTCTTGTTTACTGCATTCAATGAAGTGATTCGGAAGCAAAATGTGAAGTATACATGTGTAAGAGGTACAGCGTTGCCCTCTAGTGGTGGAAGGCACTATCTCTACTCAAGATCAGGGGGACCATAATCGATTGTAGTGAGAGCAATATTCATACTTAGTCTGGTTCCCTGACCTGCTGTATCGCAGCGCTGACTGAGGGTGCAATATAGAGGTCAGGCAGGTGCCATGTCAATATTGATCTAAAAATAGAACATTACTCATGAGCTGATTATTATGGGATATTGGGGTATCTTGTTTACATCCGCGAAACGAGTTGTACATCGTGTGTGAAAACTGTCAAAATGCCAGGTGCTCTGTATGTTTTAGGTGTACCAGTATCAGCTTTGCCTCTGCATCAGCCTGTACAGGTATCGCAAGAGAGAAAATTCCAGAAATGTAGGGTCAAAACGCTGCACAATCGGCTTGATGTCCGATGTAGCGAAATCATGTGACCTAAATGACGTCACTGCAGATTTTGTCAGGATTCTGACGATTATTAGATCACATGATCAGTATCGACGTAGCGCCTGCCTGACCTCTGTATCGCACCATCAGTCAGCGCCACGATACAACAGGTCAGGGAACCAGACTATATTCATACACAGGAGTGTAGAGGAGGGTTAGTATTCCAGTTGAACGCCCTCCCCCTGACCTGTGTAGAGTCGCTTCCTTTTACATTTGGAAGGCAGTGCAACGAATAATGAACAGACTTTTGGTGTTAACTCATACTTAAGTGGTTCAATGTTAAATACATGTACATGTATATTGAATTGATTCAGAGGAATTTTATATGTCCTAAGTGTCCTTCGATGGTGAATGTTTACATGTTTCGATCACTTGTGATTTACACGCTAATTTTGACTTTTGTAAACAGTGTAATAATCAACTCAAGGAAAACCCAAGTCCAGTACTTTCCAGAGAAGTGTTCCTATGGACAATAGACAGGTTGTGCAGCTTTCCGACTCCGGCTTCAACTACCAGAACGAATTGCAGTCCGCTGTAGACATCCTTGATAAAAATGATTTGATAGACGTTTGCAAATCGTAAAATGCCATAACTTTGTGGCAGAAAATTCTTGACTTGTAATCGGAAGTGCACGTAAATCGCAAATATTATAGTCGTGTTTCAAGTCGTAACGACTAGGATTACGACTTCAATATTTATTATTTATCCGCACTTCCGATTTATAAGGGCAAATTTTTCTGCCTTCAATTTATGGTGTTTGACAAATTGAAAACTTCTATCGAATCGTTTTTATCAAGGATGTCCATAGCAGACTGCAATTCATTCTCGTAGTTGAAGTCGGAGTCGGCCCGCTGCGCAACCTCTCTATTCACGGCTGGCCAGAATCCCATCTCTGACAGCGGAAATTTACCAGAACTTCCCGTGCCATTCTTTGGGATGTGCTGTGAATAATATATTTTGATTTAATTTTGTACAGCCTGATTCATGTACGAAGTCTGAAACTATGGCATTGGCATTAGGTCGGTGCTGTATTTCTGTTGAAGATTTTGGCAATTACATCGTAGGAATGTATTTGTGAGTGGAACTATACAACTACTGCAATGAACTCACTCAGTTGTCCCTTTCAATCGTTTTGTAGGAATCTTTTGTACCTTTTATAGAATCATCAGATGTCTGGATTTTTACAGAACGTTCGATTATTGTCTTCCACTTAATTTATACACCATCAGCTTTCATGCAGCCTACTTGGTCAGGTCCAGATGTTTTATAGGAATGTAATATTTTCCTCATTGTGTCATGTTGATGGGCAGTTGTGCTGTGTTAGGACCTTCTACTATATACATGTAGGAGCCTTTAACTCATCTACCCCCAGAGTCCAGCAGACAGCATCTTCTGTCAAAGTTTTCTCGCATCTTATGGCATTGATTGAAAATTATTTGAAGAAAGATTGTTTCTGTGAAACATCTGAAGAATGTTTCTTCAAATTTTTTCCAATTCATATCCAAGAGTTTGCAAAAAATTCATTGGAAGACACTGTCTGCTTAAAGCTGAGAGCAGATGAGTTTTAAATGGAGCTCACACAACCTATTTTTGAGGCAAAAATAGGAATATCTTCATTGCAGCAGTGTTAAGTCAGTACATAAGCCGCTTTTACACTGCCAAAAATGAAGTGAACTCAGACCGGACCGAGTACAGTACGGCAAAAAAAGTGGCAGTGTAAAGCTGCCAAGCGTACCCGGTACGGACCACAAGTGAACCGTACCGAGACCTGCAGAAGGAGGTGGTCTCGGTCCGGACCGAGTACGGTACCCCGAGTAAATGTGCAGTGTAAACCTGACGCACGGCTAACTGAACCGAGTCCACTTACCTGGGACGGTATTGAGCATGTGCGCAGTTCGTCCTTGCGTCACTTGCGGGAAAACGTCGCGTGATTCCGAGCGAGTTTCTTACCTCCACTGAGTGGAGAGTGATGCTTCAGTTACATTGCGTGGTGACTCATCTATATTTTCCTCATTGTGTCATGTTGATGGGCAGTTGTGCTGTGTTAGGACCTTCTACTATATACATGTAGGAGCCTTTAACTCATCTACCCCAGAGTCCAGCAGACAGCATCTTCTGTCAAAGTTTTCTCGCATTTTATGGCATTGATTGAAAATTATTTGAAGAAATGTTGTTTCTGTGAACCATCTGCAGAATGTTCATTCAAATTTTTTCCAATTCATATCCAAGAGTTTGCAAAAAATTCATCGGAAGACACTGTCTGCTTAAACCTGGGAGCAGATGAGTTTTAAATGGAGCTCACACAACCTGTTTTTGAGGCAAAAATAGGAATATCTTCATTGCAGCAGTGTTAAGTCAATACATAAGCTGCGTTTACACTGCCAAAAATGAAGTGAACTCAGACCGTACCGAGTACAGTACGGCAAAAAAAGTGGCAGTGTAAAGCTGCCAAGCGTACCCGGTACGGACCACAAGTGAACCGTACTGAGACCCACAGAAAGAGGTGGTCTCGGTCCGGACCGAGTACGGTACCCCGAGTAAATGTGCAGTGTAAACCTGACGCACGGCTAACTGAACCGAGTCCACTTACCTGGGACGGTATTGAGCATGTGCGCAGTTCGTCCTTGCGTCACTTGCGGGAAAACATGGTGTGATTCCGAGCGAGTTTCTTAGCTCCACAGAGTGGAGAGCGATGCTTCAGGGACATTGCGCGGTGACTCATCGCTGCAGTCTGGACGGTACAAATGAAGTGGACCTGGTCCGGTCCGAGTACGGTTCACTTCAACTGACCGAAATGTTTCGCAGTGTCTGAACCGAAATGTTTCGCAGTGTAAACACGGCTATAGGAATAACACTGCATTGCCTAGTTAGAATCCCAGTATACTTGTTCTAGACCTTGTTACCGGTACTTTTGCTTCAGTGATCATTATTAGCAAACAAACCAACAAACTTGGCAAGTTTTCATTAAAATGGCAGCACTGTTTTCCATCTATGATGCTGTATTGGCAAGATGCATTCTGCCGTCAAACCATCTTTCCCAACGCTAAGTCAGGGCTCGGTCATTATGATAATGAACTTTGGTACGTTGTGATTGTATATACGTAATCGTTGTCTGAAAAATTGTGTGATATATGTTGTGATTGGATGTGTAGATTCTATTTCACCTCGGTTGCCATACATGCATGTACAGCAGCATATATAAAACATACATGTGATGTCGATCAACTTAAAGGTGGAATGGATGTAGTTATTTGTCTGTTCAACTCTTGATGATAGCTGTCTTAGCTGTGAAAATATGGTGGCAACACCCTAAAAGTCTCAATAACAAAGTATTCATGAGGGAAGGAGCTGTGAAATCAACATCCTCCATGTGTGAAAAACTGCTCATTGGTCAGGATCTGACCATACTGACCAATCATATTAGTAGTTGGCTGATTGGCCAGAAACAGAGCAGAACTGACCAATCACATTGGAGATTTAGCTGATTGGCCAGTTGCGAAGCATATGTGACCAATCACATTGGAGATTTGGTAGACTGTCTGTCTTTGTCCAATTCTGTTTTAGATAGGACGTACCATTTGCTGAATTAGGCTAATCGGAGTATACGGTATAGACAGTTCCTTGAATTCGCAGATCTGCTCACTTCTGCCGAAATCGCAACCGCAACCTCGATCTGAAACCAGCTAACGTGACGTAATCCATGATTCAGCAATGGTCGACTCTGACGCAACGTCGTCGAAGTCACTGTCGTGGGGTTCTCTGCGTCACGTCATTCAGTTTGAGACCGAGGTTATGTGTTTATGATTTCGGCGGAAGTGCGCAGATCTTTCTCGTTTACGTCAATTTGGGATTTGTCTATTGTCTGATTTAACTTACAAAGAAAGAAATAGCACTAAAATTGACACACAACGTGATAATATACAGGAAGTCAACTTCCAGATTTTGCAAATTTTCGACCCCAACCGGGGTCTTCTTCAGGCTGGCACTTAACAGTACAAGACTCTAGAATAGAGTCTGATTTAACTCATCTGCCCCATGAGTCCAGCAGACAGCGTCTTCTGTGAAAGTTTTCTCACATCCTATGGTACTGATCAAAAAATATTTGAAGAAAGGTTGTTCTTGTGAACCATCTGAAGAAGTTTTCTTCAAATTTTTTCCAATTCATTTCCAAGGCTTTTAGAAAACTTCAACAGAAGATACTGTCTGCTCAAACCGGGGGCAGATGAGTGAAAGTAGAATTTGTTCTGAGGATTCCCACGTCTCCTTCCCTTCGCTGCAACTTATTATATTGTTTTAAATTTTGCACATGAAATTAATGGATGAATTGTTCATGCCTTTATTTATCTGGATTTCTGAAATGTAGATGTGAACTCTGCCCATCTGACATTGTTAGTATAATCCCACAAGAATGTAATAATATTCGGCTTTTAGTGAATTTACGTGCAGTTTGTGTTAAAACGTTAATTTATTTCATTTCTGTAAATCTATAGGATTTTAGTTGCTTATGCCAGCAAGCTTTTTAATGGATGGTCATGAGTTGATCATCGGCACGTTTTGTAAATAAATCATTTGTAGATTTTCACCATGCAGGTGAGTCAACACCCATGATCTCTTGTTTAAATACTGCTTTTATATTATTTTCCGCTGTACAACAGTGCAATGTTTGTTTTAGCTGATTCCTTGTTCATTGATTCTGTGTCATGTTGACGTACAGTATGTTCCCTAATAGAAGTGTCCCACTGGCGAATTTTGATCTGCGACAAGGGACGAATGAAAAAATCGTAGCTCCTCGTAACAGTTCTTAGACTGTCGTCTATGTTCGCAATGATTGTCTGGCTCGCAGAAAAATTTTCAAAAAGTTCAAAATTTGCCCACGACAAAATTTTAGTCGAAGTCAGTCGAAGTTATCTCGTGTATGTGTGGCTGTCTAGGAAAACCCAGCAGATGTCGCTGAATGATCAACAAGGGCTGTCAGATTGCCTGTGCATTGATCTACTCGGCCTAGCTACTGTTTACCTGTTACGTAGTACATGTCAGCTATTGAAATGTGCGGGTTCACCAAGGCCATTAACACTTTCCTCAAATGCGACATCCGCCGGGTTTTCCTAGACCACCACACATATAGTGGCGCCCATGTTGTACATAGTCTTACAGGATCGTAGGTCTTAGTTATGGAAGAGTAACCTTGACTATCTACACTATCTACGATCTACATGTATGAGTAATGTGCGAAGAAACTACGAGTATCTACGACCACCCACAACTGACTTCGTCTAGGCGTGCGAGTGTTCGACCAATCAGCGACCAGTTGACAATTCGCGGAAAACTACAAATGCTTAATATCGCACTTGTCGAGGGAATATCGCAGACTTCAGATTCCCCCCTTGTCGTGGACAAAAGTCGCCAGTGGGACCCTACCATAATCGTTTCCAGAGGGACACTTCCCTGCACTACAATAGTTTTGCCAAAAGTTTAGAGTATGTGCTCTAAATGATAGATGGCATGATTGAGAAATCATTAACCCACTTTTGCTGATCATTCTAGTTGTGTTACTAGTTTTCGTTACGTTTCATTATGCAAATGATGTAAGTACGCCAAAAAGACAGTCTACACCTTTGATGATTCAGGATGACACCAATGGGCATTTACCGTTTTGCCCTGTGGTATCTTAAATTCCGTTTTATGATGCAAATATGTGGTGTGTATGCAAAAGAAAATTCTACACTACATGGACAAACACCATCAAAGATCCAGGGAGCTCATTTGAGCATCTTTGAATCAACTTGCTCAACTGGTCTGATGGTTGGGCAAGTATATTATCAGGATTATAGCATACTGATAGAATTTAATGTGAACTTGTATTTTTATCTACGGTATAGACGATTCTCGAATTAGCAGATCTGCGCACTTCCGCCGAAATCTCAACCAGAACCTGATCTGAAATCAGCTGACCTGACGACATGCATAATGGGGATCCTAGCCCATTGCCTCAATAGGTGTCACTAGTGGTTAAAACTATTGAAATGAAACTGACATCCCGGTCCTGATCTATTTCCCACACAAAAGGCATCCATTGTATAGGACGGGTTTCGGTGTGCTGCCCTCTATCGTAGCTGGGATCCCCATTCAGCAATATTGCCGAGTCTGATGCAGCGTCTTCGACGTCACTGTCGTGGGGTTGTCTACAATACGTCATTGAGTTTCAGACCAAGGTGGTTGAGATTTCAGCGGAAGTGCGCAGATCTTTGTCGTTTGCGTCAATTTGAGAACGGTCTATTTCAGCAGAGATTTGTTGTGCTGCAGAGTTGATATCATATACATGTAGGGCTGCATCATGCATTCATACATGCTTGCAGCCGTGCTGATTGAAAACAGCAGTCAGTGTTGAAGTATGGTGTAGAAATATCTCGAAGCATATTTTGTTGGACCTGTCTTCATGGTCTCACCCTCAGTCCTTCTTCACTTTTGTATAATTAGCCCGCTTGGCCGCAAGGCCCAGCAGGGCTTAAGCTGTGGTTGGGGTCATTGAGTGGTGGTCTGTCGTGCGTTAGTCCGTACGGCGGTCCGTACGGCGGTCCGTACGGCGCTACGTCCGTAAACTTTTGGCTTGTTAGCGCTCTAGCACCTTTATTTTTCGACGAATCTTTTTGGTGTTTGGTGGGTGTGTATATGGGCCTAAGATCTAGGTCGAGTTCGATTTTGAGCACCGTTGGATTCCTAGTTTGGCCTCCAGGGGGCGTTTCGTGAAAAACTTCAAAGGGCTATATTTTGATAACGGAGTGAGTTGTTGTGTTGAAACTTTTATGTATGGATTTCATCAGAGATTTTGGGTGAAATTGGGGGTGCGCCTTATAGTCAGGTGCGCCCTATAGTCAGGAAAATACGGTACATGTCAGCTATTGAAATGTGCAGGTTCACCAAGGCCATTAACACTTTCCTCAAATGCGACATCCGCCGTGTTTTCCTAGACCGCCACACATATAGTCGCACCCATGTCGTACATAGTCGTACAGGATCGTAGGTCTTGGTTGTGGAAGAGTAACCTCGACTATCTACACTATATACGATCTACATGTATGAGTAATGTGCGAAGAAACTACGAGCATCTACGAGTATCTACGACCACCCACAACTAACTTCGTCTAGGCGTGCGAGTGTTCGACCAATCAGCGACCAGTTGACAACTCACGAAAAACCACGAATGCTAAGTATTGCAGCTTGTCGAGGGAATATTGCAGACTTCAGATTCTCCCCTTGTCGTGGGCAAAAGTCGCCAGTGGGACCCTACTACAATCGTTTCCAGAGGGACACTTCCCTGCACTACTATAGTTTTGCCAAAAATTTTGAGTATGTGCTCTAAATGATAGATGGCATAATTGAGAAATTATTAACCCACTTTTGCTGATCATTCTAGTTGTGTTACTAGTTTTGATTTTGTTTCATTATGCAAATAATGTAAGTACGCCAAAAAGACAGTCTACACCTTTGATGATTCAGGTTGACCCCAATGGGGATTTACCGTTTTGCCCTGTGGTATCTTAGATTCCGTTTTATGATGCAAATATGTGGTGTGTATGCAAAGAAAACTCTACACTACATGGACAACACCATCAAAGATCCAGGGAGCTCATTTGAGCATCTTTGAATTAACTTGCTCAACTGGTCTGATGGTTGGGCAAGTACATTATCAGGATTATAGCATACTGATAGAATTTAATGTGAAGTTGTATTTTTATGTACGGTATAGACGTTTCTCGAATTTGCAGATCTGCGCACTTCCACCAAAATCTCAACCAGAACCTGATCTGAAATCAGCTGACGTGACGCCATCCATAATGGGGATCCTAGCCCATCGCCTCAATAGGTGTCACTGGTGGTTAAAACTATTGAAATGAAACTGACATCCCGGTCCTAATTAATTTCCCATACAAAAGGCATCCATTGTATAGGACGGGTTTCGGTGTGCTGCCCTCTATCGTAGCTGGGATCCCCATTCAGCAACATTGCCGAGTCTGATGCAGCGTCTTCGACGTCACTGTCGTGGGGTTGTCTACATTACGTCATTGAGTTTCAGACCAAGGTGGTTGAGATTTCACCGGAAGTGTGCAGATCTTTGTCGTTTGCGTCAATTTGAGAACGGTCTATTTCAGCAGAGATTTGTTGTGCTGCAGAGTTGATATCGTATAGTGGCTGCATCATGCATCCATACATGCTTGCAGCCGTGCTGATTGAAAACAGCAGGGGCAGTTGAAGTATGGTGTAGAAATATCTTGAAACATACTTTGTAGGACCTGTCTTCATGGTCTCACCCTCAGTCCTTCTTCACTGTTCTATAATTTTACCAACAAGGCAATACCCGTTCAGTGGGGTAAGTAGGTCTGATGCGTTACGTCATTACGAGCACTTGGGGACATAATGATGTCATTTCGTCACATGACGTTGCCGACATCACGGATGACGCGACGGAAATCTCGGTGACATCATGAGGTCAAAAGGCCTAAACAGCATTGTTATTTTCATTAATATCTTACTATTTCGAAAACTATAAGTCGTATCAAAATTCAGGCTTCGTAAGGACACTTCCGAGGTCTGTCTGCATGTGCATACCAAGTTTGGAAGTGATTCGTCAGTCTTGGGGAAAATTTTGAACAAACAAACTCTTCTCAAATTTTAGTATGATTTAATCAACAATTTGCAGGCATTTCTATTGGTGTTTTCATTACAAGTACTTGAAAAGGCGTGGTAAGAATGCCTGTGATGGACGTAATGATGTACTTAACTAGAAAATTCTGATTGAATTGAAATGATAAAAAACAGTGCATTGAAACCTTCCTTAATGGACACCTTTGACAGGAGAACACTTCTTTATCAAAGGAGCCAAAGGTCAATCCCAAAGTGGTCTTAACTATTCGATCTGGCCTTTGGAATCCGGACTCCCCATTGTTAAGGACAGCATTCCGGTCCTGAAGGTGTCCTTAATAACAAGGTTCACATGATACTTCCTTAAGAAGCCCACATTAAAATTGATAACAAGATAGTCTGTCGCTACCCACCAGCTTTATCATCTGAGAAACATGGAAGACACCATGAAACAGCTATAAAGAGGCATAGTACTGTAAACTGGGAAATGTTGTTGTTGGCAACGCTAAAGGGGGGTTTACACGGTTCAACATTCGTTGAAAGGTGTTGAACGTTGTTGAAAGCTGCTGAACTGTCTAAACCCCCTTTCAACACGTTTCAACAAGTTGCCAGAAATAGGAACATGAAGCTATTATGTTGAATCATGTAAACCCCCTTAAAAGTTGTCCCTTTCACGATTTACAAAGATTAAAATCCACATTTCAGATAAGAATTTAAAGGTAATTTTCGGGAGACTAATGTTCACGATTGCCTCCCAAATTGCGAAAATAAAACAGTTGTGAAAATTTCCCGTTTTACAGTACTGGTAGTTGTTGAGATATTACATGTACCTTTGTTGGCTGAAGTACTGGAAAAGGGTGTACAGGTATATTATCTTGTATTTCAAAAGAAGGCTGACTGGAGTGTTGATACCGATACGCACAATGTCTTCAACAGACTTATCTCATGAACACCCAGTCAGTTTATATGAATCTCTTAAGTTATTTTTCCCAGTATCTTCATGCCAACAATTGTTTGTTAAAGCTACTGCTACTCTGAGTAAGTGCTTACCTCGTGGTGTTGAAACTCAAAATCAGGTCCCTGAAACCCTAACCTTAGAGTACGTACTTAGATCTAAGAATTTCATTTCAGTGAATGTAACTTCAGCACACCCTCCCACAGTGGCTGAAGAGGTTATTGTTGTCTTGGGTACACATAAAGTGTACCCAGGTTCGATGTCGTCAAGTGAAATTGTACCCTGGGTTCACTTTCTTGTTACAAACTGTACCCATGTTCTGTAGAGACCTAGGGAAGAGCTCATTCTGAAGATCTCATCAGACACATGAATTAGCGTAGGTTGGTTCCACGATCCTCCGCCAGGTGGTAGGCCGCATGATCAGACACACCCATCATGGCTATGCACACATGACACATGCACACATACATGGGAATGACATATTTTCTTGTCCAGCTGGCGAGTTGATTAACTTCCTCTCTAAGCAACCGAGGTTGAAAACTGTCCAGCTAGTCAAAACCAAAATTCTTTCAACTTTTCTCCTTTAACTTTTTGCACGGCCATAATACATGCACAATATCAAGTGACTTCACCGAGAACAATCTCGCCTCGAGGTCAGAACCTGGGTACAGTTTGTAACAAGAAAGTGGACCCAGGGTACAATTTCACTTGACGACATCAAACCTGGGTACACTTTATGTGTACCCAGGACGACAATAACCCCTTCAGCCCCACAGCGGGGGTATGTACCTCACTCTTCATCCACACACAAGTGAGTGTGATGAATGTTTTGTGAGTGGATGAAGAGGAACGAGGTAAAAAACCCTTTTATGGGAGGATGTACACGGTCAGGAAGGACTGGGGGAGAGGAAGTCAAAGTGATTATCACCCTGAATAGGTTTAGTCCCTACCTTGCCAGGACACTCTGTCAAAAAGTAGTTATCCCTTGATGTCTGTCAAACTTTTAAAAGAATTGACTGGTTCTGATTGTTTGTGATGCAGAAGGGAAATGAGTCCAGGGTCATGAATGTCTCCCAGGCTAAAGCTTGGTTCTGGGTGTTACTGAGGTGTTGGGATTGGGAATGGCTTTGGGAACAGCCTAACTCAACCTAACGTGGATTTAGGCCTAAATTCCCTTGGTTGATGTGGATCCTGGTAGACTAAAGTATGATTCACCCTAACTTCAACATGGGCAAAGTGCCAAGCTTGAAAATGTGCACAGGTCAGTGGTAAATTATCCATGTTGCAGTTACCTAATGTTGGGGTAACTTGGTTTACTTTCCATGAGCCTATAGCAAATCCAAGGTTGTGCTCAGTCAACGGGTAAATACTGTGGTTTGTGGTTTAATCATTGTGTTCACTTGTGGTGTCTGTTGCACAGGCCTGGCACTTTGCCCATGTTGAAGTTAGGGTGAATCACTTTACCCGTTTTGACCGACTTTGACTGGGTCATGTATCCATGACCTTTGGACACATTTGCCTTCATTATTTGTGGCTGCATGCACCAGCCATGTGCTTTCTCTGTCAATGGTGTTATTTGTACATAAATGGAAATATTGCATGAAGATAT
>NMRB01000011.1:126558-173793 GCA_002633025.1 Notospermus geniculatus | reverse complement strand
CCTGGTGTCCCCCTGTATTGTTTGTCACAGGATTAAGGGTTTTGGTCTCTATACAGGGTGGGCCAGAGAAAGTGTCTCTCAAACAATAGGGAGAAAATAGAAATGCTATTGTTCGAGGGACACTTTCTCTGCATGGCCCACTCTGTAGAGAGACCAAGACCCTTAATCCTCTGACAAACGATACGGCGGACATCAGGAAGATGGGGGCATTAGATCTTATCACACCGGTAAAAGCCTAGGTTTGTTGGGTCCTTTATCTGGTCCACAGTTGAAAACAAGGGAAGTCCCCAAAAGCCATGATCAAGGGGATGATCGTTTCAGGTGATCTGTTGAGTAGGCCAATATAGACCCTATATGCAGCGGTATGGATAGGCCTTGTAGACAGGGCTGTGTTATGTAGGCGTAAGCGTTTGTTACAAATTGTAATCTAATTGATGTTGAAGCATTTAAGTGATTCTGTAATCATTTGTAATAGGAACAATCAAAATAATAATATGATTAGAATCATATTTATTGTAAATGAATATAAACGATTCTAAATGTGTGATTCCAATTGTAATGCAAAACACAAGTGACAGCTGCATGAGAGGGTGTCTTCACCCTGAGACAGCTGGAGCAGTATGGTGGGCCAGTGTGATGTGGTAGGCCTGTAAACACACGTTCATCATCAATAAAACAACACACAACAACATACCCGGTACTGTACACTTTTAATGAGTCACAAAAAAAACAGTTAACTATTTGCAACACAAGAGTAGGAATGAATTCTGTGAGAATCCTATAAACACATGTCTTGTTATGATGTAACTGGGCAGAAATGTTATGTAACACAAGTGTATCATCAACCATGAGTAATTTAAAAAGGCTTTATTCTTTAAAAAAATGAACGAAACGTGTACATGTATTTGCTTGTACATGTAAATGCCTTTGATGAACAAGGCCTTTGTCATCAACCTCATTGCATAATTGCCACTGATTATGTAATTCACTGAAATTGTAGTAAGGGGAAAGAAGGACCCTTCCCACAACATATGAACACAAGTTGAGTTCATTACATTCATTAACAGGCAGAAACTTACATCAAACTTCAAATTGGCCACTGTTCTAACAATAACATGCCTAATATTTCTGTCCACCAGTGTACTTGTGGATGATGCACCAGCTAAAAGCGATAATATTGAGTAAAAGAGTTATTACAACAAAGTCTGTTGACTAGTAAACTGGAGTAATTTATTGAGTTACACGGATGGAAACTCATTTAGGTTGTATGCCTGGATAAAAAATTGGATCAAGAGTAACAGTTTAGTTCAATTCATCATGTTATAGTGGATTTGTAATGATTGATGGGGTTGTAGATGGTACCTGACCTGAACTAGTATGATGTGCACATGTATTACTATAAGCCCCTTTTACACTGAGGAAAAATAACCGATCTCGGACCGGTCCGAGCGCGGATTTCAAAAAAAATAGCAAGTGTAAACGGGCCAGGAACGGTTCCAAACCGAACCGTGCCGAGACCACCAGCTGGAGGTGATCTCGGACCGGTCCGAGCATGGATCGATTCGATAACACTGCTGTGTAAACGGTAACCGATCTCAGCACGGTTGCTAAATTGTGTTCTGCACATGCGCGAATTATGAATGACGTCATTAGCCGGAATTTCTGAGTGATTTTGCATGGAGGCATCCATTTGTTGTTGTCGTCGTTTGATTTTTCCTTTGATTTTCATAAATGTACCTCCGATCGACTGAACTGACTGGAGAGCTCGTGGCACCCGCCAACTGGCTCGGTTCCATTGTGCTATGTAAACGGGGCAGATCGCCACCGGTCCGAGCATGGATCGCCTTTTCCGTGACCAGTGTAAACGCATCTTTGATAATCGAAGGGCAATCTGCTCACCACTGCGTTACATCGCACATCACCCTTCGAGTAGACCGGTCCGCGGCGTATCTTGGCACGATGCCAACTTTACCGGTCGACCAATCATATTGCACTTTATATCGGGTCTTTCGGCTATCTCTATTTGTACCACGAGGAAATTTTACAACACCGGTTCTGATTGGCCTCCTCTCCAAGAGCCAGCGGATATGCCGCAGACCGGTCTGTTTCTCGAAGGGTGATGTGCAATGTAACGCAGTGGTGAGCAGATCGCCCTTCGATTATCGAAGATGTGTAAACGGGGCTATTCTCTCAAGAATTTATAGGCCTACCTGATTTTTACGCTGTACCAGATGCAATCCAATAGAACCAGGGTCCGTACATATAAGAGGAAGATCATCTACCAGGCTATACTCTAGCTCTATTGATTACCCGATTAGTTTATATAACAGCAATACCTTTTAGGCTCATTAATTAGTTGATGGTCATCATTTTACAGTGGCACGTTCTGGAGGGAATTTATGTGGTTAAAGTTTTGGCAGCTGGTTTTTCTGTAGCTGCATAATGGTCCTCATGAACTCCACCATCTGTGTTCTTATGCACTCTAATGATTACCAATATCAGCAAAATGCCGTCTGCTGTGGTCTCAGTTAAACTTGAATGTTGTTTAATTCAAAATCAATTTGAAAATCTGTAGTGAGAATCTTTTGAAAGTGTATGCTCATACATGTATGCTAGAATGTTGTTTGGTTTTTCCTATTTTGCCCTTTCCCAATATGGTATGATACAAACTCTAGCTAAACCCTAACCTTAAAGTGGTGAATCCACTTGTGATTTTCAACCTGATTTTGCTTTGCAACTTGCTTTGCAACTGGGCACACGATCACCATGGTGGACTAGCTAGACGTCATTTCCACCAATGGCCAAATTAAGATGTGATCAATTTCAGGTCGGCGACCGGTATCAGTCATGTCAGTTCCTTGCGGTCGTATTGAATCGCAAGTAAGCAGGTTGCAAAGCAAGTCGCAGAGCAGAAAATCAGCAGTGGATTCCTAGCTAGCCCTACCATTGGACGCGAAATTGGGGAAAGGACAAAATGGGAAGATACCTCGTTGTCTGATTTGTGCGTTTGTAATGTCTGATACAAAAAACAAGGTTACTTATAATTTTTTGTAGGCCTATGTCTTGCTAGATATTTCATTCTCTGATGCTACGTATCTCTGTTTCAGAATTATCCACGAAGGTGGTTTCACACAAGAAGATAATAAGCAGTACAAGCCAGTCGTGTACAGCAATACAATACAGTCCCTAGTTGCAATCATACGCGCTATGGGCACGCTCAACATACCATTTGGAGACAATGAACGGGAGGTAAGTCAAGATCACTTTCAAACATGTACATGTACATACAAATGATAAAAATCATTTGACTCGGATACATGTAAAGTATGATTCACCCTAACTTCAACATGGGCAAAGTGCCAGGCCTGTGCAACGGACACCACAAGTGAACACAATGATTAAACCATAAACCACAGTTGACTGAGCACAACCTTGGATTTGCTTTAGGCTCATGGGTTACCCTAACATCCTGACAAACTGCGACATGGATTATTTACATCTGACCTGTGCATATTTCCAAGCTTGGCACTTTGCCCATGTTGAAGTCAGGGTGAATCATACTTTATTCCAAACAAAGTCCAAAAGATGTTCCGTCACCTCATCTTTCTGCAGACACTGATTACAACTTTGCCAAGTTTTTGACATTTGACAAGTTTCATGACATTTCAGGCGCATGTCCAGAGGGGGGGGGGGGGTTCAGGGGGGGTCCGGACCCCCTGGGCCCAGTTTCACAAAGAATCTTAAGTCTAAAGTTTGACTTAAGTCATCATGTGACCAGGGTTCAGCAAATCAGATGACTTCATTTCAGACTTAAGTTTTTTCTTAGACTTAAGATTCTTTGTGAAACTGGGCCCTGCTCGCGCAGGCCATAGATTTTTTTACCCGTATCACTTCAAGCGAGCATAAATAACAGGGAGAGACGCAAGTAGGTGAAGGGTCTAGCGGATTCTCAAAACTTCGGACCCCTGCTCTGATATAGATGTATGAGTACCCGCTATATATTCACCCTCGATCCCCTGGACCCCCCTCTGCTCAAAATCTGGACACACGCGTACATTTGACGTCATCCTCGGCATAAAATGGGAATTTATTCATTGGACGTGAAATCAGACCACTGTCATGGAGGTGCTGTATGTCCTTGGCTGGCATGGCAAATTTTCCTGTGTTTATCAGTCAGTCGTTCTTGATTGTTGAGCATTTTCAGTCGAACACTAAGGGCTCATTTCCACCAGCATATGGCGTTGGCGTTGGCGGTAACATCGGCGTTTGAATTTATGTTGAGTCCATTGGCTGTTTCAACCACGCTTGCTTTCGTGTCAGCGGCGAACTGCTGTGGAAACAGTCAATGGGGTACCCGCATGACTGCAGATGGCGCAGTCAGTATAAGACCCGAATGACGTACTGACGTCACTTTTTTCGCTGTTTACGTCACGTCGTCAAAGCCTGTGTACATTTTTCTACACTATTTTCCGTGGAAATTTCCCCAAAAGACGTTCTCAGTATTGGCATCCTGTGGCATTTCTGACAAAACAAAGCAGTGATATATGGAGAACTTTGAACATGAAACAGGACAGTGTAATTTAATCAAAATTGAACCAAAGAAAGTGGTTTATTTTGGGGCAAGAAGTAAATGGAAATACTGTTATAAAATAGGACTTCCGGGTCTTACACTGACAGCGCCACATCGTGGCGTAGTTCTGCGGGCTCCTCATTGACTCAACATAGAAGTGATTCGAACGCCGAGTTGCTCTTCACTCATCAGCGATCCGTTATCATTGTCACTTTTTTCTCACAATCATGTGTTTTTCATCATTTCCATCTCCAGTCTTTTGTGTCTTTTTATTTCCAATCAATGCCAGTACAATCTGCCCACCAACGAAAGTATCTCACTCAAGATCAGGGGTGTTTTTTACTACTGTATAGAGTAGTACCACTCCTCAGATCTTCACTGCAGAGATATTTCCTATTATTTCCATGTTAAAGCCCAACAGTATGCGTTAGGTGACTCTTTCTCCCTCCCCACCTTGACAAGACTGGTCTCCTGTCCAACTTATAGCCAGTGGTAACAGCGAGGCTGGACTGATACTATGGCGAAACAAAAATGGCCACCATAGCTTCATCACTTGAGAAGTTCAACGAGCTGTTATAGCCTGTCAGACTAACCCTTCATCAGGTAAGGTAACATGCTTCAAATCATTCTTTTATGTGTAGCAACACTCCCAATACCTAATTGGTAACTTAGATCATTCAAATAGATACATTTGAGCAGTCTTATCCAGCATGCATATACGATGTTACCTAAAGGTCAAAGGTTACGTCTGCCGTCGCGAGATACAAAACCGAATGCATACTGTTGGGCTTTAAAGGACAGCAATCATCCCATTTGCTCTTGCAGGGCTTACAGTATCAGTGTTGTCCATTCGACAGTATACTGCCAATGTTCTCATTTCATGACTAATGTTTAGTGTTATTCTAATTTCATCAGTGTTATTCTCTTTTTTCAGTGTTTATTCTCATTCTTAATTCTTGTCTCGATAATATCACAGTTTTTCAATGATGTGAATGTTCACATCCATTACCATTAATACCGTATGTATGTACTCTAAACTCCCACTTACCTGTCCCATTCCTGAAGTCGGAAAAAAATGACTAAATCCTAAGTTGAAGATAATGGGGTGGGGGTATGGTCAGAAACAGTAATGTTCTGTCCACTTACTTGTCCCACTCCCGAGCCTGGCGAAGAATGACAGCGTGTAATATCTTCAACTTAGGATTTGGTCATTTTTTCCGAGTTCAGGAATGGGACAGGTAAGTGGGAGTTAGAGTATATTCTGTACTTACCAATTTCCAGTGTTTTATTCCAGTGTTTATTATCAATGGCAGTTTTAGTCATTCCTAGTGTTCCGTTGCCATTACAGTTACCATTACCATTACCATTACCACTGTCATTACCATTACTCATTTTCTGCTTACCAGTGTTTATTCCAATGCTCATTATCAATAGCAGCTTTAGTCAATGACCAATGTTCCATTTACCATTACCATTACCATTGCCATTACTTGTTCTCTGCTTACCAGGGTTTATTAATAAAAGTGCTAAAAATCAGTGTTCATTATCCTTATCATCATTCATTCTTTGGGGATTTTTGCATCCTCCATTTCCCTGGCTCAATTTGCGTTCATTATCATATGTATTCTCTGGTGACCTGTGCAGTTTTGTTACCAATATAAATGTCCTTTTATTCCAACAGCTCATAAGCACCATATGTCAGTTTGTATTTCACTTCATGCGTGACCAAAACTGCACATTTTGCATCCTACCACGACATTACCTGTTCTAATATTATCTGTTGAGTATAAATATTTTTCCAAAGTATTTTTTTCTCCCAAATATTTATAGGCCAAGATAAGGAAATGACCCAGGTATAACTATATACCTTTAGAGTTGGTGTTCACCTGACTCGGTACAAAGCATTAGTATACGAGCAAGTAAATGCTATGTACAATATCAAGACAATATTTATGTGCTAGTTTTTGTCATATTATGTAGCCTCAGTGAAGTACATACTGTCATAAATGAGCAGGCTTAAAGAACATCCTATTCCAGTGGTTGCAAGATTTCATATTGCAGCTCAGCTTTCTCCAAACAGACACAAAATGACGTCATCATCAACATCATCATCATCATCAGCGGCTTCTTGTCCGCCCTGCCATTCCTGTTGACAATGGGGAACCCGCCCGGCGGTTTATCTCGACAGGTTGGCGCTGCGAGCATCAGTACCGAAACGACGTCATTGACGTCATGTTAGGTGTTGGCGTTGGGTCATGATAAAATTACATGTACATTTTTCCACAGGCAAAAAGTGACACAAAAATGTTACTTTTCTCGCCATTGTATCTTTTCATTTGACATGTTTGAAGAAAAAAGGAATGAGATTAAAAGAAAACTTCATCTGCTACACGATGATGTAAGTTTCACTGTCGGGCAACCAACACAATGATTTATTTTCATGCTAGAAATACATGTGAATGGAAATAACATTAGAAAAAAAGAGACTTCGGTACAACCGCTCGCAGCACCACGTCGTGACATTAGTTTGCGGGTTCCCCATTCCTTTTTCAGAGGATGTTAAAGAAGATCAGGATATAGTTGGAAGAAACTGAAAAATAATATTATTTTATGGGAGGTCAAAGTTGACCAGTTATTTTTATTGTTTAGAAATATAATTTTTCTCAGGAAGAAAGTCTGTAAGTTTTCAATCTTACATTAATGGCCATGACAAGCCTTCCTCTATCCCTGAAGTGTAGGCTACATCGCGAGATCTCCAAAAGCGAATGCCGTTGTCGCTGTTCCGCCCTCCCGTACTATCATTTCTTGTCTGCAGTCGTAGACGGAGAGCTATTTTTGTCCTTGTGGCTGTTTGACCTTTAACGGAATACGTAGGCATGGCTGTGGGTCAATTCCATTCAATACCTGATGTGTGTGATATCTCAAGATATATAACACACCTTTTGAAGCTGTAGGGATCGATTGAGCATCTACTATTTGTAACTTTGACTTAAAAGTTTCTTTCATATGATTATCTTGATGTGTTTCTATTGATTTTTCCACAAATACAATTCTCCATTGCTTTCATCGCCCACAAAGTCATTATGTGCACTTCCATACACAGTGTGTAATATAATCTATGGATAAATGCGCGATTGGTGGTGGAAACAAGCCGCTTTCCTTGGAACTTCTTTGAAACTAATGTTTTTATTGCACTGTCTGATGCTGTTTGGTCCATTCGCACTGTGTTCAGGATTACTTTGTCCTCTTAAGTACCATGTACTGATTGAGATCACCTGTTGAGGAAAATTGTTCTTACCTAATCTTGATTTTGATGTAATTCGTAAAGAAAATGAAGAACACAGATGAGAAATATACTTTTGCTATACCTGTTTACAGTCAACAAAGTGTATCTCTATCAGAAATACGAATAAAGATATATATATATATACTAATGGGTGATTTCTAAGTTGGTATTAACACGGTGTTTACAATGCTTTAATGCATTGTAAACACCATTTTAACACCCATTGCTTTAATGCGTTGTAAACACTGTGTTGACACCAACTTTGAAATCACCAAATGCGGGTAAACAATGTGTAGAATCCATATTCAAGCAGTTTTTGGCCGTTTTCAGTTCTGTCTTATCTCTGTCCTTTTTGCCTTTGATCGCCTTCAGTTTTGCCTTGTCCTCCAGTCCTTTTGCCTTTGATCACTTCAGTTTTGCCTTGTCCTCCAGTCCTTTTGCCTTTGATCACTTCAGTTTTGCCTTGTCTTCTAGTCCTTTTGCCTTTGATCACTTCAGTTTTACCTTGTCCTCCAGTCCTTTTGCCTTTGATCAACTTCAGTTTTGCCTTGTCTCCCAGTCCTTTTGCCTCTGATCACCTTCAGTTTTGCCTTGTCTCTCAGTCCTTTGCCTTTCATCACCTTTTTCGCTTGTCTACCTGTGCTTTCCCCTTATGAACATCTTCATTTTACCATGGTAATTTTGAATGGTAAAGGACAGTTTACCATGGTATAATTGGGTTTCACCATGGTAAACCTTCTTTTACCGTTCGAACTTACCATTCACCATGGTAAAATGGAGAATATTTTTTATAAGGGTTTTGCCTGATCAACTTCAGTTTTGCCTGGACTCTCAGTCCTTTTGTCTTTCATCAGCTTCATTTTACCCTTGTCTGCCTGTCCTTTTGCCTGTACCAAAACTGGCCAGGATTGCATCTCCCTGAAGCAAATCCGTGCTGCAGGTTGAAACAACGCAATGAATGGATAATTTTTTTTCGCTAATGCGTCAACACTTGCTAGCTGATCGTGACACGTACATGGATGTCTTTGTCTGGGTTGGGATGACTCAGCTCAGGACAAAGTGTTGTCTGCTTCACCATGGTGTTGTCTGCCAGACTCATTTACTGAGTTCTTTTTCTAGTTTGCTGAAATGAGTAATACGTTTCTGCATTTTTTTCGGCAGGCATTTTGTTAGAGGGGTAGAAAATTTACACTTGATTTTCTATTGCATTGTGTGCTCTGTAGCTGACATCTGTAGCCAAACTTGATGTCCACGGTTTGCACTTTCAAAAACACCAAATTCATGAGCATCGTGAACACCAAAAAATATGTTCTTTCTGCTGAGAACGCTCATCAATTTTTTGCTTCTCCTCCCCAACCATAATGTATTGACACACACCACACAACTGCCATGAAAATCAAGGCAGCGCTTGAGAGATGTTGCCAGGGAACCATAGAAATGGCCATGTCACCATGGTAACCTATGGGCAATATGCTGAGAGAGATACAGCCCTGTGAACACAGGCTGCTTCTTCTATCTATGTATTTGCAGTGTAGTGCACTCTGGAGTACATGTAGGTTTCATTCCTCTGAAAGAGGTGTGCGCTATGGTAATGTATTGTGCATTGCCAGTCTGTGCTAATTGTTACTGAATAGCTCTTGTTTGAAATGACACAACAGTTGGAGTACCTCTCAAGTTATAGTACCAAATTACATGAATATTCTATGCACATGGCTGGTATTCATAAAAATTAGGAAATGCTTTTACTTAAGATATGTACAGCAAGGTGTAATGTAAACATACTACAAAACCTGAAGGAAAAGCAATCTTTTATAAATATCAGCATAAAGACATCAAACCCAATGGCTGGTATTTATAAAAGTTAGCAAATGCTTTTACTTAAGATATGTACAGCAAGGTCTAATGTAAACGNTGCCTCTGCCTGGGGCAATTTAATCCAAGAATTTCGACATTGAAACCTATTAATTAACTACATTTAAGTTATTGGAAACATGAGGGATTTTGCACTCAAAATGTCAGATAGTTTCAGGTTGCTCTACTTTTATTGTGCTCCAATAGGCCACTTGTTTCAGTGGTGATCACAGCTGGGAAACCACCTGCAGGATGGAGTAACTATATGAAGGCAATCATACTTGACAATGACCCACAATTCAGAGGGTACACAACTCAAGGTCCACCATAGTCCGAAATCCCATTTAAGTCTGATATTTTTGCTCAGCTGATTTAATCAAAAACAAAACAAAATTGTGTTGTATTTCAGCTTGACACAACATGTCCAATCCACCTATTGTGCTAACAGTAGGCCTACAATCTCAGGAATCCTGAATACCAGTGTCTATTTTTCCAGTGACTTTTTTACCAGTGTCGTTTTTTCCAGTGACTTTTTTACCAGTGTCTTTTTTTCCTGTGACTTTTTTACCAGTGTCTTTTTTACTGTGTCTTTTTTTCCAGTGTCTTTTTTTCCAGTGTCTTTTTTACCGTCTACCAATGTAAACGTACTACAAAACCTGAAGTAAAAGCATTTTGCTATCTTTTATAAATATCAACCAATATTTATAAAAGTTAGCAAATGCTTTTACTTAAGATATGCACAGCAAGGTCCAATGTAAATGTACTACAAAACCTGAAGTAAAAGCACTTGCTATCTTTTATAAATATCAGCCATTTGTATTTATAAAAGTTAGCAAATGCTTTTACTTAAGATTTGCACAGCAAGATCAAATGTAAATGTACTACAAAATCTGAAGTAAAAGCATTTGCTAGCTTTTGTGAATACCAGCCACTGGGTGGCAGTATTTATAAAAGTTAGCAAATGCTTAAGATGTACACAGCAATGTCAAATGTAAATGTATTACAAAACTTGAAGTAAAAGCATTTGCTATCTTTTATAAATACCACCCAATGTGATGCATTTTCCTAGGTCCTTGCTCCAATTTCAAATCGGACGACTCCTCTTGGTGAGCCTATCAAGTCCCTAAAGTTTATCTTCCTGTTTTTAATTAATAATAATTAATTTAAATTAATAATTCAATTTTGCTTAACTTCATGTTTTAACAAATTTTTACACTGTGTAAATTTTTGTATGTGGGGCACTTAATAAATTTTAATAATAAAAAATAATAATAATAAAAACCAATGTTCCAAGCAGCTGAATCAAAGTTGATAAAAAACATCATCACAAAGAAACGGACGAGAGAAATTGACATAAAGCTGTGAGGACACGATGAAATGCAAGAATCGTTGCAGCTTAGAAGTATTTACTACAGTATGTTGGTATTACAGACCTAATGCTGGAATCCACTTTGTTATTTACAGAGTTTCTGGTTTTGGATTCTAATACAATCTCCAGTTATTCAAAAACATTGCTGGCGTTATTTTTTGGCAAACTTTGCATGAGTCAAGCTGATCATATTCGTGGTAAAAACTTCATGGAATGTTTATAGCGATTTGATCTGGTAACCGATTCTTCACTGATCTTGTACTCTTATGTTTGCAACCAATCTCTGTGTCTGGGAATTGGGTTTTTTACCATAGACGTGAATGAACTCAGTGAGGCAGTGGTAGATAAGTGGAGAAAGAATTTTAAAAATGAGATGTTGTTGTTGGTGCATTTACAACAGATGCTTCATGGCAGAGCACTGGACTGTGAAACTGCCGGTGTAACGTTTTTCAGTGTGGCTCATGTGCCAGTGTGACATTACAATAGATTGATGGAATAAGCGGCGACTAGGCAATGATAGAGCGACACACAGAGAAATAGTGAGTCTGTTTCATAGTGTGTTCCAAACAATAAAAATCACACAGAAAAATAGCCACAATGAAAAACGTTACACCTGTCCTACTCTTCATTCCACATCCGATTGGCGCAAGGTTTATGGCCGATATCTCCGCAACGGCTGGGTCAAATTTGACATACCATACATCAATTAACTTGTCTTTTTGGCCGGTACAGCCATCATCACTGTCATTTTGCCTAAAAACTTGACATGAAATAGTTCTTTCACTAATCACAGTTCGTGTTTACGGCTGAAATGGTGGCCATTTTGAAATGTCCCAGTGCATCGCGTGTGTGAAACTGCACTGAACATTGTGGCGAAATGAACTGGGTTTTGAGAAGGGGATCCGTTATGTCGGTCTTACGCGAAAAATGAAGATAGCAGAAAGATACCGACAAGAAAGACAAGTCAGTTCAAATTGACCCAGCGTTGCGGCGATATTGGCCGAAAACCTCGCACCAATCGGATGTGGAATAAAGTATAGTATTAGTAATGCATACTGATGCACGAAGAGCAGGAGCTTGCCAACACATGCCTACTCTCTCTTGGCTCTATTGTTAGTATAAGGTGGAATAATGGGTAGGATCATAAACTAATAAAAGAATAAACCTTTTATTAGTTCAGGTAGAATGACAGGTTTTCCTTCCTCGTGGCAGCATGTTGGTCACAAAAATAGAAAGCATTGTTTTGCAGAAGTAGCTCTCATGTCTGTTCAAACATAACCTGCCAATAGAAGACTATTGCAACACGGACATTTGCATTCTTAAGACTATCATTCCTTACACACCAGGTTTCAATTCAGGTGTAGGCCTAAGTATGGCTAGTGCCTGGGTCACGTTCTCCCTCCTTGAAGATAGATTCAATAGCATATTGGCCATTCTCACATAATTCCTGATTTCTCCCCATCTGTGGAGTTATCTCAGCACGCTGACTCATACCTGATAAATAATGTAGTTGGTCTGAAGTAAGCCGTCCAGGCTCTGCTGCACAGGCAAGGATTTATATCAATAGCATGCATTATTTATCAAGCAGTAATGGTGGGATGTGGAATTCCATAGTAAAGTTTGTAGGAAGGTGATTGCATGCGACAGTTTTCACCTTTTGCTGATTCAGGTAATTAATTTTTGGTACAGGTGTAGTAGAGGAGAAAGTCCTAGGAATCCAAGTCCACCAAACAATAGCCCGCTATTGTATGGTTATATTCGAATGGTCATGGTCTCTACGGCCATATACATTCTAATCCCTCTTTGAACAATAATACCGGACTTTGATTCCAGGGGGGGGGGGTCAAAGTTGGGTCACCCAAGAAAATGGGGCAAAATTTAACTTTGAAATGATCACGAAGATTTGTGCCATTGATTTTCCAAAAATCAAATGTAGTATTTGATAATATAGACCTTTAACTATTAGTTTCTCCATCTGGGATGTACAGTACACTCATTTGAAGGAGGTATTTAAAAAAATTGAGCTTACCAGCAAAATCTATCGTTCCGTCTGACACCAAAACTACTTTCTGCTGTCAGACTTTTAAGGGTTAAAATAGATCAATTAGTTTGCAGTGCCATAATTCAGAACTCCATGATACCTAGATCTGACATGAATATTGTAGAGTTTCAAGAAACAGCCTTTCACCAGTAGACAAAAGAATGGTGAAAATTTTCTGGTGTCGGACCGTCGGAACACTTTTTGAAACATACCCAGGGGGACTTTGATCCCTGTCACACCGGTATAGTGTTCTATATTTTATGGTAGTGCATGAAAACATAATATGCAAGAACATAAATACTATCCAGCCTCAACTGAATAACCTGTGTGTAATTCATTACATTAGCTCAAAACCTTCCAACTCAGGTTGGTCTCGGATCAACCAAAAGCCTTGTGCATACCATACTCCTATATCTCAACTGCTTTGCCAGCTGACTCAGCCAAACCAGCACGTAATTCTGTTCCAATCTTACTTTACCCACAAAACACTGTGGAAATGCTGTAGAATCACTGCATACAGATCACGACTATGAAACAGACTGTACCTGGTCATCAGAACTGATAACCATTAATTATCGTCTCCCACACTGTGACATTATTGATATTTCACATGAGGTGCTTGATCGGATGTGCAAACGCTCCTCCACTGGGTCTGTCATGTCTGTTAGTCTCCATGGATTCCCTATGTGATATGTTGGGAATACTATCGCCATGGTAATGTTGTTAACACGTTACTCTTGTATCCTGTTGGGTGTGGCATAAGATGAACGACACTGTGGACGTAGTTGTATTTTAGTGAAGCATAAATGAAGTTTTCAATGGTTTTGTGAAGGTGCATCACATTTGGGGTCCAAGTAATCACTTACTTATCTCACAACATTCATTTGGAATACCGTACATCAGGCTACTTTTGGCGGAATCCCAGCATAGTCATTGTACTCTCTGTAGTGCACGGTGATATGCAGAATCATGTGGCTTCCTCCAGGATCAAGCAAATGCCCTTTTGTATGAATGTCTCCTACAGGATCAAACCAATGCTCTTTTGTATAAAAAGCCTCCTTTCAGGATTTTTCAAACCAATGCTCTTTTGTATGACCCTCTTCCTTGGGATCAAATCGTATGCCCTTTTGTATAAGCATCTCATTCAGGATCAAACCAATGACTTTTGTATGAGCCTCTTCTTCAGGATCAAATCAAAGCCCTTTTGTATAAACCTCTCCTTCAGGATCAAACCAATGCTCTTTTGTATGAGCCTACAGGATCAAACCAATGATCTTTTGTATGAGCCTGCTCCTTCAGTATCAAACCAATGCCCTAATTTTGTATGAGCCTCTTCTTCAGGATCAAACGATGCCATTTTGTATGAGCCTCTCCTTCAGGATCAAACCAATACCCTGATTTTGTATGAGCCTCTTCTTCAGGATCAAACCAATGCTGTTTTGTATGAGCCATCCTTCAGGGTCAAACCAATGATCCTTCGGATGAGCCATCCTTCAGGATCAAACCAATGCTCTTTTGTATGAGCCTCCTCTTCAGGATCAAATCCAATGGCCTTTTGTATAAGCCTCTCCTTCAGGATCAAACCAATGCTATTTTTGGTGGCCTTCAGGATCAAACCAATGATCTTTTGTATGAGCAAGTCCTTCAGGATCAAACCAATGCCTTGTCCTGTGGTCTTACACTCTTATGCATGTCTTTCCTACAGAATCAGGGGATCAGACCATATGCCTTTTACAAGAGTCCAGGGCCCATATTCATAAAACCTTGCTAGCTTAGTTGGTTGCTAGTTGTGTACATAGGCCTGTACAAACTAGGCACTTTAGTAGGCAACTAAGCCTAGCAAGGTTTTATGAATATGGGCCCTGGTTTGGACAGGATCCAGTCACATGACCTTTCAGGCCTCCCTCTCCTCCAATACTACCTTACTACCTCATCCCCAACATCTTTCTCCAGCAAGGGAGTTATCTTTGAGGCTAATTTTCCAGCTTGATTTTAATATTGCTTGTAGCTGGCAGAGTCAGGAATAGAAACTTGGGAGCTATCTTCAGTGTTGTACCTGTACCATATGCATCTAATCTTGTTCCTTGATTTAAACCAGAGGAACTCCTCAAGGAACTAAGCTAATGGTAGATTGGCTTCCACATTCTTTCTATTGATGCTTCTCGTGATTCTCCTTTTCACTTGCATCCAATTGGACACTTCGGAACTATTTTGTGTCACCCTAAATTTGATGCAGTTGATGGCTAGTATTTTAATGCCTTTCATTAAGTCTTGCCCAGTGTTAATCAATGAATCAACCATTTTGGATTTAAGGCACCCATCAATTACAGTGATCGAGGACACTCTAAGAGATGACTTGTTGGTATTGGCTGTTGCTGAGTCTATTGGAAAGCAGTAAAAGCTTTTCAACACACAGAGGCTGTCTCTTGTTTGAAGTTCATGTGGTAACTTGTTGCACAGAGGTGGTCCGGTACAAGCACAAGCCCTATCAACAAAGGAAGCCAAACTCAGGTGCAGCAACCGGGCCAATATTCATAAAACCTTGCTAGCTTAGTAGACGATATCACTCCAAAAGAGCGCAGCACCTGACGGGTAATACAGCGTCACGACGTCCCGTACTCATTCCATGACATCTTGACTTGAGACGACGTCATGATCGCTGAGACAAGTGGAGGTTTTTCGAGTGACGTCATGGCGTTCAGAATGGGGCACGGGACGTCGTGACGCTGAAGGCCTAGCCAGCTACCCGTCAGGTGCTGCGCTCTATTGGAGTGATAGAGTCTGTTGATTGCTAGTGGTGTACATTGGCCTGTACAAAATGGGAACTTTAGCAAGTAACTAGGCCTAGCAAGGTTTTAATACGGGCCCTGTCCGATAAACGCTTGAGATCGGGATGGCTTGTGCAAAAAAAGAAGGTTTCAAATGAAACTGCCGCCAGGCCATTTGAATTCACTTCTGCCGGGCAGAGGCAAGCAGTCCAGATCACACAAGGTCCTTTGTTTGCCGAAGTCTGTTAAAATTGTGTCAGAAAGTGGACAGGTGTATAATGTCAGGGGTTCCACCTTCAACATAAACGAAGAAATGAAGAAAGAAAAAAGTTGAGATTTGTGTTCCTTGACCCATTGTTCGGGTGCAAATTGTCCTCTTACCCGCCGGCAGCACACAGCATAGGGGAATGCCAATGAGGAGTTGCTTTGGCTGTGCTGGCAAATTTTTGCATCAAAGGCAGCAGAAAATTAAAACTATTCTTCATCTTTTGCATGAATCATGTTTCACAGAGTGGATAAGACCTTCTTAGGCCTATCTGTCCTAATCAATGTTTGTTAGGAGAATGTTTAGTCTAAGATGTCAAATTTTGCTACCTTTTTCACCAAAGCCATGTTTTTGAGAAAAATTAGAGCAACGTATGTTTGTTTAATATAAGATATAAAGCATGAATTAATTGGTCTTGGCTCAAAAATAGTTCATATCCGCTTGAATAATGAAATGAGTGACTTTGAACGGTCATGTTTCCAACTTTTCAAGAGGTATGCAATTGGAAGTGCCTCTCAACCTTGGTTTTTCACAGTAGGAAAGTACTTGACACCTTGATACCTCCTTGAAATATGATATGATGGTTTTCCTCTCTCTGAAGCAGGATAAACGTGTTCTATAGTTGATAGCAAAAAGACATGGCATCCTGTGTTATGTACGTTGTGGCTTGTGTTGTGCTTGGTGCACATGTACGCATACAATACTGTAATATATTTGCCCCCTGGTCAAGTGTTTGATTATAGTTTGAGTATTTCAAACATGTTCATAACACTTCCTGCATGTACATGTACATAGAAGTATACGGTATACGAACATGCTGGTTAACAAAGACTTCACAAGGATTCGCGACCATGAAGCCATTGTTAACCAGCGTATTCGTATACCGTATACTTCTATGTACAGGAAGCCTTATGCACTCATTCTTTGTGCCTACGCTAGGAATCCACCATTGATTTTCAAGTTGATTTTGCGTTGCGACTTGCTTTGCAACTGGGTTGCATTGCAACCGGGCACTCGATCGCCATAGTGGACTCGCTAGACGTGTTTCACCGATGGTAAAGATGTGGTCAATTTCAGGTCAGCGACCGGTATCAGTTCCTTGCGATCATCAAGCGCAGGTAGCAGGTTGCAAAGCAAGTCACAACGCAGAAAATCACATCATACAAGAGAATGACATGAAAATGCAGAGTTTACAGGAGGTCAGATATGTCAGAATATCTGACCAGACTTGCCTAGGATCATCCGTCTCTTTTGTAGTTATTTCAGTGAGTACTCAGGATTATAGCACATACCGGTAGGTCGTCCATACATTCCCGTCAAAAGATCTCAAATTTGTAGATCACAATTAAAAAACTCGGTGGAATTTGTTTTGTCAGAAATAAGTTTGGAAAGCTTATCTATTACGAAGTGACTATTTACCCGGCTGCCGGTCGTATTCAGCCGGCTGCCGGTCACGCAGTGGACAAAAAATCCTTTGTTTAACCGGCTGCTGTTTCACCGACGGTTGCCGGATTCCTCTGTTTTTGATGGGACTTTATGCACATTAGCGGGAAAATGGCGGCCGGAGAGGCGATGCCATTTATTTGGGACAAAGATTTCATTGGCAGATCCTAATGAGACACTTCAAATCAGTAGATCGGCTCATTTTTATTTGTCGAAAATCCGTTCTTTGAGGAACACTTCCTTCAGATTCCCAAAGTCAGCCAGAATGTGTCTTACGAATAAGTTACTAATGCCGTGATAAGGAATATTATTACTTTTACACCCGGCAAGCCACATGCGCCAGTTTTACGTTCCCTGTTTATATTTACCCGCAGCCGGTTACCGAAGGAAAATTTTATGCGTTCCTTACCCGGCAATTGCCGTTAAAATAACGACAAAAGTTGTCACTCCGTGACCGGCAGCCGGGTAAGCAAGACGGACTTCCTCATTGCGTAAACGGCAGCCGGGCAAGCAGACATATTTTCCTCAGTGCGTAACCGGCGGCCGGGCAAACAAGACGTTTTTTCACCACTGCGTACCCGGCTGCCGGGTAAATATCACCAGCCTATCTATTAAGCCTTTGATGGTTGGTATCCCTCACCATAGAGCAGGGGGCTGCAAACACCCCTGCAGCCCTGCAAACACCCCTCCTGACCCCTGCAAACACCACTGCAATTTAATTTATTCATTCCATGCCCTGCAAAGACCCCTGCTGAGTAGCGGGCTGCGAACACCCCTGCAACCCTGCAAACACCCCTTCTGACCCTGTAAACACCCCTGCAACTTAATGAATTCACTCAGTGCCCTGCAAAGACCCCTGCTGATCATACCCCTGGAAACACCCCTTCACCCTGAAACCACCCCTGCCATGACTTAGTAAATTTGCACACCACTGCATGTACCCCTGCTATGACCCCTTCTATGAGTTAACAAATAAAACCTACCCCTGCAAAGACCCCTTCGGCCTTAGCCTCATTCTCAGTTGGCTCCCATCATGCATCTGTGATGCCTATTTCAAAATGGCAGTTATTGTCATTGTACAGTCTGCTTTTAATATTAAATTGTGTGCTGGAGCCTCTCATATACTTTCACCATTCTTCAAAATGCCAAATTTTGATTTACTTCTGTGGACTTACCCATCTGAGAAGGGGAGAATGTCAGTTGTTGGTGTCAAGTTGATGAAAAGAGCACAAGAAGTAGGCAGATGGTGAGATGTTGGTGATCAGGTGCAATCTTGCCTGCTTGAGAGGGTTCGGGTCTCAGAATTTCGTTGTTCTATTTCTTCAGTTAGGAGGTGAGTTTCCAAAAGATCAATGAGGGTCAACTCAGCCCATCGCCAGCTTCCCCACAACTTGTCCCAGCCTGGGCCTATATTCATATTAGGTTACACAGGCTAAGAGGCCTTTCAGGTAGGCCTAGTTCTGCTTCACCATGTTCAAATGCATCATGGGCTATAAGCTTTGGATCGAAGCCTGGTACCCGTACCGGATTGGCCCAGTTCATCGGAACCGGGCCAGACCGAATTGGAACTATTGCACTCGGTGTTGCGTTTGGTTTGGTGTGGTGGTTAACTGCAAGTTCTTAATGGAATATGATGAACAGATATTGATGTTATCCGGGAGAGTGGTTATTTCGATGAATGAACTCTGATTCTGTCCACAATTGAAACGGTCGGCTGGTGCCGCTGACACAGCCATAGTGCTGCTGCTCCCAGGAGGACGACAGCGAAAGGAACTGATCTACCTCGCGTCAGAGTTCTAGCAAAATGTAATGTAAAAGTGTAAAGTTGCATTTTGTTTTTATAGTCATTCTAATTCTATTCATGATTCTTGCATTTCAAAAGCAAACTGCATGTTAATTGATTCCGATTTTGTGATTATGCTCTGATCTGGTTTGATTCGGTGGTCCTACAACTCCATAGGCCTAACATAAGTAAAGTAAACAGTTTATATCAGTATGAGGTGATGTCGAATTCTTTTTAAAATTCGATTAGGCCTACACCCCTGCAAACACCCCTCCCTAGACCCCTGCAAACACCCCTCCCCAGACCCCTGCAAACACCCCTCCCCAGACCCCTGCAAACACCCCTCCCCAGGCCCCTGCAAACACCCCTCCCCAGGCCCCTGCAAATACCCCTGCTTGGACAGGGGCTTCTGCAGGGGTTTATTTGCATATTTCATCCCCTGCAAAGCCCCCTGCAATGACACCTGTAAAGGCCCCTCCACATACCCCTGCACTTGCAGGGGCCTCCTTCTGCAGGGGCCCTGCATGAATTTATAATGACCCCTGATAAACCCACTGCTGAAACCCCTGCAAAACCCCCTGCCTTAAAGTGAGGGATATTCTTTTAAAATACAAACCCCTCTGGGGCATTGGATAGCTCTCAGAATTGACCATATACTTCCATAAAGGATTACAACTAGGCTTAGAGCTGAAAATTTGTGAATGAATCTGAGAGTGGTATGATCAGCTGCCATGTTCTATGAATGAACACTTGCTAAAATATTGTGGTAAATATCGCAGCTTGTCGAGGGAATATTGCAGACTTCAAATTCGCCCCTTGTCGTGGGCAATAGTCGCCAGTGGGACCCTACTATAAGTGTCCTCAATCCTAGCTTTTCCTGTATGGAGGGCGCTGATGTCTGAAAAATAATGAAGCAACATGGCTCAGGAGGAATGATGGACAGTTGGAAGATGCTCATTGAGAAAATCTGGGTCAGTGCCGGCGAACCAGCTCATCAATGCTGGCTTATCCCATTATCCCATAAGAATATTGTCCAGGGAGCGTGCCACTTCTTGTAGGCTATTTGTATTTGATTTTTCCGTCAGGACCAACGCTATAGCTTTATTGGCCCTGGTAAGTACGGAGGAGGCCATCACAAGCTACTCATGTTCCTCACTTGGATGGGGTCTTTTACTTGCTCTTGGAAAGACACAAGGTACAAGGCACCACGGCTTACTGTCCCATAAGCCTTTTCACGGATAGCATTTCGTGCGTAATACGCATGCGCGAGAAGTGCATTGTGGGAACGAAAGGGGACAAAATGTGACGGACTGAAAAGCCGGGAATGAAATCCCATATGGCCCGGGCTGGATTCGAACCCGGGACCTGCCGCTTGCTAAGGGGTCGTGATAACCATTAGTCTATCAGAGCTCGAGCGTGCCACTGGCCAGTTGGACCAAGTCGACCCACTAGAGTGACAGATCTGTTCTATTCCCGAACAGAGTGAGTGACACCAGCTACATTGTACCAGTGTACAACAGGCAGACCACTCCACTACTCCCTCTCAGCTCGCACTGCATTGATCAATGCATCGCTCAGCTAGTTGTGTTGCCATGGTTACGAACACCTATTATTAAATCTGCCTCCTAACATCAAATATTCGGTTGTCCATGTACAATTCACTCAGCTCATGCTAACGTATAGCGTGTCATTGTTATATGGATTTATAGTATGCACGCATTGTTGATGTGGTTTCAGCAGATTGACATTAATGGCAATTTGGCAACAGGGAGATAGAGAGGTGCGGTTAAATTAGTCGTTCTACACTGTTGGTATACGGAGAGTTCTCGCCAATACCCGCGTCTTCAGGTCCATATCATTGAGGTCCAGAACCTCACTACAGAAGCGGATCCAGGGGGGGGGGCGCACCCGGCACACGCCCCTTCTTTTGGCCCAAATCTCCATAATCGACCGTGAAATTCTGACATTTGGAGCAAATCATTGAAATTCACCGCAGACTAATCAATGTTTCTAGCACAGAATGCCCCCTCTTTTCTAAAATCGTGGATTCGCCCCTGTCACTATAAATGCCAACCCAGTTAATGATAATAATAATAATGGTGAGTTCTTATATAGCGCTTCATAGCGTATTACGCTCTCTAAGCGCTTCACACATTTAATTACCCCAGCCTATGATTCAGAAACCTTTCTGTAGAAACCAAAGGGCAGCCACAATATAGTGCACACGATGGACATTTCAGGCCAGTTGAGAGTTTCAGAGTGGCACGGCCGGGGATCGAACCCGCGACCTTCCGATCACGAGTCCACAGCCCTAACCATTATGCCACCGCGCTCCCCAGATTTACAGTTCAACTGTAACCCCTGCTGCGGGCCCACGAAATGTATGTACATGGTGCGTTAGACTATAGCCAGCATAGAAAGATGGTATTGACAAGGATGTGATGTGTATGTTGGCCTATGGTTCCCTACTGACAAAATCTGGACATTAGCCTGATTGCTGAGTTTGAGCATGCCAAATATGGCACTATTGGCTCCATCAGCAATACTTGGCAAACAATGTACATGTACATGTACAGTACAGCAGGAAACTGGAAACCGGTGCTGTCAAAGACAGTTGTCCTCCTTATCGCCTGAAGAATGGGGTTCAAATTCTATTGCAGTAGTTTATGCGATATGGACCACTGCCGGGCAGCCATATTTGAAGTGTGATTGAACTGAAATTTGTTGTAGGGATTCAGTCCTCGGTTGAACCCCGACAACAAATTTCAGTCCAATCAGACTTCAAATATGGCTGCCCGGCAGCCATCTTGTAAAATGGACTTTGGCCCATATATCTCATAAACTACTGCAACAAAATGCTTTGACGTTTTATCTCTGTATCCTCTGTGCGTACAACAAACTTCCGGCCAATCAGACTTCAAATATGGCTGTCAGTCAGCCATCTTAAAAATTGGACTCAGCCAGTGTCATGAACAATAGCAGCTAGAATGGTCTCCTCTGGGGCATTTCATTCTGAATCATTTAAGAGAAAATTCCAGAGGATGTTTTGTCGGGCAGATGAATATAGATTTTTCTTTTGACAACCTTTGCCGTGTGTAGACGCTGCCAAAAGGCTTGTTGCTTCCACAAGCACTGTTGCCATTATTGTTGCAAATGGCCAGGCAAACACTAAGCCTACTACATGTACAAGTAAGACAGTTTGCAGGTGTGACAGGAATCAACGTCCTAGGAATGCAAGCCCGCCAAACAATAGCCCGCTATTGTAAGGTTATATTCGAATGGTCATGGTCTCTATAGTGATATATTAAGGGCCACTAATGCTTCGGCCTCGGCCCTTTCCTACTTCTCTTGTAAATATTCTTATGAAAATAAATACAAATACAAAAGTAAAATAAAATAGCGATATATTCTAATCCCTCGCTGAACAATACACCGGACTTTGATTCCTGTGGACTTTGATCCCTGCCACACCTGCCCCATTTGCAAAATATTGCTGGAGCTCCTTTCTTTGACTAATCATAACCAATTGGGTCTATTCTCAATTCATATGACGATGAAAGAATGACATCCCTTCTCCCAGACACAGAAAATTCCATCAGTATTCTAACATGATGACAGCATTAATTAAGTTATGTTTAGCATCACTACTTTGATTACCAATACCGTTCTCTTTTGTTAAATGTCATTTGTACCACTCAGTTACTGTCCTTCTATGGCGCTTCCACCTAATACAGACATCAATCACTTTTTTCCCGTTACTCCCCCTACACTTTACATCAATACCTCTCTCGGGCTTAGTTAGTTGTGGCGCTCAGCACTGGAGGGATTCGAGCTTAAGGTCCTTGTTGCATAGATTTTATTCGTTGCTATGGAAATAGATGAATAGACTTCGCAGCCGGCTTGGCTGGTTTTAGTATGACGGTGATGAAGTGCACTGTATTGAATGTAGCGTGTCACTGTCTGTATACTGACTGACGAGTGTTGTCTTCGTTTGCGTTTTCAATTTCATGAATCTACTTACGGTTTTATCTTTCTCACTGTTGATTTCAGTATCCTCTCTGTAGAAATTGACAAGAGGTTTGCTCTGTGCTGAGTTTGTGTTCTCATGAAGTGATGAGTTGCAGTTTTGTTCCATGGATGCTCATTTCAATACAAATTCATTTCACTGTTGGTTCGCCATGGAGTCGATTGGAGCGCTAGCTGCGACCATATGGACCCCTATTTTCACACCACTTTTGAAGCTATTTTTAGACGTCAACTCAGCTTTCCTTGACTTTACGGCCTTATTTTGCGGTATCTTAACGTCATATTGCGTCTGGTGATAGTGTACCACTAGCTTTCGACCTGCTTAATTGGGCAGTACGAACAAACATCAGCAAAGGTACAAATTTCAGCGCTTGTGTATAAAGTGTAGTTCCACGATTTGTCCGCTATGAGCGCTGGGTATTGCGTGGTCACGTCGATTTTTCGTGCTAACCACCCAAAATGACGGCGGTTTGGTTCGACACAAATAGGTGAAAACACGGTGTGGATAAGGTGGTGATGCGGTTGTCAGCAAGGCAGACATGCAGTATAACTGTGGTCAAACGTGGTGTTAGAAGGGTCATGCACGGTCCACGTGCGGTCTAGGCGATGTTGTGAGGTGGCCACAAGGTGTTGGGGGGCAACAACATAGTAAAGCCATTTTTTCAGCGGTTCTGAAGGGTTGTGAAAGGTGACAACACGCTAGCAACGCGGCAGCAAGTCAGTGATTCCCGGTTTTGAGAACCGCCGTGAAAATTTCAAACATTTTGAAAATCTTCGGGTTTCAAAAAAAACGTGGCGGTCAATGACAAGCACCCTCACGGTGTCTAGGCGGTGTCATTGAGGTTCAGCACGGTCTTGAACCGTGTTGAACCGCCTTCAAATCCGCCTTCAAAATCGTCCCCGTGTGAGGCCTGCTACAATGTATCAATGTTGTGAAAGTGTTTGGAACCATTGTGACATGTAAAAGGAAGACAGAGGTTTTCATCAGAGCAGTAGCCTACATGCAGTGGTTGTTTCTGGAATGTATGTCAAACAGAGTTTTGCTTAATTTTTAAGGGAATCTGCTATCATCCAATAGTGCCAACACACAGGCACTTCATTAAGAATTATCCACCCGTATTAAGCGAGTCAACAATTAATCAGATGGTTTCCATGGAAACGGCTTAAGTTTTTGAAATTAACAACTTGTGGAGGATATCAATTGTGTTGCTCTAAAGGTCATAGGGTCTCAGTCGGTGGACTCGCATGTGTTTGCGGCGAGGCAAAGTAATTTGTGGCTTAGTGTCCTGTTGACAGGGGACATATTCCACATTGTGATGTACATGTACAGTACCAATTGCCTCTGGTATTGTTGCAGTGTCAGTCTTGTTATGAATTCACACATTGTGTCTCACAGGTCGGTGCTAGGCGGCGCTGGGTCGCACGCACCAACCTGTGTCCGCACGCGGCGCATCATGCCAAAATTTTTTAGTTTCTAAATACACGAGCCAAATCACAACTTGCCTGATCTACTGCGCCACAAATGTAAATCGTAGGAAAATAGCGATATGAGGCTTGTTTATTGCAAACTTTGCAAAATTAACTACTGATATTTCATTTCTGATGAGAAACTGTCATAGATATGACATTGTTGAGAAGAAAATGATGATATTTGGGGAACTGGAGAATCGCCTGCCATCTTGAAAATGCAGGAAGTAGTCCCAAAATTTCCCATGATGCCTTGACCGTGCGGTGACAGGTCAGTGCGGGGTCGAGCGCTACTTGTCGTGACAGTGTGAATTCACATTCATTTGTTCTTTTGTTGAGAATCCATGGTGGTTCAGCACTGAAATTTTTTTTATAAACGAAATGTCCAGGTGTAGACATCTGTATAAAATCTTTGACCAGATGTTGGCAATGGTATTGATTAAATATCATGTTATAGATAGGTTATACTTTGATGTTGTTGTTGTTGTGCATGTGTGTGAGCACGTCCATAGGCCTACTGCTGAAGGGTAAAAACCTGGCTAGACACAACCNACTGCATGCAACATAAGCACATAGGCCTACATCATATCAAAAATATATTAAAGAATATATATATTTTTGATCATGTGGATTTTTACTGCCCCTGTGTACTCACTCTGCAGTTAGTCACAACCTACCAACTAAATTACGATAGTATCATTAATTATCCCGACAGAAATGTTGTCCAATAGATTTATCATGTATAGTCAGAGTAATGAGAATGTAGCCTGCTGGAATGTTGCTGTGAGGCTCTGTATGTGATGAGAAAGGTACAGTCATGGACGAAAGTTTATCTCCACCTGATACCTTGAATATTTCAAATACTATACTGGGCCAATTTTAACACGGTTTGTTCCACATGAAAGTACATCTTCTTGTTGGTCATATTTCTGCATCAACATTTTGGAAATACCGTAATTATGTAATAGCTCATCAGAAAAAAACCTAACAATCAACATTTGTATTTGTTTGTGATTTTTGATGTACCGGTAGGTCTGATGAAATTTTGATTCAGAAATTCTGTACCGGGTACATGTATGACCAAGAAGATGTACTTCCATGTGGAGACCGTACTAAAATTGGCCCTGTAGTATTTGAAATATTCAAGGTATCAGGTGTAGATAAACTTATGTCCATGACTGTACACAGGAAAGAAAATCCCTATTTGTAAAAAGAGGAAAAAATCTCCCCCTTGATGAAATCCCTTTTGGTAAAGTGGTGAAAATCGCCCCTTCCCTCCCCCATGGAAATCCCTTTTGGTAAATCGGGAATTAAAATATCCCACAGAAAAATGCCATTTATGGACTGCAAGATTTAGGGAATGAGTGTTTGTATGACTACTGACTGACTGACTGGCTGGCTGGCTGACTGACTGACTGACTGACTAAGACAAAATCCCAAAAGGTCTGCCATGTCGAGAAATTGAAAAAATATTTATATCATGTCACCCTGCCTTGGGTCAGAAATGCTGCATCTATTTGATTAGCCGACAAATTATCCGTTGTATGACTACAAATGTCCTCCAATTAATCAAACCAGACAGCAATTTTCTTGGAAATCCAGTTGATGAAAACAGTATAGCTCACATTTCAAAACATGTTGAAAACTACAATGGTTATTATTACCGTCTAACAGTATGGAAACATAGGTGCGGATCTGTGCGGAAACACACTTTGCCATTTCATTACTGTGGTATATGTTTCGATCGGCAATTAATTACAATTCTGCGAATAACACGTCTGAAAGTTCAGGGGTCACCATATATTCTTGGAAGGGGTGAACTTGTTTTCGGACCCTCAACATTCTGTTGGTAGATGGCACAAAATGTTGCCCAGGGGTGGATCCACGATTTCGGAAAAGAGGGGGCGTACTGTGCTAAAAACATTGAAATTGCAGTGAATTTCAGTGATTTGCTCCTAGATTCAGAATTTCATGGTCAATTTTACAGATTTGTTTGCCAGAAGTGGGGGCATCAGACCTGCCAAGTCTCACGCATTTCGCGTGAGACTCACGCATTTACACCTGTTCTCCCCCACTCCTGCGAGCTGTGTGTAATCTCACGCATTTCCCCAAAAGTGAAGTTCTTCACAAAAATTGTTCCCCTATTTCACAAACAGCGTTTTCCAACCGCCTTTGCTGACTGTCGTCTGCTCAGGCAGCGCTCGCACCATCTGCGGTTTGATTCTGTGTGTTTTACCGCTGATGCTATCTGACCAATCGCCGCCCTTCACTAAGGACATTGTACACCATGTGGTTTCGTTCAAATCTTTGAAAGTTGATCACGTTTCAGATGCTCAAGCAAGGCAACCTCAAAATGGCCCATTCTCCAGCAAAATCTTGCCCAAGCTCCAGCAAGGTATCAGGTCTGGGGCGTGCGCCCCCCCCCCCCTGGATCTGCGCTGCCTGTTTCTGATGGGACCCACTACCAACTTGCACAATCACTGAAATATCCATCAGTCCCTTGTGGCATTTCTAGCACTGACGCTTGTTCTGTGTACAGTCAGCATAATGATTTTTCATCACCATTCAGTTTGTCAATCTTACCATGACCAATTTGATGCTGCTATGATATTTCAGCATGGCTTTTTGGCTAATTAAAGATGTGTTCATCCATCCAGAATATCATTATGTTGTCAGTTGATAACGGTCGATCCATGAATAAATCAAGGGCTCGCAGGAACGTGTAAATTGCACAGGAACGTGTAAATTGTTGTCTTTTTGCAGAAAAAATGACCTAGATGTTCAGCAGGGAAGTGTAACATACACATATATTATGCAAGGAAATGGGCTGGGTCCAGTTATTTCTGTTATTGTATTGATGAGCCATTTGACACAAATTGACCAGATGGTAAATTATAGTTATTGTTTCAAAATAATACCTAACAGAGAATGCGGATGCAAGTACAGTGTGTATTTTGTACCGTACATTGGCAGTTACTGCAGGCTATGTGGAATTCGATTATTTTATGGATGTTGAGAGGTTCGATGGCAGATTGGGAGATGAGGTTTATGTGCATGGCAACGCGTGGTGTCGAGGTATACATGATGTTCACTAAAATAGCACAGTTGTGGGTGTATCAGGAGGTGTTTCTACACTGCACGGCATAGGAGGGATGCAAGTATGTGTACATTAACCACACAGTCAATATAATTTTTTGTATGTAAAGAAGAAGCAGACTTTATATATAGGCCTACAATGTTTCAGCTGTATGGAACAATTGGAATACAGCACCTGCTCCTAGGCTCTTGCCCCTCTGTGTTGGTTCTCTGCCCCTGTTCTTTCATGGCCGTGGGAATGGGGGCACCTCCCCCCCCCCCCAATATTTGGCTTGCCAAAAATAAAAAATTGGCAGGCTGAGCATTTCACTCCTTTAATCCCCAAAAGCCCAAGTCCAATAAACCAATGAACCACACTTACTTGGCTAGAGTGTCCAATTTTGCTCTCAAATGCCAGGAAATGGCCTAAAAGCACTCTTATTTTCTAAAATTTTCCTGGGGGAGGCCCCCGGACCCCCACCGATATTTCAGCTCGTGCCTTGGTGCGCACTGCTAAGGACTACGGCTACGGTCTGCTATTTTATCGAATCTTTGGTCCCCCCCCCCCAACCTCCAGGCCTGCTGTTAATAGGATTTTCAATTCACAGTCTGATTTTCAGGTGCGTGTAAAAATACGCGCACACAAAAAATACGTGCACACGCGAGCTCTCTGCCTCGCGAGGCAAAAAACTCACCGAAATTACGCGCACACACGAGCTATCTGCTGAGCAAACGGTCTCAGCAGATCTTCTCAGCAGATAGCTCCAGTGTACGGCAGGCTTTAGATGGTGTTTTGCAGCGAGCTCCTCCTTGCAATGAGATGTCTGGTTCTGTCTGCGTGAACATGTAGGTTAAATCTATTGATCAGGGTATCTACTACTCCAACAAGGAATGAAATACAGATTGTATACATCACATGTACAATCAGTTGCACTGAAAATGTCAACTTAGGATGAAAATTTGGATAAATATCACAATAGATATTAAACTTCAAAATTGTTTTTCAGTGCAGAAATAAACGAAACGAAATGTTATGGTTCAAATCCCTTTCGTGTATATTGAGCTTTTTGTCTACATCTAGGTTGAAAGCTGAATTGCATATTTTTCTTTGAATGGTGATATGAAACAATTGATGTAACGGCAGTGTGGATGTTTTGATGAACCGTGATCAAAGGTCTTATCGATTGGAGTAAAGTGACTTGCCCGAGGCACATAATTAATTGCCCTGGTCTGCTGGCTAATGTTGAAATATCAGATTCATAAGTTGGTATTTAGTGACCTGATGTTGCAGACTTCATACCGGTACATCAAGAGGGAATCTTTGAATTTGATTGGCTGAGACGCATCACTGATATGACCTCAGAGCTGGACATTTTTTTCAATATCGTACCTCAAGTAAGTTTCTGTGAATACGATTGGCCGAGAGCAGTCACGTGAGCGGTCAACATTTCGGCACATTCGCCTGGAAAATATTTCCGGTTGGAATGTTTTCCCGCAAAATGCTTCCGTTGAGACGGCCCCACGGCCGCCATTTTGTTTCTCGCTTCAACTGAGACAGCAGTTTTGCAATCAAAATCGCCACAATACCAGTCAATATTGTCAGCTTTTGTGCCCATCGATAGCATGGATCAACTGTTAACATTTGTCTTAATACAATGGCCCGAACATATCGCAAGTTAAGCTCACGTTTTCAAAGAAATGAGCAAGCGAACAGCGCCGATCTGCGTCATATTTTTGTCACAGTGTCATGCGTTCATCTACGTCCGCATCGACATTACATCAGCCGTGCTGCGGCGCACTGCAGATATGAGTGACGATAAACGTCACGAAAATTCTCTGGATGACTTTCGATACGATATGAAAAATGGTGCCCGTCGTGTCGAGCAGTAGAGCAAAATGTCACCCCTCGAAAGCAATGTTGCCCTCGGCTGGCGCCTCAGGCAACATGGCTTTCTCGGGGTGACATTTTGGTCTGTCTCTCGACATGGTGGCGCCATTTTATTTATGTTGCAAATGTTTCACGATAATTAACAATAAAAAAACATAAATATAGACCCAAAAATAGATCACAGAGAGGATTTTATCTATTTTTGATATACCTTATTTCTATTTCAAGCTATAAGATTGGAATATATCAGTGTATGATTGTACCAGCATCCCCTTTTGGATTCGTGTCCTTAAGCTGATATGCCGACCACTGAAGTCTATACATGAATAACAATGCTTGTTTGTATTTCTAATTGATCATAAGGCTATTGACTCATATCCTGAGGCTAGGCTAATTGTCTACAACTGTGCTAAAAATAACCATAGCTCAATAGAGATATTTGCACAGAACTAGGGACAAAAGCAGCATTGTCGGATAAAAAAATAGCGAATATGCTATTACTAATTATTCATGAGTTATTAATGGTTACCTGTGAATCAATTATTGCATGCATCGATTGGCAGGTATTGTGGAAATAAGCGAAGTGATCTTTTTATCACACATGGACGGATCTTTTGTCCTCTGGGAGGTGACATATTGCACCGAGGTGCACTGTTGACCTCAGATTCTGTTGTTGTCCTTCAGAACTGATCTCTACAGACTGTNTCAAAGAAATGAGCAAGCAAACAGCACCAATCTGCGTCATATTTTTGTCAGTGTTGTGCGTTCATTTGGTATGTCCGCATCGACATTACATCAGCCGTGCTGCGGCGCACTGCAGATATGAGTGACGATAAACGTCACGAAAATTCTCTGGATGACTTTCAGTACGATATAAAAAATGGTGCCCATCGTGTTGGGCGGTAGAGCAAAATGTCACCCCTCGAAAGCAATGTTGCCCTCGGCTGGCGCCTCAGGCAACATGGCTTTCTCGGGGTGACATTTTGGTCTGTCTCTCGACATGGTGGCACCATTTTCTTTATGTTGCAAATATTTCATGATAATTAACAATAAAAAACATAAATATAGACCCAAAAATAGATCAGAGAGAGGATCTTATCTATTTTTGATACACCTTATTTCTATTTCAAGCTATAAGATTGGAATATATCAGTGTATGATTGTACCAGCATCCCCTTTTGGATTCGTGTCCTTAAGCTGATATGCCGACCACTGAAGTCTATACATGAATAACAATGCTTGTTTGTATTTCTAATTGATCATAAGGCTATTGACTCATATCCTGAGGCTAGGCTAATTGTCTACAACTGTGCTAAAAATAACCATAGCTCAATAGAGATATTTGCACAGAACTAGGGACAAAAGCAGCATTGTCGGATAAAAAAATAGCGAATATGCTATTACTAATTATTCATGAGTTATTAATGGTTACCTGTGAATCAATTATTGCATGCATCGATTGGCAGGTATTGTGGAAATAAGCGAAGTGATCTTTTTATCACACATGGACGGATCTTTTGTCCTCTGGGAGGTGACATATTGCACCGAGGTGCACTGTTGACCTCAGATTCTGTTGTTGTCCTTCAGAACTGATCTCTACAGACTGTCCTCATAATTGTCTTGTCTTCAACATTAATACAGTCCTCATATTGTCTTGTCTTCAATAATAATTTTGATCGCCATTCATACAGTTCTTGTAATTTTCTTGTCTTCAATAATAATTTTGATCCCCATTCATGCAGTCCTCATATTGTCTTGTCTTCAATAATAATTTTGATCCCCATTCATACAGTCCTCATATTGTCTTGTCTTCAATAATAATTTTGATCCCCATTCATACAGTTCTTGTAATTTTCTTGTCTTCAATAATAATTTTGATCCCCATTCATACAGTTCTTGTAATTTTCTTGTCTTCAATAATAATTTTGATCCCCATTCATGCAGTCCTCATATTGTCTTGTCTTCAATAATAATTTTGATCCCCATTCATACAGTCCTCATATTGTCTTGTCTTCAATACTTGATCCCCATTCATACAGTCCTCATATTGTCTTGTCTTCAATACTTGATCCCCATTCATACAGTCCTCATATGTTTTGTCTTCAATATTTGATCCCCATTCATACAGCCCTCATATTGTCTTGTCTTCAACACTTGATCCTCATTCATACAGTCCTCATATTGTTTTGTCTTCAACACTTGATCCACATTCATACAGTCCTCATATTTTCTTGTCTTCAATAATAATTTCGATCCCCATTCATACAGTCCTCATATTGTCTTGTCTTTATACAGTCCTCATACTGTCTTGTCTTCAGTACTTGATCCACATTCATACAGTCCTCATATTGTCTTGTCTTCAACACTTGATCCCCATTCATACAGTCCTCATATTGTCTTGTCTTTGAACTGAATAATTGGTGTCCTTAAAGGAGCCCGGTATTGCCACTTTTTCTCGACAGCTGGCGCCACCGTACCGCTCTCCAACCCAAGAGACTATCTACGTTTCGGTGAATGACCCAATTTACTGCGTACATTTTGGATTTTGTAGTTCGTGTTGCTGCCACTAGTGGCTCCCTCTATGTCGTCAGTCAAATTACCCGTTAGAGATTGCAGCTCCTTTAATAGAGTGCTATCTAAGGGTGGTTCCATGTACTCATGAAATTGATGTTACACTGTCCTGTTGTCCCAGGAGATGTCATGTATTACGATCAGCTAATGTACCAATAATGATATTTGATGATTGTGCCTAATCGACTAATGGCATCATCATCAGCTTTATGCATTTCTTGCCGTTGGTGTTACAAATTGACTCGATCTGTGTTAGGCATGACCAAAAAGAAGGTTACCAGTGTGTGAGGAAAACAGCACACTGTGATAATGAGAAATTAGACAGTTTGAGGGGATCTGAGCGCATTAGATGAACAGTGTGATCTGGTGTTGGAATGTTGATTTGGTGTCAGACGCTGTGGTGGGAGTTTCTGTAAGGTTTACGTATGTCCGAAGCCTCGTGCACATCGACCTTGTGACTGGAAGCAACTGAACGCAACAGTCGCTATTGATGTACGCATTCCGCGCACATACGACTGGTCATTGCGGCAACAAGTGGCACAATCCAGTCTTCAATCTGGAGCGCGCACATCGAACAGGCAACTGAACTGAATGCTACACAGAAATTGTCGATGTCTTCCGATCGGACCACTCGGGATTCCGTCACATGACCAGGTGTGCTCCACAAACAAAGGAAATTCATTGCCAGAGCGCGCACATCGAAAGTGACTGAAGTCAACTAGAAGCAACGGTCGGCAACGAATAGAACATGAGCAACTGGCTGGAACTAACGGCAACGGTTGGCAATAGCGTTGCTGGGGTGCGCACATCGGCCTGTTTGAGCATCTGATCAGTTGCTGCTGTTTCCAGCCAGTCGCCCACCGTTGCCAGAAACGCCATTGCCGGTAGTTGCTTCCAGTCGCAAGGTTGATGTGCGCTAGGCTTTATATCGAATTCACAGCTTCTTTTTCAGGGGCGTAGCTGGTGGGGGGAGGCAGGAGCAAATGCCCCCCCCCTGAGCATAAAAGGACAAAACAAATTTTTCCTCTGAGATCATTTCCCCTCTTCAAGCCAAGTTATTGTGGTGTCGTAGTAATGTTTTTGTTCCTATCTTTGCAGTCTGATGCGAAAATGGTGTTAGATGTGATATCAAGGATGGAGGACACTGAACCATTCTCGGAGGAACTGCTGGCCGCCATGAAAAGGCTATGGGCAGATAGCGGAGTACAAGAATGTTTTGGTAGATCCAATGAATACCAACTCAATGACTCAGCAAAATAGTAAGTATTTATGACCCGCTCTGGCAAAAGCAGACGCATGTCACTCTTGTCTTACCTTGGCAGGTTGAGACCAAATGTTTGTCAGTTTCAGTATTGTCTGTCTATTATGAAATCTGAAGCAATCTATTTCTTCCATTTTCTGCTGGTGTCATCTTATGGCCGCTGTACATGATCAGATTTTTCATCCAATTTTCTGAATATGCTCAATAAAGGCCTACATGCGGGTTTATACACTGAAGCCCAAATAGGCCCGGAACCTGAATTTCCAAAAAATTGGATGAAAAATTTGATCGTATGTAGCGGCCATCAGAGGCTCATCTTCTGAGCGACATGCGTCTGCCTTTTGCCAGAGCGGGTCACATTTGTGCATTGCTCTTTGTCTGTGGTGACGGAGAGAAAGAATGATTACCTGTGTGACCTGTGTCTTCTTGGTTTTAACATAACCTGACTGTTAAAGTATGAAAATATTACCTCAATTTTAATGTTTCACTTCAGCATTTAATTGCAAAAGTGAGAAAACTGATATCTGAATGGATTATTGGACCGTTCGAGTCCCATAGGGCCTACTGCTGATAATGACCAGGAGCAGGCTGGTCAAAACAGGTCTCCACTCCTGGTGGGAATTCCATCTGCAATATGGGCCTAATGATATCCAACATAGAGCACAAAAAAGTGACACACAAAATGATAATAAACGTAAAGTCGTCTCCGAATTTAACAAATTTTCAACCCGAACCGGGGTCTTCCTCAGGAACTTTCTTGTAGAGATCCCAGAAGTGATGGGATCTCAACTAGAAAGTGCCTGAGGAAGACCCTGGTTGGGGTCGAAAATTTGCAAAATTCAAAGATGACTTTACGTTTACTATCACTATGGGCCTAATGCTTACAAAATTTATTCAAGGAGATGACACTAGTTAGAGCTGAATTGGTTAATGTCGTCCTGGGTACACCTCATTATTACCCTGGGTATTCTGGGTAATCCTTTTTGTTACCCAGGACAATCCTGGGTATAAATAAGGTAGCTTAACATTACCCAGTTTGAAATGCGTGCCATTTTCCACCTGCAGATATACCGCGACCTTGGGCGCAGGTGGAAATTGGGGCGGGTTTTTAAACTGGGTAATGTTAAGGTACCTTAATTGTACCCAGGACGATCCTGGGTAACAAAAAGGATTACCCAGGATTACCCTGGGTAATAATGAGGTGTACCCAGGACGACATTAACCGATTCAGCCTAGTTAGAGGCCAAGAGTTGAACAATTGTTCCCTTTTTGCTCTTCAGTACCAGTAGAAAGTCTCATTGCTACTCTTGTCATCCGCCTGTGCATCTTCAACAACATCAATCCAACCTTTACCAATAATCTAACGTTTCTTATTGTAATCGTCCTCTGATACAGAAGTCTACTGCTGACAGGAAACCCTGGATATTCGAGAAGTGATCAGTGATGCTAGCGATAGTATCCCTCGTTGCTAATGACGTCATTGCTCTTGCTTGTCATCACTGAATGACGTCTGTTTGTGTGATTACAATAGCAATGGTGCTGTGGATTACCAGTACCATCAAGTGCCAAGCCCTGGTGACATAAATATTCAATTGAAGTCGACGTCTTTGAGTTATTCTTTTGTGTAAAATTGCTGTAGGGTACCATCGAGTTCAGCTTCAGTGTGTAGTTCTTTGGTAGAAATACCTGAGAATCAGACTGTAGGACGACGTCTTTGCCTCTATTGCCTCCACTAAAAAAAGCAGTGAGGTGAAGTATAATTCACCCTAACTTCAACATGGGCAAAGTGCCAGGCATCGAACAGACACCATGATAAAGTGAACACAATGATTAAACCACAAACCACAAATACAATAGGGAGTTTGAGATCAGCAACTTATCACGGATCCTTATACGTATACGGATCGAAATGTACACAAAATTTGTCCTCGTTGTACACAAATCTATCCACGTATAAGGATCAGTGATAAGTCGCTGATCTCAAACTCCCTAATATTTAGCAGTTGACTGAGCACAACCTTGGGGTGTTTGCTATAGGCTATTCAAAGGACCCCAACATCATTAGGTAACTGTGACATGGATTATTTACCACTGACTTGTGCACATTTCCAAGCTTGGCACTTTGCCCATATTGAAGTTAGGGTAAATTATACTCAGTACTTTGCAAAGCAACCCAGTCACAGCAGTCTTTCACTCTGTTGTTGTCACTGAAATATAAGAGAGGTTGCGCAGCGGCCCGACTCCGACTTCAACTACGAGAATGAACTGCAGTCCGCTATGGACATCCTTGATAAAAACGATTTGATAGAAGTTTTTAATTCGTCAAACACCATAAATTGAAGGCAGAGAAATTTGGCCTAGATCGGAAGTGCGGATAAATATTGAAGTCGTAATCCTGGTCGTTACGACTTGAAACACGACTTTTATATTTGCGATTTACGTGCACTTCCGATTACGAGTCAAAATTATTCTGCCACAAAGTTATGGCATTTTGCGATTTGCAAACGTCTATCAAATCGTTTCTATCAAGGATGTCTACAGCGGACTGCAATTCATTCTCGTAGTTGAAGTCGGAGTCGAAAAGCTGTGCAACCTATCTATAGTCTCCTTGCTCATCCTCCCTGAATCCAAGTAGGCCTAGTACTGAGTGGAGATTAGCGAGCTTGCAAGATCCCACCAGTTGATGGAGCATCTGTTGTTGATCCAACGCTGCACGGTCTCTTAAAGGGACTCTAGAGGCAGCTTGCTATTGGGTTACTAACAGTACTCCGACTATACAACAGGTGGCGCTAGTAACCATGAACTCACGAATTGTGGATCATATTTTGACATTGATGAAATTTTACTTCAAAAATGATGCCCAAGTTGTATCCTCATGCCATCAATTCTCTGTTAATCATATCAATATATGCACTAAAAAGCTGCCTCTAGAGGGTCTTTAAGGCGGTGACAGACTGGAGCGTAAGCAACATGTCGAGAAAGCGTTCAACCAATCAGGGAGGTTGTAACACTAACCGAAACACCTACCGAAGAATCTGATTGGCGGAACGCCTCCAGGACGCGCGACAAACACGCCAGTCTGTCACCGGCTTTAGTCTTAATATTGGTGTTTTCTTTACTGTGGGGGTGGAAGGGGGTGGGCAAGTTGATTGAGTACCTTTACTCTAAAGAACTGGATTCTCTTTCCTCTCATGCTCAGCTATCAAGCAATAGGAAAAAGCACATCAGCTCCCATGGCACTCTCAATTATACCATATGCTGTATACCAATATTCCATAATACTCAGAAGCATTGGCAAACCCGCCCAGCTCGCGGGAGTGAATGGCGTAACCACGTAAACCAACTCACGGAGATGAAATGTACATGAGATATGACTATACCTAACTATAGGTCTGGCGAATGGTATTGATTTTTGCAATCTGTAGTTTACAGGTAGACATACACAAGCAAACGAGTGTAGGCAGATCAGTGTAATGCTGTGCCGCCAGTCGGTGATAATGTCTGGTGCGGCGGCAATTTCTGTTTCATCCATATCGTCGCAATCTATCGATGAAAAGAAAGACAAATGTNCAGAATCCTGGATCCGCCCCCTGAAGCACTATATAGAAGCTTCATATTATCTTCATGATCATTATGAGTGCATTGTCCATTTTCTATGGTAGGTATCTCTCATAAGAGGATTCTGCAATGTCATTTTGCAAAACGTCACATAAACACTCTGCTTAAATGAGTGTTTATCTAGAGCAGTGACTCCAAAAGTAGATGTCTACATGCTCTTTGTTGAGTTCGTTGCATTGTCGACTTAAACGACCACAGTATTGCCACTTTTTCTCAACAGGGGCGCCTCTCTCCAACCCCAAGGACTAACTACGTTGTCGGCGAATGGCCCGATTTACCACGTACATTTTGTAACCGATTTTTGTAGTTTGTATTGCTGCCGCTAGATGGCTCCCTCTATGTCGGCAGTCAAAATACCTCTTGGAGATTGCATACCGTGGTCCTTTAAAGGAGCTGGACGTCCAAGTTGTAAACACTCACTCACTGGTTCTCTATCCACGCGACGCCTGCGGTGCTGCCACCTATTGTCGGTGATATGTACTGACGTGAATATGGTGAGTGAGTTGCATTGGACCGGGCACCAGTCTAACGATCACGGGGCGCTACTGGTGCTGCCACCTTCACGAAGGAATAAAACTAGGTTGCTGGCCACTGTTTGTAAACAAACCAGTTTGTTTACAACTTGGACGTCGAGCTCCTTTAATACCAAGATCATTTTCTATGTCCCTCTTCTTTTTCTTTCAGCTTTTTAGATGACCTAGACCGTTTAGGAGCTAAAGACTACATGCCGACCGAGCAGGATATACTTAGAACAAGGGTAAAGACAACTGGTATTGTAGAAGTACACTTCTCATTTAAGAATTTAAATTTCAAGTAAGTGAAAAGCACTTTTTCTTTTTTCGTAGAGTACTTTTCGGAGTTTCTCTGTTTGTAATTCAGTTACCGATCTCTCGACTGGCATACTGGTATACAGTACAGGTCACAATTGACATCCCTACGGCTTCGCGTAAGTTACTCGTAAGTTACGGGTAACTCACGGCTTTGGTTTCGCATAACTCACTGCGTAACTCGCCAAAATCGCGTAACTCGCCTCGTAAATCACTGCGTAGCTAGCGAAATACGCATAACTCACTTCGTAAGTTACGCGTAACATAGCTCATGAGTTGTTGCGTAAGTTACGCGTAACTTACGCGAATTTAGGGATGTGAATTGTGACCTGTACTGTATGCCCTGATTTGTACAAAAGTGTGTATCAAATAATGTTTACTGGCCTGTGTATTACTATAAAAAATGTGTATCAAATGATCTTCACCAGACTGTGGACCATTGGACTATGTATCAGAAACATGCATCAAATGATCTTTACTGGCCTGTGTATCAAAAATGTGTATCAAATGATCTTTATTGGTCGAGTAAACCCCTGGAAGATTGTACTCAAGACCCCCTATTTTTGCCACTAAGTAGCCTACTACATGCATATAGTGAGGTTTACCAAATCTGTCGAAACACGAAGTATGAAATACGAAATTGGACTTCTTTTCCATGACGTAATGTATTTCAGGAGATGGTTGGTACCCTAATACCGCCTGCTGCAAGAGCGTCGTTTAGCGAATGACGTAGAGTTACAGTGTATATTAAACTTTGAAATTTATCTTTCGTTTCCACTTCGTAGCTACGAAGTGGAAATGTAGGCCTACCTCTCTCGGTCTTACATAAGACGCACTCAGGGTTTCTGCCAGAAGTATTTTTGAAGGTATGCATTTCTTCAAAATCAGCAAAAACCCTATGAAATTAAAGAAAATTACCCTTTTCTGTTCATTTGAGGGTACTCGCATAGTACCCTGAGTACCCTCTGGCGGAAACACTGGCACTGGCAGTAGGGACATTAGTGGTAGCAACCATCTCCAGAAATACATTAGGTCCTGGAAATGAAGTTCAATTTCGTATTTCGTACTTCGTGTTTCGTCAGATTTGCTAAACCTCACTAACGAGTCACAAAAATGATCTACCGGTAATTCAAAAGTTTTTTACAGGATATGCAGCTTTAATTAAAAAATGTGAAAATTGTAATGAATGTTTTGCAAATAATGAATAATGACCCTCAGATGACCTGTCAACAGAAGAACAAAAAATAGCCTGCCTCGTCATCGATTTTGCTGGCAATTACACTGCATGACATTTGTTGCAATCCTGCTATTTACAACTCGGACAAAGATTTTCCATGTCTTCATCACCTCAAACAGCTGTACATTGTTCACAAAAGATGTACTGAGATGCCAGGTCAACTCAAGGTGAAATTCATCATGGAAGCATATCAATGATTCATGTCAAGTTATGATCTGACTTATTAAGACGTTCCAATCCAATAATGCAATAATGCCTGTATACCTTGGGACCATCAATCGCCTCTCACAACTGATTATAGTACGTTGCTAAGTAGACAAGGGGCAAACATTCAGTTGCTGATACTATATCAGGGTGTGCTGTTGATAGCAGTGTGACAATAACAGACAAGCCTTAGGTGCCCATCACGCGCAGGTCGACGTTTCAGCGATTGAGAGGAACTCGGAGCAACTGGCAGTTATACCTCGAACAGGACACTCATGATGAATCCTGCAGTTGCTCGGAGACGCAAGCGCGCTCAGGTCGACAAAATCGGCAGCTGATCAGTCACTCCGAGTTTTTTGTATCGCCGGAAAGCTAGTTGCCGCGAGTTGCTTCAGGACGCAATGTCAACCTGTGGGCACCTTTAAAATAGCAGAAAGCTGTAGTGAAACTGTCACACAGCCAAGTTCCCCTTGTAAAAATTTCTGAATGGTTTTGAACGGTATAGAGGCTTTGCATATGACGTCACAAGCCGCCATGCTGGAGAACACATGCTGCAGAGGTGCAGCGAAATGAGCCGTTCATGCCCCAATGACGTTACGTCAGACAGTGGCGTAGCGCGCTCCACGCAAGTCACGTCACGGTCGGCTGACACCTCTGCGCCCTGTGTCCCCTAGAATGGCCACCAGGATGACGTCATTGCAAGCAAAGCCTTTATATCAGTTGATACCAGTCAAAACCATTCAAAACCAATCAACTGCTAAATATACCAGTCAGGTGGTAATATACCAATCATTGGCAGTAAAAATACCATTCACGTACCAGTGAATGTGGTGAAATACCAGTCAAATGGTAAATCTACCAGGCTGGTACCGTATGGTGACCAGTGAAAACACCATTCAAGTACCAGTCAATATTGACCGGTAACCTACAGTTGACCAGTAATGATTGGTAAATGACTGGCACCGGTAATTTGAATGGTAAATGACAGCACCAGCAAGTAAAGCTAAGAATCCACCATTGATTTTCAAGCTGATTTTGCTTTGCGACTTGCTTTGCAACTGGGCACTCGATCGCCATAGTGAGACATGATTTCCACCAATGGCAAAGATGTGGTCAAGTTCAGTCGGCAATCGGTCAGCGACCGGTATCAGTTCCTTGCGATCGAATTCAATCGCAGGTAGCAGGTTGCAAAGCAAGTCGCAACGCAGAAAATCAGCAGTGGATTCCTAGCTTTAGTTTATCACTTTGGCCAATGTTGTTCGATCTAATTCTCTCGTTGTTTCTGTTTCAGATTATTTGACGTAGGTGGACAGAGGTCAGAACGTAAAAAGTGGATTCACTGTTTTGAAGATGTTACAGCAATTATTTTCTGTGTAGCAATGAGTGAATACGACCAAGTGTTACATGAAGATGAAACAACAGTAAGTATAAAGTATGATTCACCCTAACTTCAACATGGGCAAAGTGCCAGGCCTGTGCAACAGATACCATAAAGTGAACAGAATGATTAAACCACAAACCACAGTACCAGTTGACTGAGCACAACCTTTGATTTACTATAAGGTCATGGAAAATAAACCAAGTTATCCTAATGTAGCAGTTGAAAAAGCCGAGGGTCCAATCTGGGTTTCGAACCCAGGACCTCCCGCCTCAATGTCAAACACTCTACCGGCTGAGCAAAAGGGAATTTCCCGGTAGCCCGGGCTTGTAGGAGCACTGACACTATTACACACTTCCCCTGCTTGGGAAGTTGTGTCCCCACAACTGCTTCAGGGTTCCATCCGCCAGGCATTTAATCAACTACAGACACTTTGCCATCTGTATTAATGCCTTCAACCACGTTGGGCACCAAATGTAGCAGTTGAAAAAGCGGAGGGGCCAATCTGGGTTTCGAACCCGGGACCTCCCGCTTCAGTGTCAAATGCTCGACCGACTGAGCTAAAGGGAATTTCCCGGTAGCCCGGGCTTGTAGGAGCACTGACACTATTACACAAACATCATTTAGATATCTGCGACATGGATTGTTACCAATGACCTGTGCACATTTCCAAGCTTGGCACTTTGCCCATGTTGAGGTCAGGGTGAATCATACTTTAGAGGAGACAGGATTTAAGATAATAAAGGAGGTAATAGTGAGCCCTGGCCAGGCCAATCACATGAATGTCCAAAGTGTCAAGACTAGGAAACAGTGGGATGAAGAGGCTTTCCAATGCCAACAATGGCAGAGCCATACCCACAGAATGCTCCCAATAATATGCCATAAAGCCTAGCATACATCACACTTGCGACTGGAGACAACTAGTCGCCACAGCTACTGGTGACTGGGAGGATCTAGCTTGAACTGGAGGCGACTGATCAGTCGCCAGAAATGGTCGATGTACGCACCCTTGCAACTCGCTGGAACTGAAAGTGAATTGCACATGTACAACTTTCTAGCGACTAGTTGTAACCAGTTTCTGCAATGTCCGCGGGCTTGTGACTGATCAGTGCCAGTTTTCTGAACGAAACCTAGTCTCGTCGAGTCTCAACAACCCGGATATTACCTGAGTTGCTGTCAGTCGCAACTGTGATGTACGCGGTCAAAACATGACGACTGATTGGATCCTCCTAGTTTTACTGAGTTGCTGAATTTGCGATGTGTGCGCAGCGCGTACATCGCTAGAGACATATCAGATCAGTTGCTTCCAGTCGCAAGTGCGATGGGATACGCCTGGCTTTACAGAGCTCTGGGAATGAAAAATCTTTGCCCTGCTCTGTATTAGAAGCCTTGCTGGAGAATTTGACCAGAGAAAAGTACCGGTATAATAGAACCTAATGTCCCCCGATATGTGATGTCCCCCAACAATACATTTACGGATTAAGCGGCACCATTGAATAGGACTCTAGAGAGACCAAGACCCTTAATCCTGTAACAAACGGTATATGGGGACATCAGAAAGACGGGGGCATTAGATTCTATCACACCTCACCGTTTTTGTATCACCGGGTCTCTGTGTATCAAATCCACTATATGCTTTACTTTCCACTTTCCTTTTCAGAATCGCATGCAAGAGAGTCTGAAACTATTTGATTCAATTTGTAACAACAAGTGGTTTACAGACACTTCTATAATTCTCTTCCTCAACAAAAAAGATCTTTTTGAGGAGAAAATAAAGAAATCACCACTAACAATATGTTTTGCAGAATACACAGGTACGTAATATTCATTTCATGGTAGTACATGTATGGCTTTTTTCATCAGTTCAGTGATGCCGAATCGGTTAATTGTTGTCCTGGGTATAACAGAAATATACCCACTCTGGTTCAATGTCGTCCCACAAGACTATATCCTGGGTATAGTTGAAAGTTCGATCTACAAAAGTGTACCCAGTACTGTAGTTTTGAGCCTAGGTACGAGTTAGGAACGGATCTCGCGTGATCAACAGGACCGCGCATGATTGGTACTTCTGTCGTATACCTTGGCGGATGTTCGTGACAAATGCGTGAATTGAAAACATGTTTTTCGACTTGTCATGCTTGTGGTCATGTGACATTTGCGAGAACAATCTCGTCTTCAGGTGCTGTATCCAATCCTGGGTATACTTTTGTAGATCGAACTATACCCAGGGTATAGTTTTGTGCGACGACATTGAACCTGGGTACCCGGTATATTTCTGTTACTAGGCAATACCCGTTTGGTGGCGGAACTGCTAAATTCATGCGTCATTATAGGAGCGCTTGGTGGAGGTAATAGCGAGGTTGAGATCTGGTCCGACTCCGACTCCGAGGTGCAAAATTTTCAAGTTGGAGATAAATTTACCACCCAGGCGGGTTCTGTTCGTTCTAGAATGAATAAACACCATTTCTTTGGAAAACCCCGTTGTATTTGATGACGTAGTTCCCAAAAAGGAATCCTCTGGAGTGGGAGTCGAGACTCGGAACGTAATCTGAACATCCCTAATGACGTCATACCCGTTCGAGTGGCGTAATGACGTCATTCCGCCGCACATGACGTTGCCGACGTCACGGATGACGCGACGGCAATCTCGATGACGTCAATAGGCCTGAACAGCATTGTTATTTTCATTAATCTCTTAATATTTCGAAAACTATAAGTGATATCAAAATTCGGGCTTCGTAAGGACACTTCCCAGGCCCGTCTGCACTTGCATACCAAGTTTGGCGGCGATCCGTTCATTAGTCTCGGAGAAAATCGCGAACACACAAACAAACAAACAAACTCTTGTCAAATTTTAGTATGATACCCAGGACGACATTAACCGATTCGGCTTCAGTGATTCTAATGATACCCTGTCGGCCTGTGTTCAGTGAAATAGAGCTGAAATGAACTTGATGAACTTAAGAGAATTTGGGTGTCAAGTGCCACAGGGTCCTGAGGGTGAAAAATGAGAGTGTAGATGTTGAAAGTTAGTGGTGTAAGAGATACGTTTATGTTGCTCCAGAAAACTAAGAAACTGCAACTCTCCATGATGTAGTGTGGGTGTCAGTTCCTCTGTCTTTGGCAGTACCAAAGAGGCCTGATTACCGAAAGCAACTAACGTTTTGGGCAAGATTTTGCTGGAGAATGGGTCATTTTGAGGTTGCCTTGCTTGAGCATCTGAAACGTTATCAACTTTCAAAGATTTGCACAAAACCACACGGGGCATAATGTCCTTCAGCGAAGGGCGGCGATTGGTCAGACAGCATTGGCGGTAAAACACTGATTACAGAATCAAACCGCAGATGGTGGAGCGCTGCCTGAGCAGACGATAATCAGCAAAGGCGGTTGGAAAATGCAGTTTGTGAAATAGGGGAACAATTTTTCTGAAGAGCTTCACTTTTTGGGAAATGCGTGAGATTACACACAACTCGCGGGAGTGCAGGCGAACAGGTGTAAATGCGTGAGTCTCTCGCGAAATGCAGGTCTGCAGCCTCGATATCTCAGGATTTTCTGTATAAACTGAAGGATTTTCTGTATAAACTGTAGGATTTTCTGTAAACTGTAGGATTTTCTGTATAAACTGTAGGATTTTCTGTATAAACTGTTTCTTCACGATCTATTTTCTGGTTGCAGGCAAACAGACATATGAAGAAGCAGCTGCCTATATCCAGCTTCAATTTGAAGCGAAGAACAAAAGCGCGTCAAAGGAGATTTACTGCCACCAAACTTGTGCCACTGATACCAACAACATCCAATTCGTTTTTGATGCCGTAACCGACGTAATCATAGCAAACAACTTACGAGGCTGTGGCTTATATTAAGAAAAAATTCAGCATGTTGTCAGCATGAGTGAGACTGTGTGAGCCAATCGCTTCGACCGATTGGCTAAAATTCAGACATTGACATTCTTTCTGCGATTATTGCGTCGAGTATGACGAAGCACAAACAATTAAAAGACAGCCTAGTCAGTAGTGGAATTTTTATTTAACGTACATGAAGAATCTTTGGGCAACGACTAAAGACTGGCTATCTTGAGACTGGTGATGTTGCCTCGCATACTTATCTCTCTCAATCAAAGAGTTTCTTACCATAATTGTGAACATCTCATTTGGTTTTTTCTCGCTCTCGCACCTGCGCATTCATCGTGTACACCATGCCAACAGTACTTAGCGGTAGGTAGGATAACTTTTTGATGGCCGCAGGCGCCGAAAATAAAAACTATATTTTTTACGAAAATCCAAGTGCGAAAATATGTAAATGTGTCAGCATCGCCTTCAACACTCTGATGACATAAGCTGAAATGCAAGATTTTAAGTATAGCGTTAATTTATATATATGAAAGTGTATTACTAGTCCAAGCAATGTATAATGAATGATATTGAGTAATTCATTTTGAGGCTCATGTTGATATGGACGGGAGGAAAATGACAGTCCATCCAAAAATGCGCAACGATTTTCTGGAAACTTTTTGATCAGTGTTGCTTCACTTGCACAGTACTGGTCAATTCTGCTTTTGTTTAGTTAACTTCATCTCAACCTTACCCGAATTATCTGTGCATAGCTGTGTATGGATGTACACTGGTTGGGTGCTGGGTGGAGTTGACATGGACCATAAATGATGGGCTGGATCTAAAGTTCCCGTAAACGTCTCTTTAAAAAGAATGTTAATCTATCCAGAATCCACATATTCATCTTCACTTGGGATGGATTTATTACATTTGTGGCCCTCCACCACAAAACCAGTGTAAAGTTGCATGGAAAATGAGCCTAAACGTACCGACATGACACCAGGAGATAAGGATAGAGACAGGATCACTCAGACTTCACAATAAACAGACAACACTGAAATTGAAAAATATAACCTTCCACCACAAAACCAATCATCAGTAAACAGGTCTGTTCGAACACCGTTTTTCAAGTATACTGCGTTTATCGAGTACCACCGTCCCATAATCCCTCGCGGAAGCATCCTCTGAAAGGCAGGTATACGCGATTTATCGAGTACGGCATCCCAGCATGCAACGCGCATGAGATCGAAGCGGCCACGAAGCTCCCGTCAAAGACCTAAAAGTCGGCTAATTTTCCATCTTCATCACCAACGACGGTCTTACTAAGTATCAAATGCGTGTTTCATCAGTGTTTATGCACATCAAGCGCTCTCAAAGCCCAGAATACGCCGAAGACATCGAAATTTTCAAAGTTGAATTTCTCGAAATCAGCATGGCGAACCGGATGTTTTGCATGGTGGAATTATGGGATAGGGACTTATTGCGCATGTGTAAATGTTTCGTCACCTTCCGATCAGCCAATCAGTCTGCTCGTAACAAAATGTTCAAGGGCTCCGAAAACTCGGAAAGGCGAGTATGGCGCCGGCTAACTGCGCATGCACATACTCGATAACGTGAGTACAGATGGCGCCACGTGTCTGTACTCTGAAAACGGTGTTCGAACAGACCTGGTAATGCACTCTGAGGTTGGCAAGTTGGCACCAATGTACTTGTCAATTTCAGTATTGTCTGCCTGTCTGTTGTGAAGTCTCAGCGATTCTATTTCTGTCTTTATTTCCTGGTGTCATGTCGGTACGTTTGGGCTCATTTTCCGTGCGACTTAACACTGGTTTTGTAGCGGATCGGGTCACATTTATAATGAACTGCAATGTATCTCTGGACACATTTATGAACTGCAATGTATCTCTGGACAAATACATTTTGGATGATTATCTGTGAAACATTTTGGGATGGATTATCATCCTTTTCCTGCTTTGGGCTTGAACTGCATGCATACTGTCTGGTGTTGTGCCTGCAAAATAAGCATGGGACCATTGTACATGTTTCCCCTGGAAGAGATTGCCAGGCTTTGTCTTGCGTAAGCTGAAAATAGATTATCTGTTTCTCATCTTTTTGCACGTTTTCATTCATGCACACAGTGCTTTCAAATGTATTTTCAGGTTATCATTAACTTATCTGTCCCCAGAGTCCAGCAGACGGCATCTTCTGTCAAAGTTTTTTCACATCCGATGGTATTGATTGAAAAATATTTGAAGAAAGATTGTTCCTGTGAACCATCTGAAGAATGTTTCTTCAAATTTTTCCAATTTATTTAAAGGCTTTTAGTAAACTTCAGCAAAAGATACCGTCTGCTCAAACCTGGGCGCAGATGAGCTAAGAAAAAACCATATTCTTCTGAAACAAAAATGTGCTTTTTGACGAAACTTGTCACTTACCATTGTGTATTGAGGAGAATTTTGTCTGGCTCCTTAGGCCGT
>NMRB01000011.1:111176-126128 GCA_002633025.1 Notospermus geniculatus | reverse complement strand
ATTTTGGGTGCGATGCGATTCCTATTTTGGTAGATAGGGGGCGTTTTGTGAAAAACTTAAAAGGGCTATATTTTGATAATCGTTTGAGCTATTGTATTGAACCTTTGTATGTATTTACCTCTAGGTTGTAGTGACTTCCTGACGAAGTATTGGTGAAATCTAATTTTTGACTTTGCCGCCAGGAGGCCAAAACCAAACTCGCAAAATCTGCTATGTACCGTACGCTTTGGTCACAGATATTGTCAAAGATGGCTTGTATGGGATTCTGATATGGCAGATGCTTTCCACCACTGTGCTAAAAAAGCCAAGCGGGCACAGTGCCTTTGGCACTATTTTTTAGTTAACTTCATCTCAACCTTACCCGAATTATCTGTGCATAGCTGTGTGTGGATGTACACTGGTTGGGTGCTGGGTGGAGTTGACATGGACCATAAATGATGGGCTGGATCTAAAGTTCCCCTAAACGTCTCTTAAAATGAATGCTATCTATCCAGAATCAAGATGTTCATCTTCACTTGGGATGGATTTATTACAATTGTGACCCTCCACCACAAAACCAGTGTAAAGTTGCATGGAAAATGAGCCTAAACGGACTGACATGACACCAGGAGATAAAGATAAACTAAGGTTACACCTGTTGAAAATACCCGTGTTTTTCCAGATCCGTGTCAAACCCGTGTGTATGAAAATCCCAGCGAGAGGTCACACCATTACATTGCAGTTAAGTGGCACGGCGACAGGGGCACTGCATGCACTGACTCTTCGGTCATTTCTGAATTGGCACACATTGTTGGAGGCGCGAAAACGATGTCACTTAATGGCTGCGCCATCTATCGCCGTGCAAAGAACTAACATAAACACGGGGATTTCGAAAAGCACGGCGAGCTTGCCATGTCTCAAAAACCCGTGTTTTTCAGACACTGGTTTCTCGAAGCCCGGCAATTCAAAGGTGTGACCACAAAAAAACCTGGGGATTTTATGTACGGTAGTGTAACCACGGCTATAGAGACAGGATCACTCAGACTTCACAATAGACAGAAAATACTGAAATTGAAAAATATAACCTTCCACCACAAAACCAATCATCAGTAATGCACTCTGAGGTTGGCAAGTTGGCACCAATGTACTTGTCAATTTCAGTATTGTCTGCCTGTCTGTTGCGAAGTCTGAGTGATTCTATTTCTGTCTTTATCTCCTGGTGTCATGTCGGTACGTTATAGGCTCATTTTCCGTGCGACTTAACACTGGTTTTGTAGCAGAGGGTCACAATTATGAACTGCCATGTATCTCTGGACAAATACATTTTGGATGATTATCTGTGAAACATTTTGGGATGGATTATCATCCTTTTCCGGCTTTGGGCTTGAACTGCATGCATACTGTCTGGTGTTGTGCCTGCAAAATAAGCATGGGACCATTGTACATGTTTCCCCTGGAAGAAACTGCCAGGCTTTGTCTTGCGTAAGCTGAAAATAGATTATCTGTTTCTCATCTTTTTGCACGTTTTCATTCATGCACACAGTGCTTTCAAATGTATTTTCAGGTTATCATTAACTTATCTGTCCCCAGAGTCCAGCAGACGGCATCTTCTGTCAAAGTTTTTTCACATCTGATGGTATTGATTGAAAAATATTTGAAGAAAGATTGTTCCTGTGAACCATCTGAAGAATGTTTCTTCAAATTTTTCCAATTTATTTCAAGGCTTTTAGAAAACTTCAAAAAAAGATACCGTCTGTTCAAACCTGGGGGCAGATGAGTTAAGAAAAAACCATATTCTTCTGAAACAAAACATGTGCTTTTTGACCAAACTTGTCATACTATTGTGTATTGAGGAGAATTTTGTCTGGCTCCTTATTGGTTGTTATTGTATGAATTGGCAAGTATGCAATGCTGACTTAGTTGACTACCCTGAAATCGAAATGGAGGAATAGAGCGTCCATCTATAGTTGCTCTATAGAAACAGATAATCTATTTTGTAGCTGAACTCTGTCTTACATCGTCGCTGCAGACATCCTCAGAGGAGGGTCAGACGCTCAGAGATAGCTTCGTCACGTCGCACACCTGAGCATTGGACAGTCAAAGTCAATCACAGTGTTATTTATATTAAAAAAGAATAAAATAAGCTAAAAATAATGTACGTATCACTAACTGCAAGTAATTTATACAAAAATTAGGTTTACAAGAACCTGACATATCATCTCCACTATTATATAATGTGTATGTCTGTTATTATAACATATGCTTTTCTATCATCATGCACAGAGCTCGACTGTCGAATGTATTGACGTTCTGCTTGTATGGATCGGGAGCTGTTCTGCAGTAAATGACAGCCCTAGCTTTCCAATGGCCATAAAAGCCTATGCATCAGAAGTTGCATCAGAATACGAAATGATGATAATCTGAATTGTTCCAAAGATGGGGTGATTTTATAGCGCTCGGCACTATTTAGCCCTTTGTTGACGGGTGTTACTGTTCATGAAAATTACATGTACTTATCTCAACCTGACCCATATTGAATAGAAATTGGTGCACTCTGTCGCCACTGAGTGCTCTTGTGAAAAGGCCTCAATAAATTTTGGAAAATTTCCGTTTTTCATGTTTTGAATTTTCACAACAGAAACACAAGTTCTCAAAAGGTTAAAGCTCTTTTCAGTGCTGACCCATGATATTTATTGAAATGGGGTATGGAATTTTGTGACTTGGGTAATTTATTGTTGTCTTTTTGCACAGAAATTATCATTGANAAGAAAAAACCATATTCTTCTGAAACAAAAATGTGCTTTTTGACGAAACTTGTCACTTACCATTGTGTATTGAGGAGAATTTTGTCTGGCTCCTTATTGGTTGTTATTGTATGAATTGGCAAGTATGCAATGCTGACTTAGTTGACTACCCTGACATCGAAATGGAGGAATAGAGCGTCCATCTCTAGTTGCTCTATAGAAACAGATAATCTATTTTGTAGCTGAACTCTGTCTTACATCGTCGCTGCAGACATCCTCAGAGGAGGGTCAGACGCTCAGAGATAGCTTCGTCACGTCGCACACCTGAGCATTGGACAGTCAAAGTCAATCACAGTGTTATTTATATTAAAAAAGAATAAAATAAGCTAAAAATAATGTACGTATCACTAACTGCAAGTAATTTATACAAAAAACTAGGTTTACAAGAACCTGACATATCATCTCCACTATTATATAATGTGTATGTCTGTTATTATAACATATGCTTTTCTATCATCATGCACAGAGCTCGACTGTCGAATATATTGACGTTCTGCTTGTATGGATCGGGAGCTGTTCTGCAGTAAATGACAGCCCTAGCTTTCCAATGGCCATAAAAGCCTATGCATCAGAAGTTGCATCAGAATACGAAATGATGATAATCTGAATTGTTCCAAAGACGGGGTGATTTTATAGCGCTCGGCACTATTTAGCCCTTAGTTGACGGGTGTTACTGTTCATGAAAATTACAAGTACGTATCTCAACCTGACTCATATTGAATAGAAATTGGTGCATTCTGTCGCCACTGAGTGGTCTTGTGAAAAGGCCTCAATAAATTTTGGAAAATTTCCATTTTTCGTGTTCTGAATTTTCAGAACAGAAACACCAGTTCTCAAAAGGTTAATGCTCTTTTCAGTGCTGACCCATGATATTTATTGAAATTGGGTATGGAATTTTGTGACTTGGGTAATTTATTGTTGTCTTTTTGCACAGAAATTATCATTGATAGGCAAAAACCTTGACCAGCCTGACTGAAGCTGAAGGGGTTGTTGTTGCCCTGGGTACACACAAAGTGTACCCAGGTTTGATGTCGTCAAGTGAAATTGTACCCTGGGTCCATTTTCCTGTTACAAACTGTACCCAGGTTCTGATTTAGAGACCTTGGGGCGAGGTTGTCATTCCCATGTAGGCGTGCATGTATCATGTGTGCATGGCCGTGATGGCTGTGTCTGATCATGTGACATAGCAACAGTACCACCTGGCGGAGGATCGTGGAACCAACCTGCGCTAATTCACGGGTCTGACGAGATCTTGAGAATGATCTCGTCCCTAGGTCTCTAAATCAGAACCTGGGCACAGTTTGTAACAAGAAAGTGGACCCAGGGTACAATTTCACTTGACGACATTGAACCTGGGTACACTTTATGTGTACCCAGGTGACAAACCCCTTCAGCCTGACTGAAGTGTGGAGCGCTTTTGGCATCGTCGGGATCGACTCACAAAAAATACATTCTGATTTAGAAAGTGGGTCTTCATTAGTTCATTAGGGGTGTCTTAATCCTATAATTGTGAATGATAACTCATGGATGAAAATGTGGCTGAAGTCATCATAGCTTGGCAAACATTGTGTATCTTAACTCAAGGCTGAGGGATTTAAAATATACGGTACTTTATTGAAATGCATGCCAAGTGTTTGAAAGAAATAAGCCGGCTAACTTCAATAGCTGCGTTTACACCTAACCAATTTTTCCAGACCGGGGTTCGAATTTAACCCGGATCCAGTGACTTTTCTGTCCACACCTATTATTTGTCTTACGATATCCAACGCTGGTCATGCTATTTATAGATACACCACCCATTCAATTTTAGCATACCGACACCTGTCGGTGGGCTCAGTAAATGTTTTAACCCGGCATTTCTCTGTCCACACCTATGATCAGAGCCTGTCTAAAGTATAACCCGGATCCACGGCGGTTCTGGCCCGCCTTTCGAAAGTGAGTTAAATTAGCCCGAATTTCTAACCCGGATCCGATTTACATTATAGGTGTAAACGCAAAAATGGAGGGTCAGACCCGGCAATTTCATTAGGTGTAAACGCCGCTAGTGTGACCAGGTCAGTTCTCCATGGGATTTCACCAACAGGTGGCGTTGTCAATTTCAACTGTTTGTGGGTCCGTTTCTACCCCTGTCGCTGGTGACCGATGAGTTACCTCCAGTCCTACCGGAGTTTAAAGTTTTGACCAAAATAGTTGCCATTATAGGACCATTATATTTATGCAGGTTTGCTAAAAAGCTTTGAAATAGATATTTATGTGTTTCTAAATTTTTGTTTTATTCAATCTGATTAAATATCAAATGCTATATATCAGAAATACAATGCTTTAATGGCGGCAGTCATGCTCACGTTTTGCATGGGAAAGGTTGTAATGACGTGCTTTCCATGCTTTGAATCTCATGAAACAAATTGTAATCAATCAGTATCAGTCTTTAACAAAGGTCTTCAGTTTATGCAGATTTCAGCGAATGTTTTTGTGGGCTGGTTTGAAACGACAAGGCTCTTCATTTATTTTGAGACATCCCTTTGCACAGCTGATGATCATGTATGCATAAGTAAACTTATCATACAGTCCTTTACATTAACAGCTGCATTCAGTATACAGGGTGGCCCAAAAAAATGCAACTGCATACCTCTACTAAACTTACACCTACATTATTGCGAGAACGAAAGTCTATATTTTGGCTACGTATGGATGGGGAATTGTCTTAGGAGCAAAATGAGACCAAATTGTCCGATTCGATTCAGTAGTTTTGATTCTAGAGCCATTTTTGTGAAGCTAAGTCAGGCCCAGTTGATAATAAGGGATTAAAACTGTGACGTTGTTTTGAATGGCAAATTACATCAGGTCTGGTAAAAGGGTTCTAAGTGCTATGTAATAATGAATGGTGGAAGTGAAAGTGTGTAGGTGACCAGTACGGGGTGCAGTTGTGGCCCGGTCTCACTACAGTAAAAAGGAGAGGGTCTTTCTTTGTGTATTCATCACAATCATTGCGAGGAATTGATTGACAAGTCATGCAATTGGACGTGCTGACTTTGCCTCACAAAAATGGCTCTGGAATCAAAACAACTGAACCGAATCGGACAATCTTGGTCTCATTTTGCTTGTAAGAAGGTTCTCCATCCATCCATACCAATGGGGAACCCGCTCACCGACAGGTCGGTGCTGCGAGCGCTTGTACCGAAACAACGTCATTGACGTCATTTTAGGTGTCATTGACGTCATGTTAGGTGTTGACGTTGCGTCATGAAAAAAATGCCTGTACATTTTTCTACAGGAAAAATGACACAAAAGACGTTGCTTTTATCGCCATTGTATCTCTTCATTTTAAGAAAATGAGGAATGAGATTAAAAGAAAATTTCAACTGCTACAAGATGATGTAAGTTTTATTGTTGGGCGACCAACACAAATGGTTTATTTTCACGCCAGAAATAAATGGAAATAACGCTAGAAAAACAGACTTCGGTACAAGTGCTTGCAGCGCCACGTCGTGACGTTAGTGTGCGGGTTCCTCCTTACTTGGGTGCTAGTTGAGTGGAAGTATGCGGTTGCATTTTTTTGGCCACCCTGTATAACTGATACTTTGCTGGAGTGAGGACCTCAATATTCTGTTGTAGTTCCACAAGGATTGGATCTCATTCAGGTAATCTTTAAAAAAACATGTCGCCATCGTGGAGCCAATGTCCTCCTCATATTGGGTACATTCAAATACTTCCACCGTGCCAGCACGACAGCGTTCGAATTGGTGATGACGTCAGCATTCCTGCTAGCTCGTGCCTGTTCCAAGTACCCTACCCCTTGAGGTTGGCGACTCGGGACTATATCCCAGAATGCAACACTTCAACATGGCGGGGCAAAGCGGACTTAGGCCTACATATATGAATTCTACTAACAGTTTTCTTGGCTGTCACTGTCATCACTCAGACGCTTACAGTATGGAGAGCAAGTGACCACTTGCTGCTCCTGTTCACAACGAGCACCAACATCGCCGCTTTTCCTACCATGATCTAAATGCTGCTTCCATCATTTCCGCCTTTGAATTTCGCTGATGTCAGAATGTAGCAGACGACAAAACGCCGCCATGACAGTTTACTCGAGCCTGGCCCGATATCGTTCTATTGCTAACGCATGCTGCGCATGCCCGTAGTTCCCTGACACAAGCTCGGGGAAGCGCGGTGGAAGTATTTGAACGCACCCATTGTGTTGGTGATTTAAGCGGTCCATTTTGACAATGACACACCCTGTAGTTGACTTTTTGGTAATGGACGGGTTATGTGCAATGTATACATGTATCACTCAACTTCGAGCTTCTGCTTTCATGCTTTGGAAATGTAAAGGACTGGGGCCTGCACACGATATATTCTGCTTTTCCCTGTAGGTTGACTCTCCATCTAGCTGTGCACAATTCAGTGCCTGCAGTGGTCAGCCACACAATGAAAGAACTTCAAATTAACAATGGTTTCTTTGTCTCTGAAAAATTGTAAGTTTGATGCAGAAATAGACAGATGGCTTACTGGAAAAGGCGGAACGAAATGGAACAGGCGGAATCGTTCTGCCAAAGGGAGCGACCATTATTTGTGCAATAATGATAAGACTGGTTATCGTCTTTGCCGCCTGTCTATGCTGCAAAATGCCTTATGCATCTGGGCCTATGCCACAACATTGATTATCATTGGCAAGCAGTGGCTTGCTGACATCACAGCGGCGGATGTAGAGCCTCCTGTCATCACCTTCAGTTTTTTTCGAGTCACAGACTTGCACTACAACAAACTGTACTCACGACAGTCAAGACAAATATGCCAACTTCAAAACACGTGTGATGGAATAATCAATGCTCCCAACCATCCGCGACTCCAGATACAAATACAATGGTGTCAATGCATTTCGGATAGGATGGACAGATTAGATACGAGGGTGATTCGTTCCGCCTGTACCCCATTTTCCAGTAAGTCGAAATAGACAGTGCCACTTCTATTCTGCCTTCCTACGCAAAGTAGCATTTCTTAAGATCAGGGGGTATGATTGATTGCAGTAAGAGCTCTTTTCTATCGTACTAAGTACACACTAGTGTACAATAATGCTGATATTGTAATTGACCACACCCCCAGCTTGATCTTGAGTGGAGGTACATACTTGCTTTTAGGGCCTACATATAATGGAGGTGGTGTAGTGGTTCAAGCCTCCGACTAGCGGTCAGAGGGTCCCGGGTTCGAATCCCACTGGGCGTGAGATTTTGGGCAAGTCTCTTTGCCTCACTGGCCCCTCTCTACCCAGGTGTACAAATGGGTACCAGTCGGAAATGCTCGGATTGTAGCGCTGAATGAGCAGCTCATCTGAGTTCTACTGAAAGGTTTCAGGATAGACTGGGGTTAAAGTGTAAAGTCGGATGACACCTCCACCGTTGTTGATATCAGACTATAAACCCAAACTTTAACTCTATGGGGAAGCCAGCTAAAATTTTCACCATACCAGAATGGCCTGGTTCTGAAAATTGTTCTAAGTTGCATATGGGCGTTTGGTCCTGAAATACTATAGGGCTGAAAATGTGTACAGATACAGGCCTGTACTTCCATATACCAGTTCATTGTTTATTTCTGGTGGTGTTGTTGAGCACTAGCTTTTCTGCATTTTTCACAGCTAGATAAGGAGTTGCTTTCTCTAGGGTCTGTAAAGATTTTTAGTAATTAAAAAATCATCACAAATTATGCGTGTATATAATTTGGAGGAATGTCAATCAAAAGTGTACCTAAGCTCTCATTTGCATGTGGCCTTGGTAACTTACAGAGATAGAAATGTTCGATAAAATTTAAACTGTATTCTAAACGACGGGCTTCTACATGGTGTGTCCAAAAATAGCTGCTTACTGGTAGATAATTTTGCTTGAGAATATGAAAAAAAAATTATAGAATGTTCTGGTGTATTCTAGATGAAGGGTGTTTATCTACCTTATTCCAGAAGTTCTAAAAAAACGGGCCGGGTTTGGTCTATGTTTGAATTTGCATGTTGGCCTAGTTATTAAATGTACTTGGAAACCGGCATCATTTTGAGGACACCCTGTACAGTGACCAGTTATACCAAAGCTAGTGATTTTCAGTCACAAAGATTTTAAGGGGAAACCACATAAAAAATGGACTATGTCATATTGTTGTTCACATAAAGTGCTAGACTGGTTCCCGGTCCCAACATACATGTAGCTGACGGAATAAGGGACCGGTATTGGGCAGCCATACCTGCCAGGTTGTGACGTCACAGAAGATTCTACTCCGTAGAAATTCAACATGGCACCTCACATCCCCAAAATCATCATAGCAAGCCAATCAACTGCGCGTTTCATCAGGCAATACAAAAAAAGCTAGCCAATCAACTGCGACGTTACATCACGCAATACCGGTCCCTTATTGCGTCGGCTATGTTGGGACCGGGAACCAGTCTAATAAAGTGCATCATGGGCGAAAACTGCAAATGGTTTTGGGCGAAGAGTAAGATTTCTGTTTTTCGTGTCACCCTGTCTATCATAGTTCTGAATATGTAGGATGTACCTGAATGGGCAATTTTCACTTTGTCAGCGCTCTACGGACAAACCTGTCCCCCCTGGTACATACTTTCTTTCTTAAACCAAGCAGACTGTGGTTTCTCTTTGTTCCGGGGGCAGAATTTTGGTCAAGGTAGAATGTTAAGTTCACCAATTAGAGAAGAGAAAATGCCAATGTGCTAAAGGGCGGCGCACACGTGTGACTAAAATGGGGGCGACTACCGATGCGACTACTACGTCACATGCGATAATTACCTTTGAGGTCGATCAGTGATGTCATCCGTGACAACACTAATCTTCCAAAGAAGCATTTGTCGCAAACGAGTCAACAAAAACTAAAAATATGTTCAGTCGCTGCTGTGGTCGAAAGGCCAGTCGCCTAGAAAATCACTTGAAAAATTGCAAGTGTGCGCCGCCCTTAAGTCAAAATCAGGGTTAAACTGGACAACCTCTACTTCATTTTGTAAATTCGCCAAAACTAGACCCAAAATAGCAGTATGTTTTCTAAAACAACATACGTGTTATTTGATCTACCGGTAGGTGAATGAAATTGACCAAACCTTGATTTGGGCTTAGACGTCACGGATGTTATTCTCACTGTTGCCCCGTGTCCCAGAAGGGTCCATTTGAGTACTAATACTAACGAAAATCAGACCAGCTCTTGTATATGTATATGATGTAGTCCTTTTAATATTTAATACTCAAAACTACAATAGAACAACATTATTCTTGTAACATTTAGTTTAAATTTTCAGGTAGTAGCAATTGCATAGTTACATAATGTGTGAGTAAATTATTTTTTATCCGTCTTCTATCAATGATGTTCTTAGTAAGGAAAGCTAGGTATTTATTTATTCAGGGACACCTCCTGAATATGCAGTGTGTTACTACCACGTGTTGGAATATAGATGTTATGACTATTATGTTGAGATCAGGTGTCCTCTTTTTATGTCTACCTTGCACTTTGTGCTTCCTCTGCCTACTCTGGTTACCATGGCGATGAGTATCGTTACTATGCATGCCAGTGGTATCTTGTGGTTGCCAGTGGTATCTAGGATTTGCCACTGGTTACCAGGTTGCCAGTGGCTGCAAACACTGGTCACAATGCCAATGGTGATCACTTCACAGATTTTTTGACCACTGGATAACATTCAACCTGTTAATGGTTATGAGCAGTTGCCGATGGCAACTTGCACTCGGTGACAAACTGTTGCTATTGGTGACCAGTGGATGTCAAAGGGGAATTACAGTTGCCAATGGTGACTGAATTTTGTCAGTGGCAAAAAATTACATGTTTGGTGACAAATAGTTGTCATTGGTAGTTGGGCCAGACCACTGGTTGCTATTGATGCAGCTATTTCCATTGGTTGCCATTGGCGACCAATGGTGTGAACCGTTACCAATGGCAACAAAATGTCCTAAAGACAAAGCTGATGTCTCTTTAAACTCTTAGTTGCTAGGTAGACAAAATTTGTAAATGCATTTTTGCCAGATATGGCTGATTTGTGTAACCAGTTATTGTGTATCCAGTTAAGCCTGTACAGTGTCACAACGTTCCTGGCCCAAAAGAGAACACGACATGTTCTTTTCTAGCCTTCTAGTGGTAATAGATAGCTGGTAGTCTTTGATTGGTGTAGTCTTTACTTTAGGCTGCATCAGACATACTGTACAATGTTCAATGTTGTGGTTTCTCGTTGAAACATTAAACTTGAAATAAAACTTTAGTGTTCCATCTTTTTTGTCTCAATGTATGTACATACATTATGTCTGTATATTTTATGTACATGTAGGAATCAGGGCCCATATTCATAAAACTACTTAAGTCTAAGTGTGACACTTATGCTTTGTTCAACACAAAAGATAAGTATCACACTTAGACTTTAGTAGTTTTATGAATATGGACCCTGGTCACTTGTTAGACTCAATATTCTGTGGTAGGCCTACCTATTGGCCTCAAACCCAGTAGGCCTACAGTGTTTTCACGGTGTAGCCAGTTGTGTAGCCTATCACAGGCCCCTAGACCAATATTCATCAACATACTTTATAAGTCAAAGTGTGACACTTATCTTTTGTGTTGAACAAAGGATAAGTGTCACACTTAGACTTGAGTGGTTTTATGAAAATATGGGCCCTGGAGGCCATTTCAGGAGGCTGATCCCTCTCCATGGTGTCGATTCGCAATGAATTCCTGGGTCTACCGGTATATTTATAAACATACTTAAGTCAAAGTGTGACACTTATCTTTTGTGTTGAACAAAGGGTAAGTGTCACACTTACTGTACGTAAGTAGTTTTATGAATATGGGCCCGTAAAGGAGTTCCTCTAGGCTATTGTTCTCAGCAGGAGAACAATACCCTACTAAAAAAATCTCTGTGACAGGGTGTTCTTGGGTGCTCTAGGGTGTTCTTGGGTAGACTGTTTCAAAATACCCATTGAGCAAAGGGTGTTCTAGGGTACCGGTATCCTTAGGGTGTTCTAGGGTATCTCTGGAGTAGGCCTACCCGGACAACCCTATACAGGTACCCTAGAACACCCTAAAGATACCCTAGAACACCCTTCACTCAATGGGTATTTTGAAACAGTCTACCCAAGAACACCCAAGAATACCCTAGAGCACCCAAGAACACCCTGTCACACCCTACAGAGATTTTTTTAGTAGGGATGAGGAACTCCTTTACGTTGAGGAGCAGGAGAACAATTGCCTCAAGGAACTCCTTTACGTTGAGGAGCATTCTAAAATACAGGCCATAGTGTCCAATCACAGTTGATGAAGGCCACAGGCACTAGATGTCAGCACTGTGTGATGGGTGTAGCCAATTAACATAATGTATCCTTGTGGGTTTATGGCATTTGTTCCCGGTCGATGATTACTATAGGCCTACTGTCGGCAATGGCATTGTATTGACATTGCAAAAATCATGCAGTCTGATGTGGTTTGTGACATTAACCCATGAAGTGTCAACAACAACCATGGTGCGAACAAAGGGGCTACTGAACTATTAAATAGGCCTACCTTGATAGTACATGTAGGCCTAATTTGGAGAAGCATTGTACATTCTGCACATTTCATGCATTTATTTGTAGCAAATGATTGTATTAGACCTACGTATATATTCAACGACAACGTAAAGACATACATGTAGGCCTAAAGTATGATTCACCCTAACTTCAACATGGGCAAAGTGCCAATCCATGTCACAGTTATCTGGAGTTCACTGGTGGTGTCTGTTGCACATGACTGGCACTTTGCCCATGTTGAAGTTAGGGTGAATCATACTTTACCTGTCTAGTCTGAATGGCGTAACTCTATCTTTTAACGATAGGTGGCATCTGGATCTTCTGACCTGCATTCTTATGACAGTCATAGATCTAGGCCTATCTCCGTTTGTGGCCTTCATGCAATCCGATGACCAGGCAAGTCCAGTCAACTCCAGTATCCAAATGGGGACACTTCGACGACCAAGGCAAGTAGTCAACTGAATTTTCAAAATGGGGACTCTTGGATGGCTACGAGGCAAGTGGTCAACTGAATTTTCAAAATGAGGACGCATTGATGGCCACAAGGCAATGGTCACTGTATTTTCAAAATGGGGACACTTTGATAGCCACAAGGCAATTGTCAACTGAATTTTCAAAATGAGGACACGTTAATGGCCACGACAAGGCAATGGTCAACTGAATTCTCAAAATGAGGTACACTTGGGATGGCCACAAGGCAATGGTCCACTGAATTTTCAAAATGAGGACACATTGATGCCACAAGGCAAGTGGTCAACTGAATTTTCAACATGAGGCCACTTTGATGGTCACAGGCAAGTGGTTGACTGAATTTTAAAAATGAGGACACATTGATGGCCACAAAGCAATGGTCAACTGAATTTTCAACATGGGGACACATTGATGGCCACAAGGCAATGGTCAACTGAATTTTCAACATGAGGACACTGACGGCCACAAGGCAAGTGGTCAAGTCAAGTATCCAACTGGGACACTAGAGCTGTGTTCACACTGAAACCGACTTGAAAGCGTTTTCCGGAAAACGCTTTCGACCAAAACCGACTGTGCCACACTACAGTCACCAAAGCGTTTTCAAAACGGTTGTCGCGCCCGAATAACGTCGAGTCGTTTTGAAACCACTTCTGGAACCGTTTTCGTTAAAACGCTTTCAAACCGTTTTAAGAGGGCTCTAGTGTGGCACCCTAAACCGTTTTAACATCTTAAAACGTTTTCAAACCGTTTTAAAAGCCCAGTGTGAACGCAGCTTTAGATGACCACAAGTTATCAGTTCTGTCAAACTGGGGATGCTTCGATTTATCAATGTCCTTGATATTGTAGGCCTATCATCTGGTCCTTGCGTGTCAGGGAAAGACGCAGAGAAACTACTGATAACAACTCACTCAAGCATGATTTATCTTCCCAGTAATGATCTTACCGATCTTGGAGAAAAATCAGATAAAATGAATGATTACGTATTGGAATAGTTTTGTCACCAGTTCATGACATTGGTAATGAGACACTGAAGTACATAGGGTGGGGCTGCATTCTGCAGGATATTATCAATATTACTCTGTCGGTCATTGATCATTGGTTGACTGCATGTCTGCATGAAATTAGCACGGGTTGACATTCCTGGAAAAGTGAGACATTGGGTCATATCATAAAGGAATCAAACATAAAGGTTCAACTGATAAATTTAGCATTTTATAAATTTGGACAGTATCCCTTTAAACCTCAACAGATTTGAAATGAGTACGAGTAATTAGAATGATGTGCCCTGCACCAAGTTTCTATAACAGACTTCATCACTTTCACACATAGATAGATAAAAAGCCCCTGTCACACTGTGGCGACTTAGAATAAAATGGTCCATGGACCACGTGCTCACCCCTCTGGACATAATAGTGTAATGACAGAGAGAGGTATGTACGTACATGGTCCATGTACCATTTCATTCTAGTTCGCGGGGATTGTGACCTCAACATCAATAAAATACATGGTCTTGATTGATCTAGAAATCGATCTGTACTTTCACCCCAGTTGAGCTGATTTCCCCTTGATTGGTTTACCATCGATCAACACTCCACGCATGACTGAACAAGGCAAACAGGAAAATGATCTAACAAGACAGATTGTGATAGTTTATTCAGATCTGTACATCATTACATCAGATGATTGACTGGACACTTTCCCGCCCAAACTCGCTAGCCCAGAGGTCGGCGTTCCGTGTTTTCGCTTTGCTCCGCTTGTACCTCTGGCTTCATACGCCCTCATCACATTCTTGACACTAGAGGGCGTTCCAAATAACACCCTCTAGTACAACCTCGTCCCCAGGGGTATAGTTCGCTCAGACAACCTCGGACCACTCGCTCACTAACCCCTGGAATCAGCTTCGGTTGTTAATCCAGGAATCTTGGACTAAGTATAGGTGGCAGCACTAGTCAAAATAATCAATTTGAAATACTAACTTATGCTTTTTTAAATTCTTTTTACAAAAAATCATCAACCTGGATATAGATAACCTTCTGGTTTGATCCAAAATATTTTGAAAATTTCTTTGGGTATATTCTTGGATATATTTGACGGTTTGCCGTCAACCAATCACGTGCGTTAAATCCAAAGCTGATGCCAGGGGTTAGTGA
>NMRB01000011.1:82801-105945 GCA_002633025.1 Notospermus geniculatus | reverse complement strand
TCTGCTCAATCCTCCGCGCAAATAGTACCGGTTTGGGTGCAGTGTCACTATATCGGAAGAATGGAGATAGGTGGCGCTGTGAGGAGTTTGCGCGGGGAGTTGTGACCTCAACATCAATAAAATACATAGCGAGTAAGCATGGTCTTGATTGATCCAGAAATCGATCTGTACTTTCACCCCAGTTGAGCTGATTTCCCCTTGATTGGTTTACCATCGATCAACACTCCACGCATGACTGAACAAGGCAAACAGGAAAATGATATAACAAGACAGATTGTGATAGTTTATTCAGATCTGTAGGCCTACATCATTACATCAGATGATTGACTGGACACGTTCCCGCCCAAACTCGCTAGCCCAGAGGTCGGCGTTCCGTGTTTTCGCTTTGCTCCGCTTGTGCCTCTGGCTTCATACGCCCTCATCACTCTGCTCGGAATGAGCACAGTGAATAAAAACCGACCTACAGGTAGTGTTTGCACTTTAAAAATCATATTCTTACCACCAAGTTAGTAATGTATCAAAACAGCAAAATTACCATGATTTCGTAACTTCGTTCATTATTTTGTGTTGCACTATTTTGCGGCAGATTACACGTTTGGCTGCGCTTCAGTGTCGACGTTCCGGCATAAATAAGCCGTGGTTACACTACATAAAATCCCCGGGTTTTTTTGCGGTCACACCTATGAATTACCGGGCTTCAAGAAACCCGTGTCTGAAAAACGCGGGTTTTTGAGACACGGCAATCTCGCCGTGCTTTTCGAAATCCCCGTGTGTTCGTTAGTTCTTCGCAAGGCGACAGATGGCGCAGCCATAAGTGACGTCGTTTTCGCGCCTCCGACAATGTGTGCCAATTCCACGCTGGGGAATCAGTGCTGCGCGATACCGTGCGATGGCCGTTTTCCGAGTCCGGGTTTTGCAAACCACCGTGTCAAAATGGCTGACTCGGAAGAAAATGAACAGGACAGGCTACAAAAATCGAACACAGGAGAGAGAAATGTCATCGAATCTGAGTAAGNGTTAGCGAGTTTGAGCTGTAAAACCGGCGCGGTGTCATTCCTGAAAAAATTGCACCGGCGTCCCCCGTCCACGTCATGACCGTGTGGCGTGTAGGCCTACCTACATCCCGTAGCTATATATCATGATGATGCAGCCTATGAGTATTACAACAGTAACAAGTCTATAGCCTGTTAGGCCTACAGTACACGTGGTACAAGAGTTCTTGCATGATAAGACCGTGGTCTCGACTTGGCCTACGGTCGACGCCGGTGCCATTTTTTCAGCAATGACACCGCGCTGGTTTTACAGCTCAAAATCGTTAACGAAAATGAGTTACAACACCAAATTTCTCAGACAGCTGCAGTAGACCACTGAGATCCGACTGTACGCCTTACTTACTCAGATTCGATGACATTTCTCACTCCTGTGTTCGATTTTTGTAGCCTGTCCTGTTCATTTTCTTCCGAGTCAGCCATTTTGACACGGAGGTTTGCAAAACCCGGACTCGGAAAACGGCCATCGCACGGTATCGCGCAGCACTGATTCCCCAGCGTGATGTGATCAGTAGACAAAATGGCGGGCATGCGACATCAACATCAATCAATTAACTTCTCCGCTTCTCGATGGTTGCGTTCCCACAAACAACGCAGTCGGTGGTAGTTGTTTTTTGAGGTCGAGTCAGCCATTTTGACACGGAGGTTTGCAAAACCCGGACTCGGAAAACGGCCATCGCACGGTATCGCGCAGCACTGATTCCCCAGCGTGAATTCAGAAATGACCGAAGAGTCAGTGGGTGAGTAGACTTCTAGTTCCTTGTCGTTCCGCTACGTGACGCTACGCTACTACACTATAACGACAAGCACGGACCATAGTCGGAATTCCGCCTAATTCATTTTTCCACATCTGCGCAGCTTTCTGCGCAGGTTCTTATGCGTGGAGATGATTTTTGTGCGTGGAGAGTGGAAATGTTCTAAATATAGCCTGGTACACGTGCATTTTGACGGTTGAACTACATGAACTGACCACTGACGTGACAGCTGCAGCTGGATTAATTATGTTCGACTGTCACTGGGGTTGGAAACTGGTAAGTTTACGAGGGACGAGGCGTGAGTTTTTTCACGGTATGTTGTATGTAGGCATACTGGGAGTCCTTTGTTTTTTCGTCTCGTTTTTGTGAGGGCAGATAGGCCTAAACTCTGCATGCAGTGCACAAGTGTGCCGTTGTGGTAAGCCTTGCTTGCATCCATCACATAGGCTAAATCCCCCACTCTGGCGGGTAGTCCTCCTCCTGGAGTGCGATTAGGCCTAGATCATGAGATAAACTCCAAGAAAATCTGCGGAACAAAGCAGGGTTTATTGAAACCGAGACACAGTTGCTGGGAAATACCCCGAAGAGTGCTAAAAATAGAATGTACTACGTCATCAATATGGTTCAAAATGGCGCCCCGTTCCTGTCTTTATATTTTCAGCCATCTATAAAGACAGGGTACCAGTCTAGGTGAGTAGACTTCTAGTTCCTTGTCGTTCCGCTACGTGACGCTACGCTACTACACTATAACGACAAGCACGGACCACATCTATTTATATTTTCAGCCATCTATAAAGACAGGGTACCAGTCTAATGGGTGAGGTCAGAATTCCTTGTATGTTATGTGTTATGTGTTAGTGTTACAGATTTGTCAATTTCAACATTTACCAAAGCCCCTTCAACACTGTTGAAAAGGGGCTGACTGTGGTTAGTAGCCTGTTAACAGCCCGTTTACAGGATGCTAACATCCTGTTAACAGGCTGCTAACAGCCTGTTAAACATGAAAATCGTTAACCAACTCATCCAGCTGCTCCTGTGTGAGTCTTATGTGTCTCTGAAGGCTTATTACTTTTGGCAGCCTCTCGGACAAAGTTTTCACCCCTTTCCAGAGCAAACATGTTCTTGAAAACAGTTTGTCAAAACAAATATTGTTGTAACAATAACATAACACTAAAGCCTCGGTTATGTCGCCCTACGCTGTGATAGAAATAGCGTCAACTAGTTGCAACTGATAACTTATGTCGCCACCGACTAGAAAAATACCGATAGGTCGCAACTACCTGGAACTAGTTTATCGCCGTCTTTTGAGTGCTTATGTCGACACAGATTTCTTTTGATTTTACCGTAAGTAAGTTGAACATGTGCGACTTTCAGGATCTGGATATTTTTAGTTTGCAACTAGTTGGCAACCAGTTACTCGCTGACGCCCGAGAGCTTATGTCACCTTGTAGTTGTGACTAATTAGTTCCAACTACGCGCCGATTATCAGTTGCCAACTAGTTCTGACTGTACGTAAGGGCGACATAAACGAGGCTTTACATGAGAAATTCTGACCTCTTGACGGTGTTACAAATTCTTAACCACTTAGTGGTTAAAATTTCTAAAATGTTGGGGAATTTCTGCATATTTTAACCAGTGTGTTCAAAATGAAGACGGGTGTCTTCTAAGCAATTTAGTAAAAACCCCAGCTTATTTCATCAAGAATTACCAAAGTTATAAAGAATTCGGTTTAACAGATTTCAGTCCATGTTTCATGCCTGTTACAGTTCTGTGGTTTATGAAAACCGAGCGATATGAACCCTTGATGATTCAAGATGAAGGCGAAACTTCGAAACACTCATTGGACAAAATTCACAATTCATCTATAAAATGACAATATCTCATCAATCAGACAGTTTACTTTCTGCCAAACAGACATCATTGAACAATTTCACATTTTACATAAATCAAATAATATAAACACATATATCATTAAAATGACATTATCGTACATTAAACTGTAACCTAGGCATCAGGGAGGCCATACTACGCCTTAAAGGACCACAGTATTGCTTCCCAATCCTGCGTTACACCACCCCGCGTTAAGGGAGACCTCTATTGACGACTTGGTAAACTACGCATGCTACTACGTGCATTGTAGTGTAATCATACATTCTCCAACACTGGGGCGAAAGGCTTAACTACAGTATTGGAGAACGGGTACCGGTGGCGCCGGCTGTCGACAGAAAGTGGCAATACGGTGGTGCTTTAAGGATCACACATACACTATTACATGTAGTTAGCGGTGGATAAGCTATTTCAGATGTAAACGATACATAGTGCATCACAAATATCGTACATTGTAAGCAAGAGTACTTCTGATCTATAAGAACTACAAAACCAAAATTACCATGGGGCACTTGCCCTCTTTTATGAACCTACATGTAGGGACGACTGTTTCTGTGAGGTAAGGTAATCCAGTATACCGACGAGCGATTGTAAAATATGTCCAGTTTGTCAAATAGGGTCAACAGTCTGATAAAGATAAACTGAAGTATGTGAATAGATGTGGTCAGGGCAGAACATTGATGTTCAAAATATGAAATTGACAAAAAATCATAAAACAGAAATAAAAGCAGAATATTGTTTTCTTATGTATTTTTATGTCGGGTACAGACCGGTGTCGGATTGGTAACGCATTTTAAGAATCTAAGGTTACAGGATATCAGACTTAAGGGAGTAAGAAATAAACGTCGGTGGAAAATAAGAAGTGGGAAATTTTGGCGAATTTTTCAGTTTCTCAAATTGGGATAGAATTTTTTAACATTTTGAGAAATTTTCTCAAAATGACATGACATTTTGTCAGATTTTTCGGGCGATATTTCTCAAAATGGGAAAAAATTTCACCCCAATTTGAGAAATTGAAAAATTCGCACAAAAGTGTAAATTTCCCACTTCNATCGCATTTTGTTACGATGTTACGGACGAACCATCAAAAAGTCCGATTTTCAAATGCAAGGGTTAATTTTTTCACCAACACGAGTCTCGCACAAATCACAGCATCAGACTGTTCACATGCATTGCAGAATCTGTGCATTCCTGCAAGCATGCCCACGTGTATGTACTTCTGCTGTGCGCAAGACTACCTTCTTGCTTCTCATGCTGAACAATGGCGGACATATTAGCTGTTTTTGACAGTTCATGAGTTTGCGGTATGATTTTAGATGTCTAATTGGCGGGAGAGCCATGAAACAAACCTACAGATGGGACTGAGAAGAAAAGAAGGCAGCAGACCTATCAGCAAGAATATTGTGATGAATGGAAGGTGCTTTGTGAAAGTCATAATGATGATGTTTTGCAATTGATGATTGGCTTGGTTACACTTCACAGACAGCAGTTGGGAGTACAGTGAAAGTGCTGGAAAACGTTTGCTATTAGTGATCAAAGCGTTACTGAGAGACCCCTCAAAAATACTGAAAAACCCTGAAATTCAGGGGCAAAATACTGAGAGGGGTATTTAGGGGTTGGCAGGTCTGTGTTCTAAATGAAATGACTTTAATACCGGTGTTACATCTGCAAGTGTTTCGGATCCGTATGTCTGTTTCCCCATATTGATTGGGAAAAGGTGTGGCAGATAGGTCGACACGTTTCTCTGTGTGTCCCCATTGTCAAGTCGCAGCTTATTTCATCCGACAATAGTGGGGGAACACTCACAAATGGTGAACATTCAATAACGCTACACCGCATCGTGTGGTTTTCCTCTGCTCCATGGAATTCTTCTGTTAAAGGCAAGTACGCATGCGCACGCCCTTGATCGCTGGCCCATTATTGGTCAAATTGTACATGTATCTTATCAAACCCACAATATAAACATTTTTTTTTTGAAAAATTTAAACTTGGCGAGAATTGGTTTGAGTTGAAATATTAGGGAGGTTTCGAAATCAAACGATAAACGTAAACGTTAACGACAACTTCATTTTTGTACCGAAAATGCAATGCAAAATCTGGTGAATGTGTAGTATGAAAAATAACGTTGTCGTAAAGTTTTGGTTTATCGTTTGATTTCGAAACCTCCCCACTGCCACCTGAAATTAGATTTTAACCGTACTATTTTAAGAACATGTTGCGAGTTGCATCATTCGAATGTCAAGTAATCGATCTGTAAGTTATATCTTATGATAACTCATGGCGTCAGTTTGTAGTTATCTAATGTCAATGGGATGTTCCATTTGTCTTAAACCAAGAGGTCAAGTACGTGGACTTTGTTATCATGACCGATGACGAGTCGGTTTCCTGTCACAGAGCATTTTGGAGACCTAGTGGCCCTCATCTGTTCACCGTTGATTACTATATGTTTCATCGACACTGTTCTATTGTCAGCATCAATGTCAGCTTGATACACCCTAACCTCTTGGGGTTTATCACCTTCCATCACCCCAACGATGAATACCTCCCCAAATGTACCTGAACAGATATCATGACCTTCGAACCCCTTCACCCCATGAGGTACCGACATGACCTCAGTCAGGCTGTTCTCACCCACCTGGTAGCATGAGATTGTGTCAGCTCTATTGGTACATGTGACAACCATGCCCGTGACTCTACAGAATGCCAATCGATGTCCGTGACCGGTTTCGATATCCTGGAGTACCTTACCTTCACTGTCGATCAAAAAAACATGATCATGTGGAGTTTTTGACGCGTACGAAACCAAGAAGTTCCCATGACTAACACCCTCAACCGCCCACAGCCAGTCCATCATGTCATCTGAGAAATTCACATTGATTTCCCTCTTCGTATCTCTGACGACATCCATGACGATAAGGATCGGCGATCGCTTTCTCAGGACAACTAGATGATCTTGTCCTAATGCAGCAATGTAAGGTACGGAGGTGTTCCCTTCCATTATAACCTTAGCGGCCGGAGAGGGTAAGTCCCATAGCAACACCTTGCGATTTCCACCTGCCTTGGCAGCTGCAGCTATGCGATCTTTTGACATGGATGCGACACTCCACACTACACGCTCATCAGGAACCTCTAGGCTGGACGATAGTGAAGCGGATGAGAATTGTCCCGCAGAAGCGACATATTCCTCACACAAGTCATCATTTGTTTTCATCCCCTCCCTAAACAGCGTCACCCAGTCTTTTTTGAAAGCATCTGAAAGCTCCATCATCCTGGTGTAAGTACGCGTCATATTTTCACCGAGGTCTGCTTTGAGTAATTTCTCGGATAACAAAGCATCGCGTTTCGGTTTTGTCGCTTGAATTTCTTTCTGCATGATCGCGACATTTTTGACGGTCTCCTGGATCATTCCCGTTTTTTGTTGGCATTCCCGTTCGAGACTCTGAAGGAATGGCTGCTGTATTTCTCGTAGCTTCTTCCTCCGGTCCTCGTGTTCCCTCGTTTCCCGTTCCATCAGCGCCAATTGGGATCGGTGGTACTCGGCCTTCTGTGAACATTCGAAGATGTTTTTTTCAACTTTTTCTTCACCATTACTGAAGCTCACGGCAGCGTTTTTCTTCCTTTTTTCACACGTCGTCTTCGTCTCTGTTAGCACTTCCTTCAGCTTACATGTAGTTTCTTGCACCTTCATTGGATCGGATGCCGCTTGGACCTTTTTAAATCCTTCTTCTAACTTGTTTTTCTTCGTTGTGAGCCCAGCTTTGTAGTCAGTTACAACATGATGATGTTTTTCAGCATGTTTACCACAGCAGACAACACATATTGGACGATCACAGCTTGTACAGAACTGCCCGAGGGGTTTACCGTGAAGTCCACACAACGAATATACATCGTGACTTTCGCCCATTGGATTGTCCTTGTGTTTTTGGCCGCAGTCATCACACAAACTGATGCCGTCACACTGCGGACAGCACAGGGACGCCTCAACATTCTTACCATTGTCGGTGCAGTAGGAACATTTGTTCCATTTCATCTGATTCAACCCTTTCCTTACATCATTATATTTTTCGATGATATTTGAAAGAGTAAAGTTTGTAGTAAATCCGTCCACTCCACCCGATGGGACCCGGCATTTCTCTCTACAAACAGGGCACGGGAACTCACCATCTGTTGCTGCCGTTTGCGTATAAGCCCGCAGGCAGTCTTTACAAAACGAGTGGTTGCAGCTTCCAACTACTTTCGGTTCCTCATAGGTGTCGGTACATATGGGACATTCAAGTTCTTTGAGGAGAATACTATCTGCAGACGACATGTTGAACCTGAAAAAAAAAACAGAAAATAATCATTGAGTTGTAACATTACCATGATCACGGTGACTGGATTATATCGTGGGCACTTAATAGAGAGGTTTAGAAATCAAACGATAAACGCAAACGTTAACGACGTTATTTTTGTACCGAAAATGCAATATAAAATCTGGTGAATGTAGTGTATGAAAAAAACGTTGTCGTAAAGTTTACGTTTGTCGTTTGATTTCTAAGCCTCCCTATTGTGAAGTAGAAATTCGTATTTCGTACTTCGTACTTCGTCAGGTTTGCGAAAACTCACTATTGGCTCTGAAGCTGAAACTAATGAATCAAATCGAGGTATATTGGTGTTATTTTTCTCCTAGAAAGATCAGTTTCCAGTCATACTGCTGGTTTGGGACTGAGGGTGGTGGAAATGTGCTTGTGNTCCTATTGTACAATCGGCTTATTCCAGCAATCAATGACCATGGATAGTCGTTCCTTCCGTGCTAAAAAGGTAAGTTTTCCCTCAGACTCATTCGTTCATCATGCGTTTCATGGGCGCAGCCATGTTTAATCAGCCGTTGGCCAATCAGATTCGGATGCTCTCAGCTGGACACTCGCCACCTGGCGGTAACGAAAGTTTTGGCCTTTGCTACCAGACTCTCTCCTGTAAGAGAGAGAGGCTGGTGAAGCGAGACTAACGTTAACGACGTTATTTTTGTGAATGTATAGTATGAAAAATAACGTTGTCGTAAAGTTTACGTTTGTCGTTTGATTTCTAAACCTCCCTATTGTGAAGTAGAAATTCGTATTTCGTACTTCGTATTTCGTCAGGTTTGCGAAAACTCACTATTTGCTCTGAAGCTGAAACTAATGAATCAAATCGAGGTATATTTGTGTTATTTTTCTCCTAGAAAGATTAGTTTCAAGTCACACTGCTGGTTTGGGACTGAGGGTGGTGGAAATGTGCTTGTGTGGGAGAGGGGTCACCCTCAGTGTGCTCTTTAAAGATTGGTGCTTGAATAGGAGCTGTCAGCGAGTTGACCACTAGGTGTCACTAGGGCCCAATTCAATGCATCTAGCGGACCCAGTCATTATCGATCGAGCAGCGATCATAATAGATTTCCTGTACATTTGGTCCGCTAAGACTGTGCTGCCATCTGTTAGCAATAAGCGCGGCTGACTGCTCCTATTGTAATACANGTTCACAACGATTTTCTTTGGTGAGAGAAAGTTCAACAACACAAAGTAATGCTTACCTGTTATGTCTCCAGTTTAAATTAGCCAGACTACTTTGAGAAGATCACTCGCGGATATGTATATGAGGCCTGTCGAATGCCAAATCGTGGACGTGTATCTTCTGTGTTAAGATATAAGTCTGACCCTAACAATCACCTTTCCCATCAGCCAATCATTCTACTCCTTAGTGAGTAACGGGTGTTCTGATTGGTTCCCACGTTCTTGCACTCGACTTTGGAGATATCGCACGATAGAACATTGGCAATACGTCTTTCCCTACAACTAGCTGATTGCCCAATTATTGTAATCAGAGGTCCATTTTTTAAGTGGAGATCGATATTTTTCGGCCTGATGTCTAACAGAATGGAATCGTTTCCTGTCATATGAAATGAAATATCAGTGACTTATGCCCGGCTGTTCAGGAGTGGCTCACGTGAGCTTGACTAATGCCCGGCTGTTGAGGTGTGGCTCACGTGAGCCTGACTTATTCCTCAAACTCGACTTCACGTAAGTCGCGCTTATGTCTAGCCATAAGAACAGCTTAATTTATTTTTCATTTTATATTTATATTTTTTCATACTTTTCTCCGTGGAATAAACTTTATTCCTTGGAATAAACTTATCTCCGCGTGGAGTAAACTTTTCTCCGCGGAAATAATTTTATTCCGTGGAGTAAACTTTTCTCCGCGCGTGGAGTAAAGTCATGTGATTTCCGTGGAGAAAAGTTTACTCCACGCGGAGATACGTTTACTCCACGGAATAAAGTTATTTCCGCGGAGAAAAGTTTACTCCACGCGGAGAAAAGTTTACTCCACGGAATAAAGTTTATTCCATAAGAGAAAAGTAGTGTATGAAAAAAATATATAAAATGAAAAATAAATGTCCCTTATGGGCCACCGTAATCGCGAAAGGTTTTTCTGCGTCAAACGACAGAGCTCCAGATACATGGACTGTATGACATTACAACTGATCCTGAGGTGTTTATTTGCATCCCTCAGCAGGCGTTTAAAGAAGCTTGTGGGTAGGTCGTTTTTTGGGGGTTCCGATGAGAATTGCCGGTGTAACATCTGCCAATACTCCCCATTTTTCAGTGTTTCCTTCTTTAAATTGTGAACAGCGTTTATAGAGCAGTACAATGAGGGGCGGGAACATTCACACACAGAGAAACACTGATAGATGTTACATGTTCGGTTAGTTTAAACATATTTTTATTCCAGACATAAAAATGCACAGGAATAGGGTTTGGACAAAAGAACTTACAAACGTCCTCACCTCACCTCACCTCACCTTACGGTTCATTCCCATTTCGCCAAATTCCCAGTTCGCCAAAAAAAGTTCCATTTGGCCAAATCCCATTTCACCAAATTCCCATTTGGCCAAATTCCCATTCCGCCAAATTCCCGTTTTGCCAAATTCCCATTTCGCCAAATTTGTTATTCAGGCTATCTAATGCATGGACTAATCTAATGGACTGGCAAAGTACTACCGTTGCACCGGGAGGAACATGGATGGTTAATTCAGACTCTTGGCGGATCAACTTTCACCTTTTGTTTTACTATGTCATACGATGAAAAATATTTACCAAGCAATCAAGTTGAACCGTTTTTGTGATTCGAACTGATTAGATAACTGAATACTTGAGATTCAACAGGGCCGGGTAAAAACACTGTACAACCACATGACTTCAAATCATTTTACGCCTTTCAAAGTCCGTCTTTTCAAATTTCAGAAAATACATGGACGTGTAACAAAACATCAGCTTGTGGGGTGTAGGTCTAGCCGTGGTTACACTACATAAAATCCCCGGGTTTTTTGCGATCACACCTATGAATTGCCGGGCTTCAAGAAACCCGTGTCTGAAAACACGGGGTTTTGAAGCACGGGAAGCTCGCCGTGCTTCTCGAAATACCCGTGTTGGTTCACGTGCTTCAAATAGGCCTACAAAATTAGTTTGTTTAAGCAAAATCGTTTAAAATGCTCGTTGTTCCCTTTTTTCTAAGATGGTCCAAATTCCCAGAACCTGACCGACAGTGGTGATAGGCTCGTCATTTACCCGGGTCAGTCGACATTAAAAACACCCCTGCCGCATCGAGATTTGCCGCACATACATGTGCGCCTGGCTTTATGTGCGATGTAACGCAGTGGTGAGCAGATTGCCCTTCGATTATCGAAGATGAGAGTGACAGACCAGGCGCGGATCCAAGGGGGGCGCGCACCCGCCGCACGCCCCCCCCCCCTTTGGGCAAAAAAATCTGTAAAATCGACCGTGAAATTCTGAAATTTGGAGCAAATCATTGAAATTCACCGCAGATTTCAATGTTTCTAGCACACCCCTCTTTTCCGAAATCATGGATCCGCCCCTGTGAGACCCGACCCCGAAACAAGCTGCAACATTTCCAAAAACTTTTAAAAATGTTTTGTCGCAGAAATGTTTTGAAAATGTTGACGGTGTAGACAGGCCTGAACACATCGGCGAGGATTTGCATACTAGATAGTAGTGGTCCGAATAAACAGAAAAAAATCACGCACGGGGATGACAGGTGATAATAAGTTTCGCCAGTTAGCACGTAGCAAAGATCGACGTGATCATCTTAGTTTCAAATAACGAGATATCACTGCTTACAATTTGCCTCTGGTAAGAAAGAAGTTGGCTGGACAATTCGTACCATCCTCGTTCCTAATACCTTTACAACCACAAAATACACAGCGGTTGGTTTAATTGGTTTGTTGCCAACCTGGGAGCGAGGTTTGACCACTAAAGACAGAATAGACTGGTTCCCGGTCCCAACATAGCTCAAGGATAAGGGACTGGTATTGCCTCACTGATGTAACGACGTAGTTGATTGGCTAGCTCTTTTTGAATTTCAATTTGTAACGTCGCAGTTGATTGGTTAGCTATTTTGGGATGCGAGGTAAGTAAGCTATTTCTCAGTACTGAGGGGAATCCTCAGTGACGTCATATTATGGCAGCTTTCTGCCAAGTATGGCCGCCCAATACCGGTCCATTTCTGTAGGGACCATCCTCCCACAGCAGGGGGTTTTACCTCGCTCCTCTTCATCCGCTCACACGCGAAGGGAGCGAGCAGTAAGAACGCCTGATATTCTCAGGATGTGTAGGGACCGGGTACCAGTCTAAAGACAGAAGTGTCCCGATTGGTACACGGCAAATCGAGGTGTGAGGGAAACACCATCCTTCCACAGCAAGGGTTTTTACCTCGCTCCTCTTCATCCACTCACACAAACCCATCCTGAGAACATCAGGGGTTCTTAGCGCTCGCAAACATGTCTCCGGTGATGAAGTTCGTCTGAAATCCTGTTGAATTCTTCGCTAAAACCTGGCCTATGTACGTGGGGGTGACGAACATTTGCTGTAATGGCATCGAGTGGCTTGGCTTCACCGATTCCAGCGAATGTCCTCAGGGGTATGTGTGCGGTGACGAAGGGAGCGATCGCTAAGAGCCCCTGATATTCAGGATGATTTCTCCTGCGAAAGCTGACAACTGATAACGTTATCTCTGAATACTGATATCCAAGGGACCATTTTTATCGTACCCCCAGGATGGGGGCATGATCTTTCGACGTTCGGCCTCACCAAGAGTCCTATAAAACAGGGACTGAGTGGTCACCAAATCAGTCACCAATCGTTGGTAAGACAGAGACCGTTGGGTTGTGGAATCAACTACAGATATCAAGAATCTGCAAGGTAAGTCACTTTAAGCGAGTAAGAAATGAAAGTGGAAAATAAGAAGTGGGAAATTTTGGAATTTTGCGCGAATTATTCAATTTCTCAGATTGGGAGAAAAATTTTTCTCATTTTGAGAAATTTTCTTAAAATGACATGACATTTTGTCTGATTTTGGGGCGGTATTTTCCAAAATGGGGAAGAAAATCTCTCCCAATTTGAGAAATTGAAAAATTCGCGCAACTTCCAAAATTTCCCACTTCTTATTTTCCACTTTTATTTCTTACTCCCTTCTTTGTAATTTCGTAAATGCCTGTCTACACCGTCAACATTTCTGCGACAAAACATTCTGAAAACTGTTTTGGAAATGTTGCGGCTTGTTCGGAGTTGGTCTACACTGTGCAACATTAGCGAGGTTTCGCAAATCAGTCGAAAAACGAAGTACGAAATACGAAATTGGACTTCGGTTCCATGACGTAATATATTTCAGGAGATGATCGGTACCACAAATATCGCCTGCTGCGTCTTTTAGCGTATGAAGTTAGAGCGATAAAGTTACGGTGTATCTTATACTTTGAAATTTATCTTTCGTTTCTACTTCGTAGATACGAAGTGGAAATTTAATGAAATGGTCCATGGACCATGTGCTCACTCTTTGACATACCGTAGTGTAATGACAGAGAGAGGATGAGCGAACATCTGGGGCAAGTCATTCCCAAGTTGCAGGACTTGTTTTTGGCCACCTGGAGCCAAGCTANCCCCCAGGATGGGGGCATGATCTTTCGACGTTCGGCCTCACCAAGAGTCCTATAAAACAGGGACTGAGTGGTCACCAAATCAGTCACCAATCGTTGGTAAGACAGAGACCGTTGGGTTGTGGAATCAACTACAGATATCAAGAATCTGCAAGGTAAGTCACTTTAAGCGAGTAAGAAATGAAAGTGGAAAATAAGAAGTGGGAAATTTTGGAATTTTGCGCGAATTTTTCAATTTCTCAGATTGGGAGAAACAATTTTTCTCATTTTGAGAAATTTTCTTAAAATGACATGGCATTTTGTCTGATTTTGGGGCGGTATTTTCCAAAATGGGGAAAAAAATCTCTCCCAATTTGAGAAATTGAAAAATTCGCGCAACTTCCAAAATTTCCCACTTCTTATTTTCCACTTTTATTTCTTACTCCCTTCTTTGTAATTTCGTAAAGGCCTGTCTACACCGTCAACATTTCTGCGACAAAACATTCTGAAAACTGTTTTGGAAATGTTGCGGCTTGTTCGCAGTTGGTCTACACTGTGCAACATTAGTGAGGTTTCGCAAATCTGACGTAACACGAAGTACAAAATACGAAATTCAACTTCATTTCCATGACGTAATGTATTTCAGGAGATGCTTGGTACCACAAATGTCTCTGCTGCCGGTGCGTCTTTTTAGCATATCTTGTAAGACCGAGAGATATGGTGCATCTTGAATTTTTAAATTTCCACTTCGTACGTATCTACGAAGTCGATACGAAAGATAAATTTCAATTTAGTTTAACATGCACTGTAACTCTATCGGTCTAACGTCATAAGCTAAAAGACGCTCTGGCAGCAGGCGATATTCGTGGTACCAACCATCTCCTAAAATATGGAAATAAAGTCCAATTTCGTATTTCGTACTTCGTGTTTCGTCAGATTTGCGAAACCTCATTATTTTCAAAACATTTCTGCGACAAAACATTCTGAAAACTCTTTTGGAAATGTTGCGGCTTGTTCGCAGTTGGCGGTCTACACTGTGCAACATTAGTGAGGTTTCGCAAATCTGACGAAACACGAAGTACGAAATACGAAATTTGGACTTCAACTCCATGACGTAATGTATTTCAGGAGATGGTTGGTACCACAAATATCGCCTGCTGCACGAACGTCTTTCAGAGTACGGTATGACGTTAGACCGACAGAGTTTACGGTGTATTAAAATTCGTAATTTATCTTTCGTTTCCACTCCGTACCCACGAAGTGGAAATTTAAAAATTCAAGGTGCACCGCCTCTCTCGATCTTACATAATGTGCTAAAAGACGCTCTGGCAGCAGGGACATTTGTGGTAGCAACCATCTCCAGAAATACATTACGTCATGGACATGATGGAGTTGAAGTCCAATTTCGTATTTCGTACTTCGTTTTCGTCAGACTTGCGAAACCTCACTAATACTAATAGTGAGGTTTCGCAAATCTGGTGAAACACGAAGTACGAAATACGAAATTGGACTTCAACTCCATGACGTAATATATTTCTGGAGATGGTTGGTACCACAAATGCCCATGGTACAAGTGCGTCTTTTGGCATATCATGTAAGGCCGAGAGAGTTATGGTGCATCTTGAATTTTTAGATTTCCACTTCGTATCTACCAAGTGGAAACGAAAGATAAATTTCAAAGTCTAATATACACCGTAACTCTATCGGTCTAACGTCATAAGCTAAAAGACGCTCTTGCAGCAGGCGATATTTGTGTACCAACCATCTCCTGAAATATATTACGTCATGGAAATGAAGTCCAATTTCGTAAAGCCCTGTTTCCACTAGAGCGATTTTGCGGCGAGCGGTGCGTTTTTCACAGGGGTTTGGGTAATCCTTCGATGGTTTAACAATGCATAACCTGTTGATTGTCCCAATGCCTGTGAACCGCTGCGGAAACCGCTGTAGTGGAAACAGGCCTTTATTCGTACTTCGTTTTTCGTCAGATTTTGCGAAACCTCACTATTGGTGGAACATCGCTGGCGAGAAGATTCCACGGATCGCTGTGTCAGTCCGGTGAAACGCAGGCGGTGAAATATAGCAACGTACCGCAACAACATGTGCCATGCCAAATGGATGTATTCCCTCTTTGTTTCGATCCCGTAAAACACTGCGGTGAAATGAACGCATCGCATCGCATCGCCGCATGCACCGGAGCTCGAACCGCATGTAGGCCTATATAGGCCTGTTTCCACCACAACGGTTTCCGTAGCGGTTTGCGGCGCCGGGGCGGTTTTCACAGGCATTGGGATAATTTAACACGCCATGTATTGTTAAACCATCGAAGGATTATCCAAAACCCTGTGAAAAAACCCGGCGCCGCAAACCGCAGCAGAAACCAGCATGCAGAAGCCGGTCTAGTGGAAACAGGGCTTATATGTGTCGTCACCTTTAGTTCCTCCGGTTCCCCAAGTTAGTCACATGAAAAGACAAGCAAATGCTTTTACTTCAGATTTGTACAGCATTGCCTAGTGCATTTGTATTGCAAAGTTCAAGTAAAAGCATTTTATTTATTTAGGGCCTACTAGTCTATAGTTGCGCTAACTTCCACTACAAAAAAGCCCGTATTTGTCCGCTCTTGTTCTGCTTCCATTACAGAATTGCCGGGTTTAATAAGTCCGGTTCTATTAAGTGCTGATCTAGTTTGGATAGGTCATGCACAGTCGCAAGCGACCGTGGAGCCACCTGTAGCCGAGCATAATACTACAAATAGATCCGGTGTTATTGCCATTCCACTACAAAATTTATCCGCATCTAGATTCGGAGTATGATCGGCTATGCTATCCGAACTAAATAGATCCGCACTTAATAGAACCGGACTTATTAAACCCGGCAATTCTGTAATGGAAGCAGAATAAGAGCGGACAAATACCAGCTTTTTTGAAGTGGAAGCGCAACTTATATATTCATATGACCCATTGTCACGCGGATCACCCATTTCGTCTTTTTCAGATGAAGACAAAAGTGCTTTGCCTCGTACTTGCACTGTGCATGCAAATGGTATTGAAGGCCGGGGCAAAGTGTAAAGAAGAGCATGTGGGAATTTGTGCCAATCCGTCTGATCCTACCGGAGAGCTACACTACCACACTTGCACCAACATCTGCTTGTGGAAGAGCGGAAACGAACTGACCAGGTGTTTTGATTGGATCTATAATGACGACTATAACAAGGATCGTTGCAAAAAATACTGCACCGACATCGTTAAATGTAATCTAAGCAAACTCCCATCACAAGAGCCAGACGTAGAAGGAGGCTGGTAACAAGCACAGATGTAAAACGATTCCGAATATGATGTAGTACGTTCGCGCGAATGATAGTCTGCAGACGAGAATAAAACCAGCTAGTATCGCACTGAATAATATTGTTTATTTTTGGTTACTTCAAATTGTCTTCTTTGAACGGCATTTGGGAACATTATGGCCGTTTAGACTACAGGCAAAAATCCACATACGATCGGATCATAGGCGGCCCGAGCTTTGTCACAAAATAGGGTAAAAAGGGGTAGTAGTCCTACTATAATATATAAGTCTTTTTTATACATATTATAGTAGGACTACTACCCCTTTTTACCCTATTTTGTGACAAAGCTCGGGCCGCCTGTGATCCGATCGAATCCGCGATTGTGATTCAAAACTTGCGTGTAAACGCTGCCCAATGGGGTCCAATGTGGACTTTGGACCGCATTGGACCACAAACGACCGGATTCAAATCTCGTCTAAACGCAAATGAGAGCCGATGAGGTCGATCGGATCCAATCGGATCGAATCTGAATGTGTTTTTTGGCCCTAATAGTGAGGTCTCGCAAATACGACGAGACACGAAATACGACGAGACACGAAATTGGACTTCATTTCCATGACGTAATGTACATGTATTTCAGGAGATGGTCGGTACCACAAATATCGCCTGCTGCAAGAGCGTCTTTAGCGTACCGGTATGACGTTAGACCGATAGAGCTACATGTACGGTGTATAGGCCTATTAAACTTAAATTCGAGATGCACCATAACCCTCTCGGTGTTACATGATATGCTAAAAGACGCTCTTGCGGCAGGGACATTTGTGATACCAACCATCTCCAGAAATACATTTTTTACGTCATGGAAATGAAGTACAATTTCGTATTTCGTACTAAGTGTTTCGTCAGATTTGCGAAACCTCACTAATATGGTTTTCAGTGTGGAATCAGATAAGCATGTTCTTAATTGTTTTCAGTAGTTATGTCATAGGTTAACACAAAATGGGCCAAAATACATAAAAATGCCATTTTTAATTATATGTAACTACATGTAGTTAAAACTACAAAGAACATGCTTATTTTAAGAGGACCATGTTTCTATCTATTGATAATACATTTATGGGGTGTAAATCCAACCGTTGAAAAGTTCACTGTACTACATCTTGTCCCATTCTCCTGTACAAAGCTCAGTTCTCTCTCTGGTACAATGAGAAAGTCAGTGTCCTAGATTCAAAGTCAATTTCTCAGAATTGAGCAGTTGATTTTCATGGCTACACAGCAGAAAACGATAGAGGGGTGTCCCCTAAAGTCTTTGGCGGGGGATAACCTTTTACAGCAAAGAGTTCTTTTTTCGCTTTTGCCCCCAGCTAATAGCTTTAATCAGGCGCGGTCCAGGATTTCGAGCAGAGGAGGGTCCAGGGGGATCGATGATCGAGGGTGAAGCCCGAGGGGGTGTCCCCCCTCGCGTAGGAATTTTTTGTAAAATCTGCACACTGAAGACGCCATTTGATTTCGCAGCATTTCAGCCTTGAACATGTCTTGACTGAGTGAACCTGGTCGCATCCGCCACGGCCACACCCAACAACGGATACCTGATTGCGGACCTGATAATTGAGACCTATAGCGGACTAAATAGATCAGGGGTCTGGAGACGGCTGGCCATTTCACGCCTTACGTGTGATTTGTGCCATCGTGCAGTTTGACCGATTTTAAACCGCAGATCCTTTGAAATAATTTGAGTATAAAATATACACACACAAAAAAATGTATACACAAAAATGTCCTGGCTACAAACACCTGTTAGTAAATGAATGGCTTAAATTAACTGTAAAACGAGTCTTAAAAGACCAATTTCTCCAACACTGGATTTCATTTACCAAGTTCAGATCTGGAAATACTTGGCTTCCTGCGGTGAGAGGCAGAATGTTAATCTACCAAAAGAGAATCTGGTATTGTAATTTGTGTGACAGACAATTCTAGCGTCCAATGGAAATACCTAGTAGTAAGTCACATTTTTGGAAAAAATGAGTTAAGGCCAAATTCGTACTCACTAGGTATTGTTTCATCATAATAAACAGTTTTTGTTTGCAAAAATGTTCGCCAAAGCCTCGGAAAGACAGTGGCGCACTTAATCGGTTTTTCGTCTAGTTGTGACTTACTATGTTTTTACCTTTGCAAATTCAGCATGAAATCAGAGGTACATATTTTTAATTAGGAGTGTTTTCCACAACAAAACTCTTCCAAGTTGTCATTCCACATAAACCCATTTTTTCTCGAAAACAACAAAATGTGACACACTAGGTATTTCCATTGGACGCTTAATTAGACTTTGGTGACGAATTCCACTAGCTCCTGTGCTGCCCAAAGTCGAAAGGAGAAACTTCCTCGGTATAAACTACTTTGCTAAGAGACCAAATATTCTCAAGTTTGAGTGCTCTCAACCCTAACAGCAGTACGAAACTTTTCAAAATTGCATGGTTTGTCATGATTTCATAATGAAAAATGTCAAATAATATTTTTCTACTGTTCCATTCAATCCATACTATTCTATTTTGAACCCCTGGGATTTTCCCTCTACCATAGCTTACCTCAATTGTTGAGAGTCAACTTTCTCTGTATTCGGTACGGTACCTTTGTGAATTGATGAGTTTCTATTCAGCATGTTGATGTTCACCATCACTATGTAAAGCCTGCCGCACACTGGAGCTATCTGCTGAGCAAAAAGTCATTCGAGACCGTTTGCTCAGCAGATAGCTCGCGTGTGCGCGTAATTTCGGTGAGTTTTTTTGCCTCGCGAGGCAGAAAGCTTGCGTGTGCGCGTATTTTTCAGTGAGGCAGGCTTTAGTATCAAATTTAACTTTCATGTAGGCCTACCATATTAATTGGTCTGAATAAATCATTCATTCATTCATTCATTCATTCATTCGTTCCTATCTTGGAGGAATTATACTGACAGTACTGACAGTACTGTCAGTATAATTCCTCCAAGTTCCTATAGATGAAGGGGCCGCTCCACGTGACAGTTTTCTGTCGGATAGGCTAGTAACTGTCCAAAGACTATCCCGTGGAAGTTGTTCAGCTAGTGACTGTATGACAGCAGTTATTGCTGTCTGACAGCAATACACTGTATATAATCATGACTATCTGACAGCAAACTTTCGATAGAAAACTGTCATGTGGAGCGCTGCCTTTAAGGTGCCTCTCCACGTGCGAGTTTTCTCGCGCAAATTAGCTTTCTATGGGCAACTCAACTCAACTGCATCACAACATCATTGCTCATCCACGGATGTTATTGCAACTAAAATTTTCTGTTTGCACCTGCTCGGTCGCATGATATTTGCTGATATCGTGGTGAGATTTGATATTCAAATTTGATAACATGACATAAGTCAGAATCTGGTGATGGTAGAGACCTAAAACCTTCACCTACACCCAGGTTATCAAGGTTAAGCAATGACCTTGAAGGTCAGAGGTCAAGGTCAAGCAGTTCTTAAGCGCAAATCTCCTAGGAATTTCAGGAAAAAACCAATTAGAAGCCTTAATTTACCATCCCCGATAGGTTTAATCAGGGATCCTGTTCCAGTTATGCAATACTTCTCAAGGTCAGAGGTCAAGGTCACAGCCAACCATCACAAATAACATGAGACAAACCTGGTGATGGTGGAAGCCTAAAACCTTCATCTACACCTAGGTTATCAAGGATGAGCTTTCAGATTACACAATGACCTTGAAGGTCAGAGGTCAAGGTCAAACAGTTCTAAAGTACAGTTGCAAAGTACAGTTGCAAATCTACTCAGAATTTCAGGGGAAAACTAATTAGAAGCCTGCATTAACCATCCCCTTTTGGTTTAATCAAGGATCCCTGTTCCAGTTACGCAATACTTCTCAAGGTCAGAAGTCATCTCCGATATTTGCAAATTTTCAACCCCCAACGTTCTCCAGGTACTTTCAAATCAAAATCCCAGAATTGAATCTGGGATTTTGATTTGAAAGTGCCTGAAGAATACCACTTTCAAATCAAAATCCCCGATTCACTTCTGGGATTTTGATTTGAAAGTGCCTGAAGACGACCACTTTCATATCAAAATCCCAGATTCACTTCTGGGATCTTGATTTGAAAGTGCCTGAAGAAGACCATGTTGGGGGTCAAAAATTTGCAACATGTCCTTTGATAAGAAGAGTAACCAAGTTGGGGGCAACAACAATTTCAGCTTCACAGAAACAAAGAACTTATATATTTATTGCTATCAACAGATTTATTGGCTGTACACATGAACTTCTACAACAAAGGGTGCTTCAATATATCTGATGGATTTTTTCTATATATATGTACAATAAATGAAAGTCTTGGTGGTTCTGTCCAATAAGTTGAATACCAACACACGACTGAAGGGATTCGTTTTACAGAAGTTTGAAAATTGTCACAACGACTGCAATCATTACCAATGAGTGCCAGTTGTGTTAGGCCTAAATGAGGTGTCTGATAACCAGTAGCATCATCATTTCCATTCTAGTTTGAATATTCAGACCATGAAATTCAACATGCCAGTATGAATAAAGTTTGTCAGTGTTGTACATGTAGCCAGAAATTTTTCCAAACAGGGCGGGATGACTGCATTTTCCTATGATTTAAGGCCCTGGATTTTCAAATGGTGGGAGTGAAATTCAAACAGGGTGGTGTAACAGAAAATGCATTGCGAGTTACATTTTTAAACAGGGTGGTACAAATTTAAACAGGGTGATAAAATGACGTCTGAATTTTGAACAGGGTTGTACCACCCTGTTTAAAAGGCCTGGCAGGAAGAGTGTCTGTTCTGGAATCCCTCATCTTCGATAATCGAAGGACAATATGCTCTCCACTGCGTTACATCGCACATCACCCTTCGAGAAATAGACCAGTCGGCGGCGTATCTTGGCACCATGCCAACTTTGCTGGTCGACCAATCATATGACACGTTATATCGGGTCTTCGGCTACAACTCTTTGTACCACGATTCAAATTTTACAACACCGATTCTGATTGGCCTCTTCTTCTCGAGGCGGCAGATACGCCATGGACCGGTCACTTTCTCGAAGGGTGATGTGCGGTGTAACGTCGTGGTGAGCAGATCGGCCTTCGATCATCGAAGATGGAATCCCTGTGAAAATGTAGAACTTAACACCCTAAACAAATGTGAGCCGCTCCAGCAAAAGCAGACGCTTGTTGCAAGTGATCATCATTGGTCATCAGTTTATTCAACTATCATCACTACTGTCCACTACTATTGTAAACCTGCGTAATGTACATGTAGTACATTTCAGCTGTTATACTGCAAGGCCGTTAACCCTTTCCTCGGGTTGCGACAAGCGTCTGCTTTTGCTGGAGCGGCTGACAAATTTCAGTAACTCAAGTCTACTTCACACAAACTACTTCTTTTCTTCAGGTTCAGGTGGGGCCTCACCAATGCCGGGTGGCAGAGTGACCAATGGCTCTTGATCTTCTTTGGTCCGATGGGCTGGAAATTGTTCCCAAGGACTTGAATATTCAAATTTCCTAAATTCTTGTGCCAGTTCTAGTGGTTCTACAACAACTCGTTTCACCTCGTCATCATAACGCACCTGAAAAAAATTTTACCATGGAGAGTCTAAGTTAAGCTACAGTACAGGTCACAATTAACATCCCTACAGCTTCACGCAAGTTATTCGTAAGTTACGCGTAACTCACGGCTTTGGTTTTGCGTAACTCACTGTGTAACTCGCCAAAATCGCGTAACTCGCCTCGTAAATCACTGCGTAGCTAGCGAAATTTGCGTAACTCACAAGCGTAACATAGCTCGTGAGTTGTTGCGTAAGTTACGCCAATTTAGGGATGTCAATTGTGACATGTGTACTGCAGGAATGCACCATTAATTATGGTTTCCGATCTCAAGATCGGAAACCATATAGTGTTTGGTCGTGGTGTGTGTGTGTGTGTGTGTCTGTCTGTCTGTCTGTCTGTCTGTTCAGTCTGTCACACCTGTAACTTTGTTCCTGCAAGAGCTACAGACCTGATGTGATCTATCCCCAGGTAACATGACCTGAGCTACAAGATGGAATGAAAATTTCCGGTCTCCGATACCTGGTTCATGGTGAAATTGATATATCAAAAGTTGAGATTTTGTCTGTCACACTTTTGTTTCTTGAATAACTTGTCTCCAAGGCCAGCTAGACCACTAGTAACAAGTTCCTTCCCTATGTTTATGACCCTTGGCAAGATA
>NMRB01000011.1:47117-82451 GCA_002633025.1 Notospermus geniculatus | reverse complement strand
GATCCTGTTCCAGTTATGCAATACTTCTCAAGGTCAGAGGTCAAGGTCACAGCCAACCATCACAAATAACATGAGACAGAACCTGGTGATGGTGGAAGCCTAAAACCTTCATCTACGCCTAGGTTATCAAGGATGAGCTTTCAGATTACGCAATGACCCTGAAGGTCAGAGGCCAAGGTCAAGGTCAAACAATTGCAAAGTGCAAATCTGCTCAGAATTTCAGGAGAAAACTAATTAGAAGACTGAATTAACCATCTCCTATAAGTTTAATCAAGTATGGCTGTTCCAGTTACGCAATACTTCTCAAGGTCAGAGGTCAAGGTCACAGTAAATTAGTTCTAGAGTAGTAAACTTCTCATCGGAAACCATTGACATCGCTCCGATGTCCTTTTCTTGTTTTCAACCTGATTTTGCTTGGCGGCTTGCTTTGCAACTGGGCACTCAATCGCCATAGTGGACTAGCTAGACGTGATTTCCATCAATGGTGAAGATGTGATCAATTTCAGTCGGCAACTGGTATCAGTTCCTTGCGGTCGCATTCAATCGCAGGTAGCAGGTTGCAACGCAAGTCGCAAGCAGAAAATCAGCTGTGGATTCCTAGCTTTAGTGATTAAATTAGAGTAATTTGAGGTATTAAACCAGCAAAAACTCGCTATCAATATTTATTATAGGCTTTTCTTCAAGTGAGAATACATGCAGGCCACCCAACAACCTTTGACCAAAATAATATAGGAATTACCGTATTTTTTGGACTATAAGGCGCAGCCTTTTTCCTTAAAGAAGGGTCTAAAATTGGGGGTGCGCCTTATAGGGTGGTGCGCCTTATCTGCGGATCCAGTCTGACAATTTGATCAGAAGTGTCAGGACACTGACGAACCCAAGCATTCAAGCATGCATGGATGCATGCAAGCCAAAGTTATTGTCACAGTGCTGGTTGACAGATGATGCAGTGAACTGTGAACTGATGAAGTTTCAGTTAGGCCTAATTTGTCACAACAAGCTAAGAAATCATACAACCAGATCCATCATTACCAACAGCAGAATTGCAGATGTCAGTGGGTTCAAACAAGGCAATCAGACCCTGTAATTGTCTTGGCTGTTGTTGGGTCAATGCACACTGAGCAGCCATGCATTGTATGTGTATAATATGCACTGACGCATTCACTGACAGGACTGCGCCTTATAGGGAGGTGCGCCTTATGTATGGATTTCATCAGAGATTTTGGGTGAAATTGGGGGGTGCGCCTTATAGTCAGGTGCGCCCTATAGTCAGGAAAATACGGTATAGGAGCTTCCAAGCAAATATATAGGAAAATTATAGGAATTTTAAACAAATTTTATAGGAAATTTATAGGAATCCAGTGATAGAAAAGGTATCTGACATTGGTTAACCACCCTTGACTTGCCCACCCAAGGCATGTTGGCCACCCTCTTAAAATTTGTGGGGCATATTTTAGGAACAATTTTTTTGAAAAGAAGGAAATCCTAGGAAAAAAGAGAATGGAAATGACAGCGGGGAGGGGGCCCAGGAAGGTTTCAACTGTGAAGGCGTGGGGGGAGTGCGAAGGGGTGCCCCCCCCCTCGCGCAGAAATTTTTTTAAAAGCTGGGATGCCGGAGGTACTATTTCCCGGCATTTCAGCCGTGAAATCAAGTCTATATAGGGTACTTAAGCATTAGTACTAGGGTACTAAAGGCTGAGGGGGCCAAAGTTCAGTTCAGTGGTTGGTAACACTAGACAAGAGTGGTTCCGGCATTTTTCAAGTACCCAACAGGGTAGAGGGTGCAGTCCGATAATGCGAGCGCCGAAGGCGCGAGCCACCAGTGACATTTGAAGACCGTGAGAACATTGTTGTTCAATTCTTTCGAATAAATATGGTGAAAATATAGGAAATATAGGAGAAAATAACAAATATATAGGAAATATAGGAATATAGGAAATAGAGGAGGAGGGTAGGTGAATATATAGGAATTATAGGAAATATAGGAACGTTGGGTGGCCTGTACATGTGTAGGGCAGGATAGGTTCATGAACCGACTTGACTGCGCAGGCGTACCGAGAAAAAAATGGGAAAAACCTTAGACATGAGTGCTTACCTCGACAAAACCACTGAGGGGGAAATCCTTCCTGAAAGGGTGACCCTCAAAACCATAGTCTGTCAGAATCCTTCGGAGATCAGGATGGTTGGAAAAGAATACACCAAACATATCCCAAATCTGAAGAAAAATTGAATATTTGGATAAAGTGGAACCCCGGTAACACGACCACCGATGGGACCTTGCTCAAGTGGTCGTGTTAGCGGGGTGGTCGCGTTACCGAGATCAGGCCTGAGAGCCAGCTGCCGAGACATGACCGTCGGTGGCCAAAACGGCTAGCAGGGTTACCTTGCACAACTAGTCCGACTTGATTTCTTGGTAGTCCCGGGCGTCGGACTAGTGGAATTTTCGAGCCCTGCAACTACTTTCTAAATGAGGCGGAGAAGCACCAGCTATTAGTGAACCAAAACAAGTTTTTGCATACCTCTCTTTCATACCAATCTGCAGCAGCAAATATAGAGCATGCCGATTCTAGAGGGGTCAATTCATCTGTGTAAGTCTTCACACGGATCCGACAATTGTATCTTAGCGAGAGGAGATTGTAGATAACCTGGAAAAGAAAAGTACCGTAATAAAACCTTCAAATGAAGCTTGTATATATAGCCGTGTTTACACTGCCAAACATTTCGGTCCAGTTGAAGTGAACCGCACTTGGACTGAACCAGGTCCACTTTTTTTACCGTTTAGACTGCAGCGTTAAGTCACCGTGCAATGTCCCTGAAGCATCACTCTCCATTCAGTGGAAGTAAGAAACTCACACGGACTCATGCCAGGTTTTCCTGCCAATGACACAAGGACGAACTGCGCGCATGCTCAATACCGTTCCAGGTAAGTGCACTCGGTTCAGATTGCCGTGCGTCAGGTTTACACTACACATTTGGTCAGGATACCGTACTCGGTCCGGACCAAACCACCTCCTGCTGTGGATTTCGGTACAGTTCACTTGTGGGGTGGACCGGGTACGCTTGGCAGGTTTACACCACCACTGACTTTTTTTGCCGTACCGTCCTCGGTCCAGTCTGAATAGTTCACTTGATTTTTGGCAGTGTAAACGCAGCTTATGTTCTATTTTGAACTGCTTGAAAGGCATTTTTAGAAAGGTTTCGAATAACTCGTGTTAAAATAAACCTAGAAAGAGTAACCAAAAAGTTGGATTAGTTATGTTCTATTTTCTATAACGAAACCAAGCTAAGCAGAACTACTGCTATAGTCACTGACGGTTCCCTGTACCTAACCAACTGTTTTCGCAAAGAGTGTATGTCCTAAAATGATGCAGCATTTTTATTGGTCAGGAGTCGATGAAAAGAACGTACTTCAAACCTATATTCTCTTGTTGGTACATCGACGGCGCATAAATCGGCCAGGCTGAGGAACTGTCCATTATGGTGGTCCTTCAGGAAGGTAAGAACAGGCAGAATACCATCTGGATGTATCATCACCTCAAGTTCATCACCATTTAACACATGGACTTTCTGGACAAACTTCGGGAGACATTCGGCTACATAATTACCATACTCTAAGAGCCGTGTTTGTGTTTCTTCATTCCGTGGCCTCACAGTTGCTGAAGACAAAAATAATTATTAAGTGTAAATAAGCCTGGAATTTTTCTGGCAAATGGTTTCCTGAGAGTAGATTATGACTCCAACCTGTGTTCCTGAAAATCATAAGCAGAGATCAGAGGGCAGGGGTAGCATTCATATTATCCCTATTGATTAATGCAGCAGTCATGTCAGTTTCTCCAGATTGGTGTTCACTTTTCACAATTTGACACGCAAGTCACAACTCTTATTACTCGGCCTATTTCATTTCAATTATACTCACTCATTGAGCCATCAGTAATTGGTCTCTTAAACAGAAGGGGAGGAACGGTGACTGCAGCTCGTGTCACAGCAATTCCTGGAATTGAAATATAACGCATGGTGTCATCATCATCATCATATCATTACCGAGTCCACGACACAGGCTACTGATTTGTTCGTGGCTGTTCATTGGTAGATTCGGTTGGAACACAGGTGCCTGGAGGACTGTCACAAAAAGGATTATAAACACACAGGAGGCGTAAAACTCGCCTTGGTTCATCGCCGAAGGCGATGCCGAGCGAACCAAGGCGAGTTTTACGCCTCCTGTGTGTTTATAATCCTTTTTGTGACAGTCCTCCAGGCACCTGTGGTCGGAATGAATAAAGTGTCAACTTGTCAAGGCAAGGGTCAAGTGCAGAAGTCTTGGCTGAAAACTGTCTAGGGCCTACTTAGGCCTAGCCTAGGCCTACTCTCTTAATTATTAGGCCCTTAGCCTACTAGTAGTGTTGTCAACAGCTCACAGCACCACTGCACTGCACTGGCACTGCACTGCTGCTGCTGGCATGGTAGGCACTCCTCTCACACACTCTCCACTGCACTGCACATGCTGCACTGCATGCATTGCCCTGCATTTTGGCACTTTTGCAGCACTGACTGACTGCACCAGCTGTGCACTGCAGCACTCGATTGCAGGAAAATATGGCGTCTTTTGAATGAGTTCAGAACAGATATCATGTCATTGTCATGATGTCTGCTACTTAGGCCCCTACCCCTTGTTCTAAGGATTCCTGCCGCAACTTGGCCAGCAACCTTTCGCAAGCAGGACGCCATTTTGCCCTTCACTGTCAACCTCGTCTCTGCATTGATCTGGTATTCAAAATGTACAACAGAGTACACTGTTGGATATAGGAGATGTTGTTTTGGGAACGAGGTTGAAAACGGTACTGCTGGCGTTCAGTGATCATGAAAGCGCGCACATGTCGATTTGACACTTGATATTTCTCCTCTGTTTCTCGCTATCAAAAGTCTGCTATGGATGTTGATAAGGCCGAAAATTCAACTACAGTTGCTAGAGAACGTAGTAACGCCATTTTTTCCTTTAGGAGCGGTAGTCCCATCGAGATCAAAGAAGGTGATAAGGTGGGCGATAATCGTGGCCGTGCACGCAGGTGATGCACTGTCCAATGCATGCAGTTATGCACGCAGATGAACTAGACCCTATCATGCCTATCTTCAATATTCTGGTATTGGATGGTTGGGGATGGGTGTTAGGCAGGCTTGCAACCCGGCTAAACTTGAGAATGCCCGATCGGAAGTGACGATACACCATGACACATGCACAGGTTAGAGACGAACGCTAGAATTAGCGACGTCGCTAATATTAGCGACGCGTCGCTAAAACCAACGACGATGACGCGTTTTGTTTACTTCGGAAAGTGCTTCGAAAATAGCATTAAAAACCTCGGGGCGTGAAGTAACAAGCCTGTTAATTTGCTCATTCCTCCGTCTCCCGCTTCCTCCAGCCAATAGCAAGCGACTATACATCGGTCCCACGGCTATCTCAACCGCATGTGCTCGAGCCGCCATGTTTTTCTTCGCTTCGACGAAAAATTTTGTGGCGTGTCAACAAGTTTTTGGACTATGCTAAACATAAAAACGACCTGCTGAACCAACTATGGACATATTTAGAAAGAAAAATTGTCACTCTATACAATTGACGTTTGTAAATTAGGATTAATCGTTCTGATTCTTCGCAAATCGGCGGGGAAAGGCGAGTGTTCCATCGAGATCTCAAGCGTGCTATGCATGCATTGCTGTACATTATGTAGTGCTTATGTACAGGAACGCTCGTTCTTGATAGGATGAAGTGTGCAGAAGCGGCCNAAAGTCATGGGCGCTGCCTGGCCATGGTGGTGGGTGTAGGCCTGACGGCAGTGCCATATTCTCCCGCCAAAACTCTGCAGTAAGACCCTGGAAAGATTCTGACGTCACATTTGATTCTGATCAAAACTGTGTAGTGAGACGAGGGCGGATTCTCGACCAATGACGTTGCGTCTTGCGACGTGGTGTGGTTTGCTTAGCAACGCCTTATTGCAAATGGCGGCGGTCGCGTTTGCTGCCGGATCGGGAGCGCAATGTGAGATTTAGGCCCATTTCAGAAAATTACCCTTTATTTCATTCGAAAGGTGATTTAGATAATTATTCAACTTGTTGCTGAGGATGTACGTTGGGTTTAAGTACACGGGTGAGCTGTTCACGCATGGAACGAGACCTGAAATTCCAAGATGGTGGCGACCATGCGAGCCACTTTTTCTTCCATAGACTGGTACCCCACTGGTACCCGGTCCCGATTTGGGCGGCCATTTTTCTGCCACTCGAATGAAATTCGATGGTATAGATTTGCAATGAATTCTGGGTACTTTTCTCTCGCGGGCACGTGTTGTGTTAAGGCGCTCCGCGCGGCCGGCGTGCGCGTATTATTGTTCAATCTTCATTGATCTTCAATGCAGCTTTTATTTCTGCAGGGATCAAAGTTCATGTTCTGAAAAAAGCACATTTTTGTCGAATCGAACAGGCCAAAAAATCAAGTCGCACACAATACAAAATGTATTAGAACATCTATTTTTTGGGTCGCACAGAGCAAAAAAATCCAGGTCGCATTTCAGACCAAGCAAATGCCATGGTCATGAACTTTCAATCAGGCCTTTCCTTTTGACGGGCGCGAAAATGCATGCGCCTCGCAAACAATAGAAATTCTATTGTTTGCGAACGGTTCGCAAACAATAGAATTTCTACCGCATGCGTTTTCGCGCCCGTCGAACGGAAAGGCCTGTTTCAATTGTCAACCCTGTTCTGTCAGTCGGCGACCTTTTTTGGGGCACTGATTGGGGATTGTTAACTTTTTCCCCCAACCGCATCAAGGACCAGGGTAGTAGAAGGTATTTAGAATGATCTTTTTACTCATCAGACGTTGTTCCTTTCTCTGTTTCAGCTAGGAAGATGTCGAAGTGTCACTGATTTTGAGAAACTGAACCGCATTGGAGAGGGAACATATGGAATTGTTTGTAAGTGTAAGGAAAATAAAACAGGACTGGAAGTTAGACAAATAACCTCACACCTTTGTGGAAAATGATCAAAGTTTTAAAGTTTTTTTAAATATTACAGACCTGAACTCAAGTCTTAGGTGAATAAAATAAATGTATCTTGCTTGTCTGGTGTGAATATCATTTGTTACAATGTATGTACATGTAATTTGTTTTTTCTGGCAAAGTTCAATGCATCTGCTCTTTTTACAGATCGTGCAAGAGATACAAAATCAGATGAAATTGTTGCCCTCAAAAAGATGAGGATGGAAAAGGAAAAAGATGGTATGGTCCACCATGTTCTAGGATTTCACCAATACTGTTAGCAAACTGCTGTATATCAGGGGCCAGTTGCAAAAAACTCACGATAGCGCTAACTTGGTGTTAGCGCTAACTTTATGTTAGATGACATAAAAATCCCTTGTCTTTAAGTTAGCGCTAACACCAAGTTAGCGCTAACATGAGTTTTGTGCAACCCAGCCCTGGCCTGACCAACCACTTATCAAAAGCTGTTAAAGCAATGTTGGGTGAAGGGCATGGGCTGTTTAAGGTGATGACATGCAAGATCGGCGAAACTCGGAAATGGCAGAACTGGTCGGAACGAAAATCACAGGGTGGTTCACTTTTGTTAAGTGGGACTGATCTTATGGTACTGTCCTGAAGTTAGTGTGAAGTTACAGACTCTTCAAATTATGATTATTTCTTATATTTCTGGGCATTTAAAAATATGCAGTACATGTAGTTTTAATTCTATTGGTCCAAGGTCAGTCAAGATTAATTATTATCCCACCGAACGTAAGTTCGGTAGGGATATAGAGAAACCCCTGTGTGTCCGTCAGTCAGTCAGTCCGGCTGTCAGTCCGTCCAGGCCCATAACTTTACAATGACTGAAGATTTTGAGTTCATGTTTGGTGGGGAGATGTACCATGGGCCATCGGTGTGTTGCGTGAAAGAATTGGCCAAATCTGATTATCTACTTTGCCACCAGGGGGCGCTTTGTAAAAACCACACAAGTTCCTTTCCGCTCTGTAACTTCTGAATGACTGAAGATTTTGGTTTCATATTTGGTGGGAGGGTGTGTCATGGGCTAACGGTGTGTCGCATGAAAGAATCGACCAAATCCGATTCTCCACTCCACCACCAGGGGGCCAAAGGCCAAAACACAAAAACTGCATTTACACCTTAAATATTGAACGGAATTTCACCAAATTTTTGTGGTTGGTGCATCTAGCAAGGGTACATAATATATCGCACGCTTTTGGAATTTAATCGATGTTTCAGCCCTATAGGGGGCACTTTGTAAAAACCACAAAAGTTCCCTTCTGCTCATGATAGTACCTTCACCATTGACACTGTGACTTGTGACTCGAATATCCCTTCTGGCTCACAACATTTCATTCGGTGGGATTTGCACATGCTTTGCGTTGCTCTTGTTGTGCTACAGTTTTCAATCACTTAACAAAAGTGACCCACCCTGTGATTTTCGTTCCGATTGGTTCAGCCATTTCCGAGTTTCGCCAATCTTGCATGTCGTCTCCTTAAGAGCCCATGCCCTTTGGCTCACAGGTGGTCCCTCATATCTGAGCCAAGATTCGCATCTGGCTCAGTGTCACCCTCTATTGTTTTTCTTCAGGTATTCCAATCAGCGCCCTGAGAGAAATGAACATTCTCATGAATATTCGACACGAGAACATCGTTGAGTTGATGGAAATTGCTGTTGGGAAAAGTTTAGACAGGTATATCTGTTAATTTCTATCTTCTGCACCATTTGGCACTTTTGTGGATACTGCATCTAAAATCAATGGTTGTGAAATAGAAACAGGTTTCCAAGGTGAAAGTCATCGCATCCTTCTACCAGACTCGAACCCACGGACCCTCGCATAAGGCATCAATCACCAGCACTAAGGGGCAGCACGCCTTAACCACTAGGCCAAATCCCCATCTTCAAAAAAGGATGGTTCAATGGCCTACGTTAAACGAGGTGTCCATCAGTACCGTAATTTTCGGGCTATAAGGCGCGGCCTTTTTCCTTGAAGAAGGGTCTAAAATTGGGGGTGCGTCTTATAGGGTGGTGCGGCTTGAGTCCGACCATTTCAGAAGTGTCAATGCAAACTGAGCAGCCATACATTGTATGTGTACAATATGCACTGAAGCATTCACTAATGGGACTGTGCCTTATAGGGCGGTGTGTCTTATGTATGGATTTCGTCAAAGATTTTGGGGGAAATTAGGGGGTGCGCCTTATAGTCAGGTGCGCCCTATAGTCGCGAAAATATGGTAACTGATGGACGCCTCGTTGAGTACCCTGCGAGTAGCCCAAACAATTTCCGAACCCAAACAGTTTTATGTTATGCGAGGGGTCACATAAAGGAGATACAAATAATGAATATGAAATAGAAGTGGGTTTCCAAGGTGAAAGTCATCGCGTCCTTCTACCAGATTCGAACCCACGGACCCTCGCAAAAGGCATCATTCGCCAGCACTATGTTAAAATCAATGGTTAAAATATTTTGACCATTAGTTTACATGTACTTTCTCAGTTTACTGGTAATGAATTATTTCCTGTTCTACCCTTCAGCATATTCCTGGTGATGAAGTATTGTGAGCAGGACCTGGCTAGTTTACTGGACAACATGCAGTCGCCATTCTCCGAGGCACAGGTAAAGTCACGCCCAGGAAGAATTTGCGTGGGTATGGGGGCTGGATTCCTGCTGAATATTATTTGTGATGCAGAGTCTCTGGTGTTCAGTTGATTTCCTTACACCGATGCCCCAGTATCATGTCACTTGTTTTGTACCAAAAATGTAGTGATTGCGATTGATTGAAATGTCCTTGCCGTCTATTTGCATAGGTCAAATGCATCATGCTGCAAGTTTTTAAGGGCCTGAAATATCTGCATTCAAAGTATATTATTCATAGGTGAGTTCAAGATACCCAGATATGATCAACAGGTTCTTTGTTAAAGTCTGGCAACATCTAACTTTGACCCAATGGAATGCGGAAGTTAGGAAATTGATAGTTGGATTTTCCACGGACCCTTAATAACACGCGGCTGTTGAATAACCTGTGGATAGCGCGAACAATAGGGGAACGACCACAAATGATCGACAAGCATGATTAAAAACTGCAAAGTTCTGCCACATTACATGACTTCCGCATTCCATTGGGTCGAAGTTAGATGTTGCCAGACTTTACCAGTGTGTTATGTTGTTTCTCTAAAAGACATTGGACAGGCACTGCCCTGTGATTTCAAGTGGTTAGCACTACACTTTATATTATAATGTTTCAGCCCTGTGAAAATGCGTTTGACGTTATCCATGTTTTTTTTCAGAGATCTCAAAGTTTCAAACTTACTGATGACAGATAAAGGCTGTGTGAAAATTGGTGAGTGTTGTGTTTCTGTTAGCAACTTCGTTGAATGGAATTTGTGTGAATTTGAATGCTCTTCACTCTGGGAGTCAAATCTCCCTCTAACTGAAAAAAACCCAAAATGTCTTTTCAAATTGACAGACTTCATACTAAGGATGTTTCACCATTTCATTATTGTTTTTTCTTTTGATTCCAGCTGACTTTGGTCTTGCCAGAACATTTGGTGTACCTATGAAACCAATGACGCCAAAAGTAGTTACACTTTGGTAAGCTGAAACAACTCTTATCTTTGTTTTGAATCTTTGTGACAAAACACGACATTTCCACTGCTGCAACTTCCACGTTCTTCTGCAGGTACCGGGCACCCGAGCTTCTGCTGATGGATAAGAATCAGATGACTGCTATTGACATGTGGTGTGTATCAGGTTTAGATTTCCTTTACTTACTTCAGTTCACTTTCGCCGCATTTCCTATCTCAAGGCAGTAGTCATCTGTCGTTTCTGTGAATGGCACCTATCCCTCTAGTCAGGGAATGTGTTGTACTTCATCCAAGCTCCCTGAACGATGGATCACAATCTAGAAAATAGTCTAATGTATATTCAACAAGAATATGAACCTTTAATTTCCTTGCACTGCATTCGTGCAAGATTAGAAGTATTTTCACCTCTCATTGTGACCAAGTCTGGCAAAACGTGGCCAAAGTTACTTACTGGACACCACAGCACAGGGTAAATAGGTTAGGCCTATGTAGGGAGTGTCATCACAATGAAAAGACAACGGTCTCTTAGTGGCAAATAAAGCCTTATCGATTGTGCAACAAAGGGCAGGTATGATCAAGGCCTATGTCACTCCCCAGCGACTTTGATCGGATTTTCACAGACCTGGTCACATTTACGTCAAGCTTGCCATGATGTTGATGTTTTTTGCTTGCAGGGCAGCTGGTTGTATCCTTGGCGAGCTGTTGGCACACCATCCTCTACTTCCTGGGCGGTCTGAGATTCATCAGATAGAACTCATCATTGAAATGTTTGGAACACCGAATGAGTCTATATGGCCTGTAAGTACCGTATAGAGGCCTTGCAATGACGTCATCCTGGCGGCCATGCTGGAGGGCACAGGGCGCCGAGGTGTGAGCCAACCGTGACGTGACTTGCGTGAAGTGCGCCACGTCATTGTTTGACGTAACGTCACGGCTCATTTCGCTGCGCCTCTGCAGCATGTGCCCCCCAGCATGGCAGCTTTTGACGTCATTTGTAAGGCCTCTATTGCCTTCTGTCCAGGTGCATCTTGGTCAATCTGCGTCTGCTGCAATGTTTACAATTGGAGAATTTCACTGGACTCAAAATTAAGGCATCGACCGACATCTCACTAGCTAAGCTTCAGTGCCTCCCACAGCAAAACCCACTTCCTTGGGCTAAAGAAATAAAAAAATATTGGGTCAATGCCAGTTTTGACAGTTCGGCAGGGATGACAAATTAATTTTGTTAAATTTCTTCATTTGGCCTTCGATCATCTGTGCTAACTTGTTTCTATGTTTTTATAGGGTTTTAACAGTCTGCCTGCCCTGGAACACTTCTCACTTAAAAAGCAACCGTAAGTACTTTGTCATATTGTTCGTATCCCATCAGTCGGCAGTGGGTGTTTGAGGCAATAGATGATTCTCGAATTAGCAGGTCTACGCACATCCACCAAACATGCCAAAATCGCAACCACAACCTCGATCTGAAACAAGCTGACGCAATCCATGATTCAGCAATGGTCGATTCTGATGCAGCGTCGTCGAAGTCACTGTCGTGGGGTTCTCTGCATGCACAATAGGATAATTGGCCAACTCTTTAGGAACTCCATGCCAATGACCCTATTGTACAAAGTTGATGTCAGTATCATTAAATAGAACATAATGCTCTAGGGCATAACATTTTTTTTGTGCTAATTAAAATAGCTAAATGTTACACTCAAAGTGAATGATATTTTTCGGATATCTTCATACAAATCAGCTTTTGGAGAAAAGAAATATCTTCGGGAAACAAATCCTCATGATGAATCATAAGGATCTTTGTCATTTTTCAGGTACAACAATTTGCGTCATACATTCCCATGGCTATCAGAAGCTGGCATAAGGCTTTTGAATTACTTGTTCATGTACGACCCAAATAAGAGGTGAGGACTACTTGTTGTTCAGTAGAGCTACCAGTCTGGGGCCATATTCAAGAAGACTTTGCAACTTTGCAGGCATGCAAATCTATTGTAAGGCGGTCAGTGAACAATAGGGCATGTCCAGCCAAATAGGCTTGCCGCATTCAAATATGCAAAGGCTTCGTGAATATGACCCCTGATTTGTGGTGGAAGTGGGAATGACATAACTGAACTTGTCAGTAGCTTGTTCACTGAAGGGCTCTGTTAGACTTGCTGAAAATGCAGCGGAATTGTTTACGCCTAGATTTGGGTAGAAATATCAGTGATTGTTCGTGTACTAGCTGTAAACCTCATTCAGATGTTCTAGATAGACCTATCTTTTTCAGGGCAACAGCTGCAGACTGCTGTGAAAGCTCCTACTTCAAGGAACAACCACTGCGTAAGTCTTACCATTCTTACCACAGTATCAAAGATGCTTTCCAGAAACGTTTATGAGAACTCGAGGAGCAGCTCATCCAGTCCGTCACATGACCAGTTCTGACCAGTTGAGAGTGCAAAGTGGTGGCTTGACCAGGAATCAAACCTGTGATCTGTCACGAGTCTACCACTCTTACCACTGTATGGCTGCGTCCGAATTCTCCTGTTAAAACCTCATCTATATCTAGGTAAGAGGAGGTAAGAAAGCCAGAAATAGATAACACAGAGCATTGCCACATGTGACCTGTCACAATGAAACAAGTACGAAGTCGCTCTGAAGTTGGCAGGTTGAGACCAACGTTTTGTCAATTTCAGTAGGCCTAGACGTCTTGTCCATAGATGAGAGTTTTCTTGGAATTCCCAGATTTCCGGGAGCGGGCATTGCCAAAAAAAGGAAAAATCGGGCTTTTTCGATATGGCTTCATTCCGGCACCTGCTCTGTTCCGGGTCCCGGTTTTACATCCAACCACAAACGATCCTAGATTGGTTCCATGATCCACCGCTAGGATTTGATGATACCGTGATTGAGAGATCCATAAACTGTGTCCTGATTGGCTGACGATCTCGGCGGCGCTTGCAAGAATCGTGTGCATTCGGCTATGTATGGCGGATGGCTCTATTGTCATGATTGTATTGACAAGTGAGTAATATCGTGATTGTCATGGCCTGTTCCAAGATGGTGGATCGAACGTCAGATTTGGGACTATGACTTCTGGGGTCATAATTAATTTCCGGGAATTTTTTGAAATGGCACTCTCATCTATGATTGTCTGTCTTTGTCTTTTGTAAAATCTGAATGATTACATTTCTTCCTTTATCTCCTGGAGTTGTTTTGGTTCATCCTAGTTCAGAACTTGTGCGACTTAATACCTGATTTGATGTGACGGGTCACATATGGTCTTTCCTCTTTTCAGCTTGTGATCCCGAACTTATGCCATCCTTCCCTCACCACAGAAACAAAAGAAGAGTATCAGATATCGCTGCCCAGGATGAAAAGTAGGTGTCATTTACTGGAATTAGCCTCATTGCACTTTTCTGACTCAACAACATCAGCATTTGAATTGTTTGATAATGATATTAGCTGTTTTTAATTGGCTTTTTCACCACACTGAATATTTGCATTTTGCTTGTATGAAAATGACTTCAAATGATTTTTCCATTTGTCTCTTTGCAGGAATAAAAAAGCGTCTGGTAGCTTGCAAGATTTCAGTCTATTTGGGCAGCAACCACCAGTAAGTATCAGGGGCGGATCCACAATTACGGAAAAGAGGGGGGCGCACTCTGTTAGAAACATTGAAATCTGCGATGAATTTCAATAATTTGCTCCAAATTTCAGAATTTCACGGTTGATTTTACAGATTTGAGGGCGAAAGGGGGCATGCGCCCCCTCCTTGCATCGGTGCCTGAGTATGAATTGCATTGATATCAGCTGACCTGTATAAGCCTCAAACTTTTGAACTTTGTGATCAGGTGTTTCATTCATTTGCATATTTTTTTTTAGGTCAAGAAGAAGCGATGAGGATGTTCTTGTACTTTTGCCCTGGCCTAGCGCTGCGTTCTCATTCAAATGGTGCTTTTTGGACTGTCATAATTCAGTCATGAAAGTGCGGATCAAAAGTAAGTTGCTGGAGCAACTGAAGCCGATCTTGGACTAGACGTCTCTTGAAACTTCACAGTCTCAGTGCTTTAAAAAAGAAGGGAAGCACTGACCGATTTGTTCCATGTGAAAGATTGCGTCAACTGCCTCAGAGAGAAAATAAGTTCCCACTTGAACACTTACCTGCAATGGACTGGCTTCCCAGGAGGGCTTCACCCCCCCATACAGTTTCTAACTGCTGTTCATGAGGCTAGGCTCTGGTTAGATGAGCCTGAAAAAAGGGTTTGGCGTAACCCGTAACATACGAATGGATTATCTTACGTTTCAAGGTCAAGGAGATTGATCTTTGTGACCAGAAAATGGAATCAGCAAAAATTTCTGGACTTCAAGATCACTCCAAGTCCAAGAAAAATGAATGTCTTGTTTTTATCGGTAGGTAAATTCATGAATTTCATCATTTGCACGGTGTTAAGACTGTTGCGGAAATGTACAGTCATGGACATAAGTTTATCTACGCCTGATACCTTGGAATATTTCAGATACTAGTGGGCCAATGAGGAACCCGCATGCCGGAAATCCTGACAGGTCGGCGCTGCGAGCAGTGCGACCGAAACGACGTCATTGACGTCGTTTTGAGTGTTGACGTTGCGTCATGAAAACATGAACTGTACATTTTTCTACAGGAAAAATGAGGTAAAGACGTTGCCGAAATTGTTGTCTATCTCTTCATTTTAAGGAAAAAAGCATTGCAAAATTGCAGACATTTTCATCTGCTACAAGATGGTGTAAATTTAATGCCAGGCGGCCGAAACAAAGGGCTGCTTTTCACGCCAGAAATAAATGGAAATAACGTTAGAAAAAAGAAACTTCGGTCGCACCGCTCACAGTGCCACGTTGTGACGTTAGTTCCTCCGGTTCCCCATTTTGACATGGTTTGTTCCAAATGAAAGTACATCTTGTTGGACACGTTTCTGCATCAAAATTTTGGAAATCTCGAAATAGTAGTACAGTATTTGAAATATTCAAGGTATCAGGTATAGAGAAACTTATGTCTGTGACTATACTTTACCACTTCAGTGCCGATTCACGGTATATCAGGACAAAGCGTCGTGAATGCACTAGGTTTACGTCATGAGTGACGTCATAACGCTGTTTTCAAGTGAAGTTGCATTACAACATGAAATCACGGCAATTCTGTATGTCGTCATCTCTGGGACCAGGACTTTGGATGCCACGTAATGACCAAAATACAGTCAGCACTGAAATGGTTGTACTACAAAGGCACGTGAATATTTCCGGTAAGGCAAAAAAAATGTTCTGTTTCTGGTTATCGCGCATGTCAGCTCTAACCCCTGCACATCACGATATTTTTTTTATTCTTTATTTTAAATGAAATTTGCAATTTCTTAGACCCCCACGCCATCTGGTTTGAACAAGATAAGTTACAACAAGCAAGTCGCTGAAAATCATCTGTAGAATAGACTCTATCACTCCAATAGAGCGCAGCACCTGACGGGTAGCTAGCTAGGCCTTCAGCGTCACGACGTCCCGTGCCCCATTCTGAACGCCATGATGTCACTCGAAAAACCTCTACTTGTTTCAGCGATCATGACGTCGTCTCAAGTCAAGATGTCATGGAATGAGTACGGGACATTGTGACGCTGTAGTTACCCGTCAGGTGCTGTGCTCTTTTGGAGTGATATCGTCTATTGCTTTATCATGTCTATCTACTTCCACAATGGTAACCGTTAGACAGCACTCAATAGCAGTATTAACTTCAAATGTTTCAAGGCCTCCAACAGAGAAATACAATACATTTTATGCAATAAAAAACTTTTGTAAAAAAAATACAAAACCGCATTGCTGCATCAGTTTTCTTCTGATCATGAAACCAGAAACAGAACATTTTTTGGGGCCTAACGCTGTGGTTGTGTTTGATGATGAATGTCAGTTGCCTCTGGTTCATTATTCCTTGATGGATCGGGGGTACTCTGCATCTCACAGCACCAACTCAACACACTGTACAAACAGAATAAAGTTTATTTCAAATTTAATTTACACACTCGTTTTGTTATGAATTCTTTACACATTTCTTCTGTTACATGTTCAACAATTTTTGCACACCTTCTATTAACTCAGAGTTTGTCATCAAATGTGACCATCCACCACAAAACCAGTCGGAAGTTGCTCTGAGATTGGCAGGTTGGGACTGAACTGTCTGTCAATTTCAGTATTGTCTGTCTATTGTGAAATAAGTGATTGTATTTCTTTATCTCCTGGTGTCATCTCAGTATTTTTAGGCTCATTTTCTGTGCGACTTCCGACTGGTTTTGTGGTGGAGGGTCACAAATCGTAACGTAGGCCTTCATCAAATCAATTAAGTCTTGCTCCATACTCAGACGCTGAGCGTCTGTGACCGACGCGCAATCAAATTTAGACATCGTCATATTGATTCATACCACTATGACAAGTCAGCGTTCTGATGTGGCATAATTCTCACCAGTGCATTCAGGGCCCCACGATTGGACGCCGGCAAAATAGTCTGTCGAGCTTCGGCCCAGAATGCCGTATCCTGAAAATTGATCGTGCTGGGATGCATACATGTACGCTGGCGTCTAAAGTATGAATCTGGCTCAAAACAACTTCAATCCAATAGGCCTAAGCTAGGAATCCACTGCTGATTTTCTGCGTTGCGACATGCTTTGCAACCTGCTTGTTGCGATTGAATACGATCGCAAGGAACTGATACCAGTTGCCGACTGATTGCCGAATGAAATTGACCACATCTTCGCCATTGGTGGAAATCACGTCTAGCGAGTCCACTACGGCGATCGAGTGCCCAGTTGCAACCCGACTTAGTTGCAAAGCAAGTCGCAACGCAAAATCAGCTTGAAAATCAATGGTGGATTCCTAGCTTTAGATGGGGCAGTGGATGGATTATTCAGCACTACTTGCAGTTGATTTANGCGCGACTCTCCAACCCAAGGGTCTGACTACGTCTCGGCGAATGACCCGATTTACTGCGTACATTTTGTAATGCATTTTTGTAGTTCGTCTTACTGCCGCTAGGTGGCTCCCTCTACGTCGGCAGTCAAATAACGCATTTGAGATCCAATACCGTGCTCCTTTAAATGCCAAATTTCGAGTCGATTGGACTTTGACATGGCTGCTGGGCAGCCATCTTGAAAAATTGACTTTGGCCATATCTCATCAGTAGTAAATGTTACGATGTTTCTGCACTAATCCTTCACCACTCGGTGTATCAGCAGGCTAGTCACACTTCATACTCTGTCACAGAGGTGAGCACAATGGCCCTGGCCATTTCATTAAACCAGGCGCTGAGATCGATCCTGCGTTTTAGAACGGGCGCGCGCCCGTTCTGTTACACTAGAGGAGAACCCTGATGCTGTGATTATACTTGATGATGAATGTCGGTTGCCTCTGGTTCATTATCCCTTGATGAATTGGGGGTACTGTGCATCTGACAGCACCAACTCAGCACACTGTACAAACAGAATAAAATGAATTTCAAATTTAATGCACACACTCGTTCTGTTATGAATTCTTTGCACACTTCTTCTGTTACATGTTCAACAATTTTTGCATGCTGTCTACTAACTCCATGTTTGTCATCAAATCATAATGGACGCGTTCGGAAAGTTCCCCAAGGAAGCTCAAGGGAGGTGCAAGAGCATTCAGAAAGGTATTTGGCAAGTTGCCAAGGGTTGCTCGAGCCTGGCCGAAGTGAGGGACTTGCGGAGTTGCTCACTTGGGGAAACTCCCGGCATGCATTTCGTTTCCTTTCAAAATGCATGGCCGAACATGCTATGCATGGACTATTTCACGACTGCAATGCCACAGTAGTACCTTTCCCCGAGGAAGTGCAAATATCGTTTGGAAATTCGCCTTCACTGGGCATGCTCACAATCCCCGAGAGAAGTGCCAGAAACTTACTCAGGGAAGCTTTCCGAACACGCTAAATGTAGGCCTTCATCCAATCATTAAGACTCGATTCATACTCAGACGCCGGAAGCGCCTGTGACCGACACACAAATTTAGACACCGTCATATTGATTTATACTACTGCGACAAGTCGGCATTCTGATGTGGCATAATTCTCACCAGTGCATTCAGAGCCCCACGATTGGACGCCGACAAAATCGTCCGTCGAGCGTCGGCCCAGAATGCAGCATCCTGAAAATTGTTTGTGCTCGGACGCATACGCTGGCATCTTAAGTATGAATCTGGCTCAAAACAGCTTTTCAATCCAGTAGGCCTTATGCTAGGAATCCACTGCTGATTTTCTGCGTTGCGACTTGCTTTGCAACCTGCTTGCTGCGATTGAATACGATCACAAGGAACTGATACCGGTTGCCAACCGATTACCGAATGAAACTGACCACATCTTCGCCACTGGTGGAAATCACGGCGATCGAGTGCCCAGTTGCAAAGCAAGTCACAATGCAAAATTAGCTTGGAAATCAATGGTGGAGTCCTAGCTTTAGATGGGGCAGTGGATCTGGCTGCATTCACAAGAATGTCTTCAGCACTACTTGCAGTTGATTTCTGCTTCAAGAAAATGGATACGGTACCTCTGGTACTGCTGGTAGATCACCTGTATGTGGCACTGATTTTGCCTGCTCGTTCATGCTGGCAGTGGTGTTGTATGGGCATTTGCTTGGGGTTCAGTCAGAGTTTCACTGGCACCAAAGCTTGTGACCTCAGTGAAAGCCAAAATATAAGCATACATGCTGTGCAAAGCATCATGTAGAGGGTGCCATGAGAGCCATGTGGTTATCACGGCCGCTCCTGATAGCTGATGAGCCCGGATAGCCGAGTGGTTATCACATCTGCTCAGCAAGCGGCAGGTCCCGGTGTAAAATCCAGCCCGGGCCATATGGATTTGATTCCCGGCTCTTCACGTCCGTCACATGGGACAGTAAGCCATGGTGCCTTGTACCTTGTGTCTTTGCAAGGGCAAGTAAAATACCCCATCCAAGTGAGGAACATGAGTAGCTTGAAATGGCCTCTTCCGTACTTACCAGGGCCAATAATGCTGTGGCTTCGGCCCTGATGGAAAAATGTACTGTAAACCGTGATATTTTTGCGACGCTAAATGTTTCGCGATTTTGGTGGTCTACGAATTCACAAAGAATAAATATTCGCGATTGGAACCCTTTAGCTTCATAATAATAATAATGATTTTCGCGCGATTTATGTTCCCGTTTTGACCCTCGTGCGCAAAAATCGCGAAAATAAAACGCACACGAAAATTTCACGGTTTACAGTAATACAAATACAGGGTGTGTGTATTTATTTTGGCTTTCACTGAGGTCAGGATTTGATGCAAAATGGCCATATCGGTTGCAGTCGGTAGAACTGCAAATTCAGGCCAATGGAAATGATCATTTGACTAGGATTTATTGTAGAATACATTGGTTCAAGAAACACACAAACCAGGCTACAGCGCTTGTGGGATGCTGCAGATATTTATGGATAAGTACCAGCAGAATTTCTGATCTCCATAGATGCTGACCAGTGGCTATTGACTATTCAAATTTCACAGTGGCTAACGGCCTAATGGTGTGAAAAATGAGTGATGTCGATCGTGCTAGCGACAGGACAGACAGGCGGAATGATTCATGGCTTTTGGACACCACCAGCAGACGACCTTGCGGATCTCCTTGGTCGTAGATGTCGAGACCAGTGGTGGATGTTTTCCTGCAGTTTGTTCAAGACTGGGCTGAAGGAGAGCGTTGTGTGCTTCTGCCGACATGATTGCAACACAACAGCCATGACAGCAGTGGCAACGAAATTCATGAGCCTGTGCCACCTTGTCAGTTTCACCTTTTACTCATAGAGGGCAAACTGTATGCCCTTCATTGAATAAAAGGTGCAAATGACGAGGTCCAGGTCCAGGTCAGTAGACCATTTGAGGACTTTGTTTTTTTCCCACAGTGCATGAAGTTCAGAGTAAGACACCAGGGCCTATATTTGAGGAGCCCTGATAGCCGAGTGGTTACTATCACGTCAGCTTAGCAAGCGGCAGGCCCCGGGTTTGAATCCAGCCCGGGCCATATGGGATTTCATTCCCGGCTCTTCACGTCTGTTGCCTGGACAAGCCGTGGTGCCTTGTACCTTGTTTCTTTGCAAGGGTAATTTAAAGACCCCATCCAAGTGAGGAACATGAGTAGCTTGAGATGGCCTCTTCCGTACTCACGCCGGCCAATAATGCTATGGCTTCGGCCCTGACGGAAAAATGTAATACAATACAATACAATAGGGCCTATATTCATAGCTAAATACCGGTACTGTTGGTTGCTGTTGTGTACATTGGCCTGTACAAACTGACCACTTTAGCAAGTAACTAAGCCTATGAATATGAGCCCTGGCCCCGTATTCATAAAACTACTTAAGTCTATAGTATGACACTTATCCTTTGTTCAACACAAAAGATAAGAATCACACTTAGACTTAAGTAGTTTTATGAATTCGGGGCCAGGGGTCAAAATTCATAAACGTACTTAAGTCAAAGTATGGTACTTATCTTTTGTCTTGAACAAAGGATGAGTACCACACTTAGACTTAAGTTGCTTTATGAATACGGCCAGGCATTTTAGAGGAGAGTTTTTGGAATGAGAATTTTCATGGGCAATTTTGGCGATGAAATTAAGTGGGTTTACAGTTCTCCATTTCCAATTTGGATCAGACGAAGCATTAAGAATATTAACAAAAAAGTCCCATTAATCTTGATATATTGCAACTGATGAAGTTATTGTCGAGCTAAAGGTGTCATCAATCTGGGTAGAGTGCGACCTGTGCTATGCTAAAGATCTATTAATTTTCATCAAAATATCAAAATGCTTGTTGAAGTTACCGTCTATTTTTGTTTTCATTACTCAATGTCCTATCCATCTAGATTTATGGCTTTTCAACGTTATAATCATACATTACTGTGTGCAGATGACAATTAGGAAAATGAGATTTTAATGGTTCCCTAACGACCCCATCTGCTAATTTGGCTAAATTCACTCTGTCTCTTGTAATAGGTGACGTCCTTGCCTTGACTACTAAATCCTTGCTTTGGCCTTTGAAAAAAATGTTGCTTTGGATCAAATGGGGGCTGTATATCATGAAAAAACTTTGAAATAATCTCTAGGATCAGAACATTTTCCATTACCATTTATTGCATGGAAATGCATGCAACAAAATTACTTAAATGACTAGAAAATTGTTGAAAGGGCAATAATTTTTTGTGCGGATGGTCCGTTTTGTGATTTTCCGGTGCAAAATCTGGGCTGGTGTTGTCGATGACACCCAAGATCTGTGTGTTCTCCATAGGATTCTGTCAGTTCGTGTTTGACTGGAGATAATGTAGTTCCGCCCTCTTTGTACAGATGGCGATGATGTGAATATTGAAACCTTTCTTGCTTTTTCGTGGATTCTGATTTGAGTGGCAGATCCAGAGTAATATTTTGCTGTGGCACTTGGTAACTCCTTTCTTTCAGCCTAATCACTCGCCTCCTAATAACAGACCTTCTCTGTTTCTACAGGTCTTCTCTTTGTAATTAGCTCCAGCAGGCCCAGATCCAGGGGGCGTGGGGGACGTACTCCCCCCCCCCCCAATTTTTAGCTCACCGTGGTGAGCTTATACAATGGTTGTGCGTCCGTCGTCCGTCGTCCGTNAGAAAAAATTTAATCAGATAAAAATTTGTGAAAATAATATTTGTAAAAAAATATTTTGTTTTCAGATGCCAGGAAAATGCATCTAAACCACTAGAAATTGTCAAATGTTTCCCAGACCCCCTTTGGGCTTCACACTTTCTGTGCTCACCGCCTCTCTCAAGCTACGCCCCCTTTCAGTCAATCCTGGATCCGGCCCTGCTCCAGCACCTAACAATGGGGCCTGTCTATACTCAACCCATTTGGTCAAACTAAACTTTTCACGCCTTCTTAATTTTTCAGGGCTTCATCATTATAACTACATGTATTTAACTCTTTAGGCCCTAGACTTTTTGTTACATATGTTCTGTGAACCCCAGAGGTTTTCAGCAAATATCTCGTAATTCACACATCTGATGTTTGCCATCAACCAAAACCTTAGAACGGCCGCAGAAATCCCAGACCGGCCAGTGCCGGCCTACGCAACGTCTGAGTCATGTGGCTGAAAATGTAGGACGTCGGCGGCTGTTGTGGGGTTTTCAAGGCGGCCGGCCACGGCCGTTATATGGCCTAAAGGGTTAATCCACAATTAGGATCTACATGTAGCTCATTCACTTCGGGAATTTTGACTCGAAAGTGCCTGAGGAAAATTTGCGAATGTCGAAGACGACTTTATTTATACTGTGGCACTTGGTAGTTGGAGAGAAAATATCCAAGGGTGCATTTGTCATTGAGAGTGGGTGGCAGAAAGAGCCGTGGGTAGGGTGGGTGCCTAATCCTTACAATAGTAAAATAACACTCTGAAATATCGATACCCTTTGCTATCTTATATATCCAAGTCTTCCCACTCAATGGTACTTGCAGTGTGGCACCTTTCGCCCCCATGGTAGAAATTTAAAGATTTTGTTTTTAACTGTTGTCAGCAACAGCAAATTTGTGACCCGCTCTGGCAAAACCAGACGCATGTCGCTCTTACCTTGGCAAGTTGAGACCAAATGTTTGTTAGTTTCAATATTGTCTGCCTATTGTGAAATCTGAAAGAATCTATTTCTTCCATTCTCTCCTGGTGTCATCTCAGTTCGTTTAGGCTCACCTTCTGAGCATCATGCGACTGGTTTTGCCAGAGCGGGTCACATTTGTGACCCAGTCTGGGAAAACCAGGCAGAAGTCTTCAGCATATGACAAGGCCCTTGACTACCCTGTTAGGTCATCAACTCATTGCTAAAGAATAGCTTCCCTTTATTACTGTAACAGCTGAATTGATTTCAGCCTTTGTGGGGTAACCATTGCTGTAACCATTAACCATTTCCTCCTGGGAGACGTGCCTGGTTTTCCCAGATCTGTCACATTTGACAGGGGCGGATCCACGATTTCGGAAAAGAGGGGGCGCCCTGTGCTAGAAACATTGAAATCTGCGGTGAATTTCAGTGATTTGCTCCAAATTTCAGAATTGCACGGTCGATTTTAGAGATTTGTTGGCCAAAAGGGAGGGCGTGCTCCGGGTGCACCCCCTTGGATCCGCGCCTGATGAAAGCACGGCATACTGTCAACTTGGAGTTGTACCAAAACCAAGGGGACAGGCACCAGTGTCTTCGCTGCAGTCTAGTCTCCTAATTCCCCTGAGTTTGATCGTAGCACACATCTGCAACAAAGTGTCAATCAGAGAATGCGTCTTTTTTGTAACAGAATACATGCGAGGGCGTTGATATTTGGTATAATTTTTGTTACCTTTTTTTTCACTTACTACTACTACGTCTACTACTGCTAATACTAACATCTGTCAGATCCTCCCACGTCAGAATCCAACTGTGTCACTTACTCTAGGCCCCTGTCCGCACACGGCAGTCTTTATGCTCGCTTTGAAGTCCAGATCAGCTTTCTATCCTTACAAGAACGAGGTATGGACGTCAGAGAAGATTAAACCGTAGTCACGACTGACGCAAGGTCTCATCTTCATCTTCTTAAAAAATAACGCCAGGTACCCGGTACTTGTAACTGTGTCAGAAGAGGATCATGGGAATTTCTTGTAGGAGGCATCTCCTGATTTTATTTAACTCTTTGCTGTGACTTACGCTGGTGGACAGAAATATTAGGACAGTTGCCAATTTGAAGTTTGATGGAAGCTTGCCTGTTAAAGCCCCACAGTATTGAATTTTACGATATTTTCAAAATGTTAGGAGAGAGCACAAAGAGGTCTCATAGCCTTGTGAAGGTCCCCAAAATGCTTGTCTGATACGTACTTCAGAGAATCAAGGCCTAGTTTTCAGCACACATTAGAAAAAACGACAGGGAGAGCTCTAATGTATTCAGATGGAGCGCAGTGCATTTTACACTACGGCTGACGTCGTGCACTGATGTCAAGAATCGCGGCGATGATTTGCGTTTTTCAAATTCAATACAGTGGGGCTTTAAGAATGAATGCAGTGAGAACTCAACTTGTGTTCATATATTGTGGGAAGGGCCTTCTTTCCCCTTGCTACAATTTCAGTGAATTACATAATCAGTGGCAATTATGGAATGAGGTTAATGACAATGAGGCGATTCTCGCCCTTGTTCAGCAAAGGCAATAAACAGATACTCGTTTTTCTTAGGAATAAAGCTTTTAAAGCCCCACTGTATTGAATCTAAAAAACGCAAATCATCGCCGCGATTCTTGACGTCAGTGCACCGACGTCACGACGTCAGCGTAGTGTAAAATGTACTGCGCTCCATCTGAATACAGAGCTCTCCCTGTCGTTTTTTCTAATGTGTGCTGAAAACTAGGCCTTGATTCTCTGAAGTACGTATCAGACAAGCATTTTGGGGACCTTCACAATGCTATGAGACCTCTTTGTGCTCTCTCCTAACATTTTGAAAATATCGCAAAATTCAATACTGTGGGGCTTTAATTACTCACCATGGTAAGGTTGATGATACACTTGTGTTACATAACATGTCTGACCAGTTATGTCATAACAAGACATGTGTTTAAATCACTTGAAATTAACAACAATCCACATTGGAAGTGCAGAAATGAAAGTTAAAACATGATCAAAAATGTGTTCTAGACTTTATTCAACCCAAGTTGAGTTCATTGCATTCATTCTTAAAGCAGATTGTTCACGTCTGCCCAAAGTGAACCAAAAATAATAAAACAACCCGTTTTTAGCTCACCTCTGTGAGGTGAGCTTCTCCCATGGTGTGTCGTCCGGCGTCGTCCGTCGTCGTTAACAGGGGTGGCACGTTTCTAAACCGCTTGGGCTACAAACTTGAAATTTGGTGTACAAGTACCATATGGTAAAAACTATCTGTGGACCGAAACTTAGCGCTGCTGTTTGTACGCTCTGGCCTGTAAGGGGCACTTTGTGAAAACTACTCGGGAATGACTTGACCCAGATTGCTCATCCCTCTGTCATTAGACTGTTATGTCCAACCCGGTGAGCACATGGTCCATGGACCATTTCATGTATTTTTGTTACATATGTTCTGTGAACCCCAGAGGTTTTCAGCAAATATCTCGTAATTCACACATCTGATGTTAGCCATCAACCAAAACCTTAGAATGGCCGCAGAAATCCCAGACCGGCCAGTGCCGGCCTACGCAACGTCTGAGTCATATGGCTGAAAATGTAGGACGTCGGCGGCTGTTGTGGGATTTTCAAGGCGGCCGGCCACGGCCGTTATAGGGCCTAAAGGGTTAATCCACAATTAGGATCTACATGTAGCTCATTCACTTCGGGAATTTTGACTCGAAAGTGCCTGAGGAAAATTTGCGAATGTCGAAGACGACTTTATTTATACTGTGGCACTTGGTAGTTGGAGAGAAAATATCCAAGGGTGCATTTGTCATCGAGAGTGGGTGGCAGAAAGAACCGTGGGTAGGGTGGGTGCCTAATCCTTACAACAGTAAAATAACACTCTGAAATATCGATACCCTTTGCTATCTTATATATCCAAGTCATCCCACTCAATGGTACTTGCAGTGTGGCACCTTTCGCCCCCATGGCAGAAATTTAAAGATTTTGTTTTTAACTGTTGTCAGCAACAGCAAATTTGTGACCCAGTCTGGGAAAACCAGGCAGAAGTCTTCAGCATATGACAAGGCCCTTGACTACTGTAAAGCAGGAAAATTTTGCGTGCAGGAAATTTTCGCGAATTTCGCGACAGTGTATGAGTCGCGAAAATTTCCTGTCGCGAATATAAATACCTACGTGCAAGTGATTAATATAGACCGTGAAAAAAAAACTGAAAAAATGGCAGAGACTCGCGAAAATATCCTGCCGCGAATATGTCTATAATTCTTGATTCGCGAACATTTCCAGCCGCGAAATTATCTTGCTTTACAGTACCCTGTTAGGTCATCAACTCATTGCTAAAGAATAGCTTCCCTTTGTTACTGTAACCGCTGAATTGATTTCAGCCTTTGTGGGGTAACCATTGCTGTAACCATTAACCATTTCCTCCTGGAAGACATGTGCCTGGTTTTCCCAGATCTGTCACATTTGACAGGGGTGGATCCACGATTTCGGAAAAGAGGGGGTGCCCTGTGCTAGAAACATTGAAATCTGCGGTGAATTTCAGTGATTTGCTCCAAATTTCAGAATTGCACGGTCGATTTTAGAGATTTGTTGGCCAAAAGGGGGGGGGCGTGCGCCGGGTGCACCCCCTTGGATCTGCGCCTGATGAAAGCACGGCATGCTGTCAACTTGGAGTTGTACCAAAACCAAGGTGACAGGCACCAGTGTCTTTGCTGCAGTCTAGTCTCCTAATTCCCCTTAGTTTGATCGTAGCACACATCTGCAACAAAGTGTCAATCAGAGAATGCGTCTTTTTTGTAACAGAATACGTGCGAGGGCGTTGATATTTGGTATAATTTTTGTTACTTTTTTTTTCACTTACTACTACTACGTCTACTACTGCTAATACTAACATCTGTCAGATCCTCCCACGTCAGAATCCAACTGTGTCACTTACTCTAGGCCCCTGTCCGCACAAGGCAGTCTTTATGCTCGCTTTGAAGTCCAGATCAGCTTTCTATCCTTACAAGAACGAGGTATGGACGTCAGAGAAGATTAGACCGTAGTCACGACTGACGCAAGATCTCATCTTCATCTTCTTAAAAAATAACGCCAGGTACCCGGTACTTGTATCTGTGTCAGAAGAGGATCATGGGAATTTCTTGTAGGAGGCATCTCCTGATTTTATTTAACTCTTTGCTATGACTTACGCTGGTGGACAGAAATATTAGGACAGTTGCCAATTTGAAGTTTGATGGAAGCTTGCCTGTTAAGAATGAATGCAGTGAGAACTCAACTTGTGTTCATATATTGTGGGAAGGGTCCTTCTTTCCCCTTGCTACAATTTCAGTGAATTACATAATCATGGCAATAGGAGCAGTCAGCCGCACATATTGCTAACAGATGGCAGCAGAGTCTTAGCGGACCAAATGTACAGGAAATCTATTATGATCGCTGCTCGATCGATAATGACTGGGTCCGCTAGATGCATTGAATTGGGCCCTAGTGACACCTAGTGGTCAACTCGCTGACAGCTCCTATTATGCAATGAGGTTAATGACAATAAGGCAATTCTCGCCCTTGTTCATCAAAGGCATTAAACAGATACTCGTTTTTCTTAGGAATAAAGCTTTTAGTTACTCATGGTTGATGATAAACATGTTACATAACATGTCTGACCAGTTATGTCATAACAAGACATGTGTTTAAATCACTTGAAATTAACAACAATCCACATTGGAAGTGAGAAATGAAAGTTAAAACATGCTCAAAATGTGTTCTAGACTTTATTCAACCCAAGTTGAGTTCATTGCATTCATTCTTAAAGCGGATTGTTCACGTCTGCCCAAAGTGAACCAAAAATAATAAAACAACGCGTTTTATTCGTAACAACAACTGGTAATTGCATTGTGGCAGCTGCTCCAGGAACTGTTCTGTGGAATATTCGACTCGGCACGAATAGTCCGCTTTAACAGGCAGAAACATACATCAAACTTCAAATTGGCCACTGTCCTAATATTTCTGTCCACCAGTGTATGTCAAAATTGTCATCCATTCTTCAATTTCAGCAATTTGCACTGGAGACAAAGGTGCTGTCAGCAAGGTTTATCTCTGTAACTGGTGAAGTGAAGATGTGGATTACAACATCTGTATGTGAACTGACTGAGTTCGAGTGAAGCATCTTGGTGTCAACATTACCCAGAGTGAAAGGCTACAGATCGACCACCTCGTCTATGCAACAGAGAAATCCTNCACTGTGTGTGTGTGTGTCAGTCAGCCGGTTAGTAAGCAACCACCGAAAAATGGTTGCAATATGCCTGTGCTCAAGAAACAAAAGTCAAGATGGTGGCTTTGGCAGCCATATTGGATGACTGATGCATGCCCATTCAAAAGGAACTTTCCTCTAGTCATGTCTAACCAATCGCAAAAAAAACCAAGAATTCCTTTTGCATTTTCATTCAGTAAGAAGATGCCGAGCATGGGATCTTCGAATGATAGTAATAATGAAAAACACATTGAGTTTTCAAAACGCCATAACTCAAGTTGGCCCCTTATGAGCCACACGAAACCATTTACCCAAGTGCTGTTCAGTTATCCGGCCATCTGCTCATCAGACTTGACGGCAATTTTTTTCTTCCGCTCTCTGATTACGGCACATGAGAGGGTTTCAGTCAATCAAGACATAATTACAGAATATCATAGATACCAGAGAGACGATTCTTGTGTTTTAAATTAAGAGGCAAAGATATCAGGGCAAAAGGGTCCGTTGCTATGGCAACCAAAACGATCGTTTTTTTTCTAGGGCCAGAATCACAGGAATAGTTTGGAACCAACTTAAAGGGTCTCCGTTGGTAATTGTGATGTGCGTATACACAATTTTTTCTGTCGTCGCAAATGTGTTTGTCTTGGATAAATCAATTTTGCGTTTTTTTCTGAGGTTGTGAATCCAGTTTTGCCCAGTGTGTTCAGTATGTCAGAGAATTTTTTTGAATGTTGACTATTTTTACAATTTTTCCCTTTTGATAAAACGATGGTCCACATGCATAAAAAAGCAAATGCTTCTTACTTGAAAATTGAAGCAATTACCGCTACTTCCATCCGTATGCATAAAACCCAAAGTAAATGCTTTTGCTAAAAAGCAACAGCTATTAGAAAAAGCAATTACTATTTACTTGTTCCTTTCTAGCAAGTGCTAGAATTCATATGCATAATACTGAGCAATTGCTCCAACTGTAGAACCTTTGGTAAACAAGCAAATGCTTGTCAAGTATAAGCATTTGCCTTGAAGTGATCCAAAGAGATGAAAAGCACAAAAATTGACACACAATATATGATAACTAAAAAGGCAATTTCCAGAGTGTTTGCGAATTTTCGACCCCAACCGGGGTCTTCTTCAGGCTGGAACTTTACAATCCGAAACTCTAGAGCAGACCAAAAGTGGACCTTGAAGTGGAAGTAAAAGATTATGCATATGAAACCAAGTACCGTAATTGTTTTTACTTTCACTTTTGGCTTCAAGCAACTGCTTTTACTTTTTGCTTCTGTTAGAAGTAAATGCTTCATTTTTATGCATACGGCCCATTGTCTCCTTAGACTTTGACATTGCACAGACACTCTATATATACACAAATTTACGTATGTTTGTAATATTCTCCGCAGCGGTACAGTATGAATGAACAGGATGATATTTTTCTTTCCAAAGTGAACTACTAAACAGACTCGTCAGAGACATACGTTTGAAGATATTTCTGGATAAGCACGAACTTCACGTGCAGTCGACATCAAACGTCTGACGTGACGTCATCATCTCAGCAGTGATTACCTGTATTTTTCCCCTAATCTCAACAACAGAGAGATGGACATTCCTGCTTTTATTCCGAGAACGGCATCATTGTAATTGGACTATCTTACATCTCTGTAGCCTAGTTTCAGACAATGCTTTGCAAGGGCAAGTAAAAGATCCCATCCAAATAGAATATGAGTAGCTTGAGATGGCCTAAGGGCCAATAATGCTGTGGCTTATGGCTTCAGCCCTGTTGGAAAGTTCCCAGACAGACATTTTGATGGACCAATGCCAAAAGCTAACTAAGTTTAAAGGAGCACACTATGTGATCTCCAATATGTAATTTAACTGCCGACAGAGGGAGCCACCTAGCGGCGGCAACATTAACTACAAAAATCCATTATTGGTACAAAATGTACGCAGTAAATCGGGTCATTTGCCAAAACGTAGTTAGTCCCTTGGGTTGGAGAGTGGCGCCGGCTGTCGAGAAAAAGTGACAATACCAGGCTCCTTTAAGTTTTTTTGTGAAAATCTTTGGTTGCTCTCGCCCAAGAGATTAGAAAAAGGGGGATACAGTAAAGCCCTGTATCCTTGAAAGTTGAGAAAATTTTCTGTCAAAATAAGAACACAGTATTTCCATTATTGAATTCTGATGCTGGACAGCCTTTTCCCATTTGAGATGGTGTTCAATTGTACAAAAAATTATTTGGTCAGGATGTACCATCTATGAATTTACGAATCACAATTGAGTACAAGTTAAAAATCAATTCCAGTGAAAATATGACAGAACTTCTACTTGGGTTATTTAAAGGTCACTTGAAATGAAAATCAAACCAAGTTTGTCTAAACCTGAGTGAAAGGGTGTCTTTCTCTTCATGTTTTTTTCTGCCTGGGCATGGGCATGGCCGTAGGAACGGGGGCGGGGGGGGGGGGCAGGGGGCACCTGCCCCTCCAGTATTGGGCTTGTCAAAAATGAAAAATTGGCAGGCTCAGCATTTGACTGCCTTTAGTCCCAAAAAGCCCAACTCCAATAAACCAATGAACCACAGTTACAAAGTTACATGGCTAGCTTGTCCAATTTTGCTCTCATATGACGGGAATTGGCGTAAAAGTACTCTTATTTTCTAAAATTTGGCCCCCAGACCCCCTACCGATATTTCGGGTCACACCTTCAGTGCTCGCTGCTAAGGACTACAGCTACGGTCCGCTTATAATTTTATCGAATCTTTGCCCCCCTCCATCCTCCAGGACGTTCCTTACAGCCCTGATGGGAATGAAGTTTTGAAAACAATAATACCTAAAGTCACAACCTGAACCCTGTTATAGGGTCTTGTCTGTTTCTCAACCATTTCATTGCCTGGGCCTACGATAAAAGTAATCAACTATAATCAAACTGAAAACCAACATTAGGCCTCCTGCCCGATTCCCTTTGGTAGGTAGGAGTCAATGCAAACTGTCCAATACAGATTAAAGGGACTAGGAAAAATTTTTCAAGCTTCGGTTATTACAAAATGCTAGTCTTTCATGATAAATTCCCACCGTCAATTCACTTTTTCAATTAAGTGTTAATTACTGCCACGCAGACAAATCAGTCATCACCACACCATGGAGAATTCACCACGTCACTGGGAACCTCTCGCTGTATGTTTTGTATGGAGCGAGCCTGTACTCTATTATGTTGATTAGGTTCCCAGTGACGTGGTGAATGCTCCATGGTGTGGTGATAACTGATTTGTCTGGGTGCCAGTAATTAACAGTTAATTGAAAAAGTGAATTGACGGTGGGAATTTATCATGAAAGACTAGCATTTTGTAATAACTGAAGCTTGAAAAAATTTTCCTAGTCCCTTTAAAGGCTTCCAAAAAGTTATCATCAATAAGATTTAAAATGAAATGTCATACCATATCTTTCAAATAAGGCTTCAAAAATATTGAAAATTCAGTCACTCTGATAGTGAAGTCACAGCCATTTGACCATCTAAGTAGGGTCTCGTCAATATCTTGTTTTTTTCTGCATGACAGATGTGTAATTAACTGATCAGAAACCACTTGACGAGATCGTGATCAAAGGCAAAGATTAGTTCCAATTTGAAGTCCTTGTTGTACTTACCACCGATATTACTTACTCTTATGAAAGAAAACTACATGGCATTGATGGGGATTTTAGGACCGGTGATTTTGGACATGGATTGGATCTTATACGTCTTCTGATATGTTACCCTTGTCCCTAATGTAACAGTTGGCTAGAAGGATACCTTCAGATGTAATCGGTATAATTACCTCAGATTTGTGCTCTGCCTCCCCTTGACAACAGCACTACTTGATGATGTTAAAAAAATTGGAGACATCTTCTATGGTGATGTTGGAAGAAACTGAGTCTAGGCCAAACTAGGAAAGCCATGTTCATCACTTTAACTTCAAAATGAATGAGGGATCACCAACTGGAGATACGTACATTTTGCTTGTTATCCCTTTAGCAAAGCATCACAAGTCACCACTTTCATTACTCGAACAGGCAATTTTCGTGGTCGGCAATTTTTGTGGCGGTCGCCGGTTTACAGCAGCCGTCACCACTCAGTGGTCTCGTGTGCTGCTGATGGCCATGCATCACCACAACTAGCAAATACGAGCAATTTTCATTGTGAGAAATCAAACCTGTTTGAACTTCGATTTTCAGCAACGTGTGGCAACTCGTGGTCACCACAGAATTTCCGTGGTGAGTGGTCGTTGCCGGCCACAGCGCTTGGCCATTTTCGTGGCGACCCCGAAAACTGCCTGTATGAGCAACGAAAGTGGTGACGTGTGCTGCTGGCTGTGAAAGTTATAGATGGACCCAACAAAATAACCTGAACTTGTATGGACGCCAGTGGTGTGCTTCCTGGCAAGGAACTATAGTATGTTCATCCAACTGACCATTAAATCAGGTTCTTTATGATTCAATGGTCAGATCATGACATAGAATCGCTTGACTCGTCTCAATTGTCCAAAAGCTCATCCAAGTAGAAGGTAGGCTAACTGAAGCTAATGAACCCATGGTTATATATTTGCACTCACGCTATATTCCAACATTTCTTGGATCTTTAAATATGATTTGAAGGGATGTGTCTGCTGAAATAGCTGAAAGTAAAAAATCCCAAATTTCCAGTTAAAGCCCCTTTCACACTGGACCTGCGTAGAGCTGCGTTGTATGGCGTACCAAGTACGCAGAAATTAGGCTGCATACTCATGAAATAAATGTTGCTACGCACAGGATCGGCGTAGTCCCTGAACCCACACTAAGCAAAAGTACGTAACACTACGCTCTTCCATACGTGACACTACGCCAGCCCCGAAGGATTTTTCGTCGGACTGTCGGAGGGTAGCGTACTGTTGTATAGGCGTGGCGTACAGTAGCATAGGCGTTGCGTAGACTTCCATAAAAACTGCCTACTTTCTGTGTCCAGTGCTCTACACCGAAAGTATGCAAAAAAATTAAACCTGTTTGATTTTTTGCATCCATCTCGCATACCCCTTTGCGTCCTTAGGCGTATTACCACGTCAGGCCAGCGTAGGCACAGCGTAGGCCAGCGTAAGCTTGGCGTAGTCGGTATGCCACACTATGCAACTCTACGTAGGCCCGGTGTGAAGGGGGCTTAACACGTTCGCTGCCATTGCCAAAATATCATTTCCATCCGCCATTGCCATGACCCCCAGGCCTATTTCAAGTTATTTCATATTGCCAACTACGAATCATAGCTGTACGCGCCATCTAGCGTGTTCCCATACATCTGGTCAATCCCCACTGCCATTGGAAGGCTCTTCGTCATTGCCAAGCTTATCAACATTAACAGAAAATGCTTTAGCCCTACTACGAGTATACTCGTAGCTGGCAATGGGGAGGAGATCAGCGACTACGAGTATAATCGTAGCCGGCAGTCAACGTGTTAAGAGAGGGTTAATCAACCCTTTTGTCAACCCCTAACATCTTCATTGCTGATGACTAGCGCAACTGCTTCACACAAATCACGTTACCAGCTGAGTTCCCCTCACTGTCAGCCAGGTCAAATGTCAGGTGGACTTGCTGATTGCCATTCATGGCAATAGTGGTAAAGATCAAATTAAGAGGTGCAAATAGTCCCCCAAGGTGCTAGTGATAGTGGCTGTGGTCAATGGGAAAATCAATCTGTATAGATTGAAGATACTCTATATGCTGGAGATGCGTAAGATCGAAGTAACACCAGCATGAGGTCAAATATCTGAGGACGATGCTGTTCATTTTGAGAGGGGGATTATTAACACATTGAAGAACCTGGCCTCAACCTACTTGTCAAAGAAAGTCACAATTATTTCCAAGCCTCACCTCTGAGATTGATCCATTGGTGGCTTTTGATTCACAAGATCCCACACTGCTGCCGAAAGGGTAAATGTCGTCCTGGGTATATACAAAGATTACCCAGGATCTCAATCTTCACTAAAACAATACCCTGGGTGTAGTTTCGGTAGCTGAACATCACCCAGCATCCGCAATCAGTGCGGAGGAACGAGTCCTATTTAGAAATCCTGTGGAATCTCGCGGTCTTGCGCCGCGGTACTTGTTGAGTGTAGCTGTTCTTGACATTTTTCCGGCGGTCACCTGACCACGGGCGAGACAACTTTGAATCCACGATGCTGGGTGATGTCCATTATTCCAGTTTCATCTCTGGGGTTCCTTGGGCGTGCGTTGGTGCACCTGAGCTCCCATACTGCCCAGGTCATGCAACCCAGGTGGGGTATGGGGAGAGACGGTCTTTGAGAATCTTGCCGCTTGCTGCATGCTGGTTGTTGAACTTTTCAGGGGCGGCTCCAGGATTTGGGAAAAGAGGGGGCGCCCTGTGCACTTTTCAGGGGCGGCTCCAGGATTTGGGAAAAGAGGGGGAGCCCTGTGCACTTTTCAAGGGCGGATCCAGGATTTGGGAAAAGAGGGGGAGCCCTGTGCTAGGAACATTGAAATTTGCACCCAATTCCAGAATTTCCACGGTTGATTTACTGTAAACCGTGAAATTTTCGCGTGCGTTTTATTTTCGTGATTTTTCGTGCTCAAGGGTCAAAACGCGAACATCAATTGCACGAAAATTTTTGGTTCTTAGAGATTTTTTGAAGCTGAAGGGTTCTAATCACGACAATTATTCTTCACGAATTCGTAGACCCCAAAATCGCGAACATTTAGCGCCGCGAAAATTTCACGGTTTACAGTATTTACAGATTTGTTGGCCAAAAGGGGAGGCGCGTGCCTGGTGCGCCCTTCTCTGGATCCGCGCCTGCTTTTGTCTCTGTTTGGTAAACAAAACAAAGCAAAACACACAAGTTTACAATGCAGAAT